>CM060314.1:14790049-14792549 GCA_030674185.1 Monoplex corrugatus | reverse complement strand
CACAAAAACTCATAGCATCACAGCGATTCTCACCCATTCTTACCGTTAAACTGTCGTAAAAAATATCTCATGTCAGTTATAACAGAAATTATCTAGTTCAGATCGTTAGGTTAATACGAGATAAAATGTTTAATTCACAGAACTGAACAACTGTTGAACATGATTCAAAAGTCTATGTAAACAGACAGAAGAGGAACATAACAAATTATTCCAAAACAGACACTATGACAACAGCAAACATGTTTACAATGTACACAAACTTGAAAGCAGAACCATTTCCACGTTCATAAAGAATAAAAAACGGTTAAATATCGAGAAACGGTAAATGGCAATAGCATATAACAAGACATTCGCAGGTACGGAATACCATGTAGGCCATATAGCTTGATTAATTACTACAAGCATAAATAACAAGCTTTTCATAAACAAATGATTAGACATCGAATTCTAAAGTACTTAAAGTGAATATGAGTTGAGACTGATATCTTCTATAAAGCATACGGTTCAGAATCGTGTGCACTATTTTCAATCAAAAAAGTAGTTCTCAAGCAAGGCTACGAACAAAGCAGGTCCATAGATTATATACGATGTATCTTCAAGCTCGTTTTTCAGGTCTGAAGTCCTTTTCGCCATTTGTCTCGTCATGATGGCCGCAGCATTATTTCCTGGGAAGAAGTCACTTCTGTGATGAGCGACAAATATATCCCAATCATCGTTTTCTTTATCGGAGGGTTAATCTAATTATTTACAAATATCGCAGATTTTGCTTGGTGATGCTAAGATTGTCGGCTGTTCACGTTTTTTAAAACTGGTAAAATTATGGTTTTCAGTTATCTAGGCCTACTTATTTTTTATTCATTTATTAATTTGTTTACTTATTTATTTATTAATTATTATTTATTTATTTATTATTCAATCATTTATTTATCTATTTGTTTATTCATTCCTTTTTTCTTGTTTGTTTATCTACATTTATCCATTGATTTATCTGTTCACTCAGATTTTCCCATCAAACCTGTCCGCTGCCTTGTGCCTACGCCTGCAGTGATATTGCTGGTAAGGTAATCATCTTATTTAATGTGTCTTTTTTGTTTTGTTTCGTTTGCAGTGTTTAAGAACAATTATTTACCCTGTCGACTAAAAGATTTACGATACAGGAAGATGTTTAACAGCTTTCATATTCTGGTTTTGTAGAATGTGGAATGAGAGTAAGTCTTTGCTTGTTTTTATTTATTGTTTACCCTATATCAGATGGTAAAGATGCTGCACTCACACGGTGGAAGACAAGCAACCAGCAGATATTGAACAGGACTGTACACATACCAGAAAATCGATACCGAATGTAAGTGGACTTTGTAAATTAATGAAAATGCTGGTACATAATGAAAATGCTATTACATTGTGAGTCGTGGTTCTGTTATTATTATTTTTTTTAATTTTATGTCATTTTTAAAAATCTATATTATTTATTTATGTATTCATTTATTTATTTTGTATACC
This sequence comes from Monoplex corrugatus, assembly GCA_030674185.1. Classification (NCBI taxonomy): domain Eukaryota; kingdom Metazoa; phylum Mollusca; class Gastropoda; order Littorinimorpha; family Ranellidae; genus Monoplex; species Monoplex corrugatus. The sequence goes on along the minus strand of CM060314.1, from coordinate 14,791,049 downwards.
GCTATTCTCCATACTCAACTGGACTCACTGTGCATTACATATGATCAGATTTTCAGTCAGTACAGTACAGCTGTTATGTAAGATGACTGCCCCCGTGGGGATGCCGGGGGCTCTTTCAGTATAAATAGTATCCCCACCTTCTGGAAAGTCTATGCTAGAAATTTCCTCTTTTTTTGTCACTCTCTTTGTTTCTGCCTTGTTCCTTTGCTTTCTGTCGTTTCTTCCTATCATTTTATGCCTTGCTGGTCCATTCACCTGTATATGTTCAATAAAGTCTTACGTACTTTTTTTACAATTGATAATTGGGTACATGTATTAAGAGCGTTTTTGGCTGTGGGGAGATGAGATATGCGTAAGCAATATAAAGTAATTTATGCCTGTTTTTATATATGTTGGTGTCCTTAGGTATACTTATATTTGTATTCAGTTGTGTGTGTGTGTGTGTGTGTGTGTGTGTGTGTGTGTGTGTGTTTTTTTTTAATCCCCTGTGCGATAAATTGGACGGAGTGGTCAACGCCAGGGGCATGTCCTTAGATTCCGTGCGCGAATGCATTGACATGTTGCTCAATTTGCTGTTCTTTTTTTTGTTTTTTTTTCCTGATGAAGTGTTGTATGCTTTAAAAGCGGTTATAGCCCTGATATGGCTCTACGCAGTCGGCTGGGTTTTAAACAAAATTAACAGTAACAGTAACAATGTTGTGATGATGAGAACAATAACAATGACAACAGGTAAGATGACTACATTTCCACTATGTTTTTGCACAGTCTACGTCTATGGTGGACGCATGCAGATGATGATGATGATGATGATGATGATGATGATGATGATGATGATGATGATGATGATGTCGACGACGACGACGACGACGATAATTTTACATTTCACAAAAGTCTCAAGTGCTTCGCCAAAACAGCCGAGGCACAGCAAATACATGTCAACCATAACGCCGTAGTCAAAAGGGACTGTGCAGAAAACATGTAATGCATAAACGATCAATAT
>CM060314.1:14767549-14780049 GCA_030674185.1 Monoplex corrugatus | reverse complement strand
CCATTTATTTATGTCTTTTACTCTGTCTCCCCTCTCGCCACAATGCAACTCGCCCACCTCTCATCCTCCATTCCCCCCTCCTCCCCTCCCCCCCCCCCCCCCGTCTAATATCACTCATAGTGAACAGACGTTAAATTAAAGAACGAACACACACACACACACACACACACACACACACACACACACACACACACACACACACATATATATATATATATATATATATATATATATATATATATACAGTCACACACACACACACACACAGAGTCACACACACACACACAGAGTCACACACACACACACACACACACACACACACACACACACACACACACACACACACACACAACACACACACACACACACACACACACACACACACACACACGGGATTCTAATTGTAGTGTTTAGACTCTCCTTACGCAAAATAACGGCAAATGGAACAACACTGAGACAGGTAGATAAGGTTATAAATATCTGGGAATGGTCATTTTACCAAGCGGCAAATGCACATCAGAAATAGCCAACAGAGTCGGCCAAGCTAAAACGGTATTCAGGAAGACGAAAAGCGTTCTTACCAACAAATGCCTATCAATTAACATCGGGAAGATAGTGCTTGAGTGTTGCCTAGAACGGATACTGTTGTACGGTTGTGACGCGTGGAAAGTTAGCATGCAAAGTCAGAACAAGATTGAGGCAACTGAAATGTTGTTTCTAAGAAGAATGTAGAGAGTTCCATCGACAGCAAAGAAAACAAACGAGGCAGTCTTGAAGGAGGCAGACGCAAGAAGAACATTGATACAGAAAACAAGGAAAAGACAAGCAACATTTAAAGGACATTTTAGGAGGCAAAATAAATTAGAGACCTAGTCACAACCGGAAAGCTGGAAGGAAAGAGAGCACCAGGAAGAACCAGGGAGAAAATATTGGACGGAATTGCAGAGTGGCTAAAGACATAGTGTGGGAGATGTACTTGTAGCGACAGAGGTTAGATTCGTATGGAGGGCCATGATCGCCAACGCCATGCGGCAGGGCACATGATGATGATGACTCCGCTGAAAAAACAAATGACTTGTCTGGTACACCAGAAAACGAAGACAAATATATACCACCTCCTGAAAAAAAAATTAATCAGATTGTAGCAGGGAACGTATAATAGCACCGACGGCAACGATGGGTATTTTCGGGAACCACCGTGACGATCACATGTCAAATGTCCACCATACAATGACTACGTCTTCAGTGACCAGACTTATGTTATTGTTAACAGGCCTAGATGCCTGTTTACTCGTTGACACAATAAAGCTTTAATTCTTACCGCTACTTGGTGTCCATGTCGCAGAAATATTTGTGTACTGTATATCGATTTTGTTCATTTAAAATTTTTTTTTCGATTCCTTTCATTACCATTGTTTTTCCCCTTCCATCCCCACTTTTTCTGTGGAAAGGCTAAAGGCTTTAAAAAAAAAAGCAAGCAAGCAACCAGCCAGCCAGCCAGCCAGCCAGCCAGCCAGCCAATCAACCAACCAACAAACCAACCAACCAGCCAACCATCCATCCAAATAACCAATCAACCAACCAACCAACCAACCAACCAACCAACCAACCAACCAACCAACCAACCAACCAACCAACCAACCAACCATAAACCTAGCAACAATTCGTTTTCGTATTCGTATTCATATTTCTTACTATCTTAACACATTACGTACCTGAGTGTCAAACGGGTAGTATGTGATATCTATATCACAAGCAGTTTCTAGAACGATCGAGGGGGCCCATATAACTCGCCCTTCGTAGGTGATTCGAGTCTGTTAAGAGTAAAACATATTATCTACATTAAATCTCTCCTTCTGTCAGTAAACTCTTTTCTGTTCACCCCATATTTTTAGGGACGCACACTGGTACAGCCACTACGGCAACAACTTCAAACATCCATCAATAACACAGGTGCCAATGCCATCTCAATAACATTTACTGGGAAGATGATACTTTCTGCATGTGATAGAAATTTTAAGTGAAACAAAATATTAGGCTAATTCTATTACGTGCTCAATTTCATATTCATAAAATGCAAATGAATAGACGTAATTCCACAAATTCGTTGTTGAAGAAATACACAAAAAATGTGTATGACACACACACACACACACACACACACACACACACACACACCACGCACGCACCACACACACACACACACACACACACACACACACACACACACACACACACATACACACACATGCAAATAAACAAACAAAACAAACAAAAAACAAAACACGTAGCATTGACGAAAGTGTCTCATTGTTTATTTGATGCCAAAAGTGGGTTTTTTTTGTGTTTTTTTGTTTTGTTTTTGTTTTTGTACAGAACGTAACTTGAAACAACTTACAACAAAACCGTGGTATATAAATGGTACTGTTTATTGTTTATCATTCGTTCTACAGTATTTCGTAGGCGGGCTGTTTTGTTGCTTTGATAGAGTCAGAGCCGTGGACTCAAGATCCGGTATCTCAAGTTCAATCCCAGCCCACGGTATTAACCCTTTGACTCCCGCTCACTATCTACCATCTGCAAAAAACTTTACCCTTTGATTCCCTCACCCTATCCACCAGCTTCCTGCAGGAAGCTGGTGGATAGGGTGAGGGAATCAAAGGGTTAAGTTTTCGCTTTGCTAACATGGTTGACAATGCAGGATGCTAGAGGACAGGGTGCGGGAGTCAAAGGGTTAATCAGACCTGTTCGCTGTCCATCTTAATATTTCTACTATTTTTGTCGTGTCAGTTTTGCATTTCACGGGTCGTTTCCAACCCGTCTCCCTTTTCAATACCTGGCCTGCACACAATTTCTTTTATGCAGGCTTGGGGATTGTGCCAGATAATTGCTGGTAGGTGTGACTGGAGCGAATATGGAATTGTCCGAGTACGATGAACCCTTTTGAACAAGTTCCGAACAAATTAATAGCTATGTACACGTGACTGTGCCCTTGCATGATACACCATTGATTATGTTGATTCATATATGTATGTATGTGTGAATGTTTGGTAAAATTTGAAAATATTGAAATAAATCATTAATCAACAAAAAAAAACATGTTCTCTCTTGTGAATACAGCTCTCTTTCATCAAGTGAAATTGTTCAGATTGCAGGGAACTGTGGGAAGGGTGAAGGAGTGAATTAGCTGGCGATAGAGGAAGTAGAGAAAGTTTTCTGAATGGCCGGAAGCTGCGGGACAGGATGGGAAAATGAAAATATCAAAATGGCAGAAAGCTGGTGGATAGGGTGAGAAATGGTTAACAGGGCAGGAAATATTTTTATTTTGTGTGCAGGATGAGACAAAGAAGGAACAACTTTTATCGAATTCAATTAATGTTGTTCAAATTGTATCTTGGGGAAAATGAAGAAGAAAAGAAGAAAGAAGAAGAAGAAAGAGAAGAAGAAGAAAGAAGACAGAAGAAGAAGAGAAGAAGAAGAAGAAGAAGAGAAGAAGAAGAAGAATCGAAGAAGGAAATGAAGAAGAAGAAGAATGAAGAAGAAGAAGAAGAAGGAAGAAGAAGAAGAAGAAGAAGAAGAAGAAGAAGAAGAAGAAGAAGAAGAAGAAGAAGAAGAAGAAGAAGAAGAAGAAGAAGAAGAAGAAGAAGAAGAGAGAAGAAGAAGAAGAAGAAGAAGAAGAAGAAGAAGAAGAAGAAGAAGAAGAAGAAGAAGAAAGAAGAAGAAAGAAGAAGAAGAAGAAGAAGAAGAAGAAGAGAAGAAGAGAAGAAGAAGAAGAAGAAGAAGAAGAAGAAGAAGAAGAAGAAGAAGAAGAAGAAGAAGAAGAAGAAGAAGAAAAGAAAAGAAAGAAGAGAAGAAGAAGAAGAAGAAGAAGAAGAAACAGAAGAAAAGAAACGAAGAAGCAAGAAGAAAAGAAGAAGAAGAAGAAGAAGAAGAAGAAAAGAAGGCGAGGAAGCGAGGAGAAGGAAGAGAAGAGTGAGAAGATGAAAGAAAGAAGAAGAAGAAAAGAAGAAAAAAAAAAAGAAGAAGAATAGAAGAAGACAAGAAGAAAGAAGTATAAGAAGAAGAAGAGATAGAATGGAAAAAGAGAAATAGAAGAAGAAAAAGAAAGAAGAAAAATAATGAAGAAAAGAAGAAAGAAGAAGGAAGAGAAAGAAGAGAAGAAGAAGAAGAAGAAGAAGAAGAAGAAGAAGAAGAAGAAGAAGAAGAAGAAGAAGAAGAAGAAGAAGAAAGAAGAAGAAGAAGAAGAGAAAAGAAGAAGAAGAAGAAGAAGAAGAAGAAAGAAGAAGAAGAAGAAGAAAAGAAGAAGAAGAAGAAGAAGAAGAAGAGAAAGAAACAGAAGAAACAGAAGAAACAGAAGAAAAAGAAACAAGAACAAGAAGAACAAGAAGAACAAGAAGAAAAACAAGAGGCGGAGGAGGAGGAGGAGGAGGAGGAAGAGTTGAGAAGTGTAAATCTGAAAGCAAAAAAATAATAATTTGTAACAAAATCAAATAACAATTGATAGCAATCTACCAAGAGGACACTGAGAATCAGATGTATAGTCTAAATGAAGTGATTAGTTTCATTGGAAAGGACATCTCTAATGTCATTACACGATGAAAAGAAAATCCATATTGCTGTTTCTATACATCGTTAAGTAAGGTAGGGCATGAAAGAACCGGGGTAAATAGATACTGCATTCAGACATGTACATACATATTTTGTGTGTGTTTTGTCTTCCAAGCATTAACATTAATTTGTATATAAAGGACGCTATCTGCCTGCAGCAGGAATGGATAAAAATCTGAGTATTGGAGAAACTAGTGTAAATCGATTCTTTCTAATCAAGAACTCATTTCATGAACTGATAGTCCTAGATTATTGTACGTAATGGAATTTGCATTGTTTAGTACACTCCATATCGCTTATTTATCGAAGCTTCATTCCAGTAAAGTCCACAATGTGAGGGAACCGAGCAAAAAATTAATACCAATGCAGCTTGATGACATGCAATGGACTGAATATTTCATTTCTACAACAGTGCCGTTTCGGACGTGATTGCTATGTTGTTTCAAGCTCAGTAATGCTGACATAGAGACGACACATAATGATACATAGAAAGTGAGAAAATGGATATGTCCAGATTGCATGAAAACTGGTGGATAGAGTGAGAAAATGGATCTGTTCAGATTGCAAGAAAACTGGTGGATAGAGTGAGAAAAGGGATCTGTTCAGATTGCAGGAAAGCTGGTGGATAGAGTGAGAAAATAGATCTGTTCAGATTGCAAGAAAACTGGTGGATAGAGTGAGAAAAGGATCTGTTCAGATTGCAAGAAAACTGGTGTATAGAGTGAGAAAATAGATCTGTTCAGATTGCAAGAAAACTGGTGGATAGAGTGAGAAAATGGATCTGTTCAGATTGCAAGAAAACTGGTGATAGAGTGAGAAAATGGATCTGTTCAGATTGCAAGAAAACTGGTGTATAGAGTGAGAAAAGGGATCTGTTCAGATTGCAGGAAAGCTGGTGGATAGAGTGAGAAAATGGATCTGTTCAGATTACAGGAAATCCAGTGGACATGAGGAGGGAGTGAAATAGCTAAGGTGATACAATCCTCGTTCAAGAGATGGCCTGAATGGGAGGAAATTGGTAGATAGGCTCAAAGAGTGGAATGGTAAAGATAGCAGGACTAGGAGTAGGACTATTAAGATGGCATGAAGCAGGTGGACGAGGTGAGAGAGCGAAACTGTTAAGATGGCACAGTCCTCGCAGAGGAGGTAGCCTGAATGGACACAAGCTGATTAAAACGAGTGAGAAGGATAGGATTACATGATACTGGTAGACAAGGTGAGAGAGTGAAAGGATTGAGACGACAAAGTCCTAGATGAAGGTTTAGCTTGTATGTACCTTGAGGTTTTTGTATCCCAGATGTGTCTGTGTTGTCACTGTGTTGCCAACCACGATGTCCGGCAGCCACAGATGCCGCTGTCGTAGCAGGAAGGTGGTTATGTTGTTATAATCAGCTGGGTTCCATGACAGGTGCTCATCGTCCCTGAAATTTTGTTTTTTGTCCTCAACACTACTCATCCTTTTCTCCTCCATCTCCTCCTCAACAGTTTCAACATCATCGTCGATGTCATCACTACTGTCATCAGTCACCGTCATCCACATCACCGTCGTCGTCGTCCTCGTCATTGTCACCATTCCCATCATCAATGTCATCATTATTATCAACATTGGCATCATTAGCTGAGCTAATGGGCCATTACTTGTTTATTTACTTCTTACTTACTTACTTCCGTCCATATTTACTTACTTCCTTTCGTCCTTACTTACTCACTTACTTACATACCTATCTATTTTTTCTTTTCTTTCCTCAGAAGTGAACGACCGACTGGCGAGGCTATCATCACCATCAGGTGCCCTGCCGCATGGCGTTGACGATCATGGACTTCCATCTGTCTCTATCTCTCATTGCCCCTAGCATCTCCCCCACCCTCCCCGTCCTAAACTACACTGCAAGTCCGTCCAGCATTTTCTCCCTGGGTCTACCTGGTGCTCTCTTTCCCTCCAGCTTTCCCGTTGTGACCAGGTGCTCCAAATCCCCCTTCCTCATAAAATGGCCTATAAATGTTGCCTGTCTTTTCCTAATCTTCCTTATGAGTGATCTACTCGTGTCTGCCTCCATCAAGACTGCTCCAAATCCCCCTTCCTCATAAAATGGCCTATAAATGTTGCCTGTCTTTTCCTAATCTTCCTTATGAGTGATCTACTCGTGTCTACCTCCATCAAGACTGTTTCGTTTGTTTTCTTTGCTGTCCATGGAACTCAACATTCTTCTTAGAAACCATATCTCGGCTGCCTCAATCTTGTTCTGGCTTTGCTTGTTGACTGTCCACGCCTCACATCCGTACAACAGTATTGGTTTTATATAACATTCAAGAACTCTCTTCCTGATGTTAATTGATCGGCATTTGTTGGGAAGAATGCTTGTCATCTTCTTGAATGCTGTTTTGGCTTGGCCGATTCTGCCGGCTATTTCTGATGTGCATCGGCCGTTTGATGAAATGATCGTTCCCAGGTATTTAAATTTATCAACCTGTGTCAAGGTTGTGCCATTTGCTGTTATTTTGCATGAGGGGATTTCATGTTTTTTACTGATCACCATGACTTCAGTCTTCCTGCTGTTTAGTTCCAGCCCCTTACCTTTGCTTTTATTTCTAGTATATTCACAAGGTTTTTGTAGGTCCCTTTCATTTTCTGCAATTAGCACGGTGTCATCTGCGTATCGAATGTTGTTTATCATTTTCCCTCCAACCTTTAATCCAGGGTCTTCTTCTAGGTTTCTCATGATGTTTTCGCTGTTAAAGTGAAAACAGATCTGGTGACAAAACACAACCCTGTCTGACTCCTCTTTTGATGTTTTAGAAAGAGCTTACATTGTTTTCTATTCTCATTGCAGCTGTTTGTTCCCAATACATATTTCTGATTATTCGCATATTTTATCCATCAGCATTGTCTCTCCAGTTGGTTGATCAATTCACCATGTCTTACCCGATCGAAAGCCTTGGTGTAGTCAACAAAGCATAAATACAAATCCTTATTCATCTCAATTGACCTCTCTATGATAGTTCTTAGGATGTATATGGCATTAATAGTTCCTTTCCCTTCCACAAATCCACACTGTTCTTCTGCTATTTCTCTTTTGATTCTATTCCTTGTCCTCATCATGATTATTCTCAACAGGATTTTTGTTACATGATTCATCAAACTGATTGTGCGATGGAGTTTGCATTCTATAGACCCTGTCTTCTTTGGAAGTGCAATGAAAATTGATTTTGACATATCTTTGGGGATTTTACCAGTGTCATAAATTTCATTTAGGAGGACTGTTATTTTTTCTATGTGAGGCTATGATTTAGAAAATATTGTCGACATGTCTTCACCTAGTTGGCAGACAGCTGAGGCTTTGTGCATTGACTGTGTGTGTGTGTGTGGGGGGGGGGGGGTTGTCATGTGAGACGAGTCTATACAGAATAGCTACTTGTATTGTGATTCAGACCTTTAATTATTTATTTATTTACTTTACACACACACATACACACACACACACACACACACACACACACACACACACACACACACACACACACACACACAAAAACCACACACACGTATATATATATATATATATATATATATATATATATATAAATATATATAAATACATATATATATATACATATATGCATACATATATATCTATGCGTGTTCCTTTTTTGAAGATGAGACTAACGGATACACATGTCGTTTACATGTAACCAAGATCATTCCAGTGATAGGATGATACCCTACCAGTATAAAATATAGACTAGGTAAAGCATAGGCTAGGTAGGGCCTCAGTACCTGGTCAGCTCATGGGTTTGTGCACAGGCTTAATGCTTGTGCCATGATCACCATACACACGGCACCTGTGACGTTAATGCATATGGAATTTTGTCCCGAGCACAGAGACGTCGTCTTGAGAAACTGACACTGAAACTGTCATCATCGTCATCACTTCGCCTCACTCTCTCACAGACATTGATCTCGGCACGCTTATGTCAACTCCTACGAACGTTGCTGGCACCAAACTGTATTGGCCTTCGACATTCGTTTGGATCCGTCAGCAGCGTGGAGAGGAGGCACCTGCTGCATGGGCAACAGCTGGTTCTCCATATCACTCTGCGCAGGCCTGTGCCCTAGAGATAACACTCCGCACTGCCAGAGCAGCGGCGAAACTGACAGTTAGGATGCATCTTCTATGGTCGAATGTGTATTACTTTCTTTCTTTCTTTCTTTCGCTCTTTTCTTTCTTTCTTTCTTTCTTTTTTTCTTTCTTTCTTTCTTCCTTTCTGTCTGTCTTTCTGTCTTTCTTTCTGTCTTTCTTTCTGTCTTTCTGTCTTTCTTTCTGTCTTTCTTTCTTCCGTTTGCAGTTACACGATCAGGTCACATTTGGCGACGAATAAGGCTGTGGTTTGTTGATTTGTTTCTTCCAGTTCCTGTTGGTTGTCATGGATTTATGGAGTATGGCGGTCAGGAGTTGTCGGTGGTTTCAGCTCCTCCCGCATCCCCTGGCGTTACGAGGTGGACGGGAGGGACCTCCAGCAGCTAAGAGTGGATCCTCTTGAGGCGCAGGACTGACTCAGCGCTGGTTAACCCTGAGGGGACCTCAACATGCCAGTACCATTCTTCATTGATGCAGATGACCGTGTAGCCATTTGCGTTCTATTTGCATGGTACCGTGGTTGGTCAGACTGCGCCTGTCGGCCTGGTACGTCTAACTTCGGCCTTTTACAATACAATAAGCTTATAGAGCAACTGACCAACCAACCAACCAGCCAACCAACCAACCAACCAACCAACCAACCAGCCAGACAACCAACCAGCCAAACAACCAACCAACCAACCAACCAACCAACCAACTAACCAACCAACCAACCAACTAACCAACCAACCAACCAACCAGCCAACCGACCAACCGACCGACCGACCAACTAACCAACCAACCAGCCAACCAACCAGCCAACCAAACAACCAACCAACCAACCAACCAACCAACCAACCAACCAACCAACCAACCAACCAATCAACCAGCCAACCAACCAACCAACCAACCAACCAACCAACCGACCGACCAACCAACCAACCAACCAACCAACCAACCAACCACCAACCAACCAACCAACCGACCGACCAACCAACCAACCAACCAACCAACCAACCAACCAACCAACCAACCAACCATCCAACCAACCAACCAACGAACAGCTCGAATCTTCAACGTTCCACAAATCGGAGCATAGACTCCCTTCCTTTTCCCTTCCCCCGAGTTGGACGCGCTATATGCAGACGCACGTAGTAATCTGCACAATTTACAAGGCAACAACCGCGATAGTCAAGTAGGTAAAACGTCAGACTCCCAATTAGAGAGTATGGGTTCGAACCTACCTGGGTACCTGTAGCCTGTTGAGTGAAGAGTGGAGATTTTTTTTTTTTTAATATATGCCTAAGTCGATTTGTCTGCAGATCTACCAGTCACTGTGGTGTAGTGGTTAACGCAACGGACTACCGACTGGAAGGTTGTGGGTTCGAATCCCCATCAGTCCCTTAAAAAATCATTGTTTGATTTTTTTGGCTCTGACCGGCTCCTACCCAGAGTTGGGTGTGCTATGGGCTCACTGGGAAGACTGGGATCACAGAGTCGAGTCTCAACCCTTTCACGGATGCATCATTGAAGGTGTTGCTCAAATCTTCTAACCAGCACCGCAGGTGTCTGTATCTCTGGAGCCTGGTTGACGCCAGGATATATCATGATAGTAAGCGTAGAGTACAGCCCTGTCACGCAATCTTAATCCTAAATGGAACTCCATAGCGTCATGATTATCATCTTCATCAATATCATCATCGTGCATTGTAAACATAAATGAATAACAAATAAATAAATAAATAAATGAATAAATAAATAAATAAATAAATAAATAAATAAATAAATAAATAAATAAATAAATAAATAAATAAATAAATCTTCCCCAGATTCTTTGACCAGTAAAGTGGCGTAGAAAATGGGTCGAAGAAAAGGGGGAAAAAAAAAAAAAAAGGTGAGCACAAAGGTAACTTCCGTGAATGCGATGATCTTAAAAAGAAATGTTTGCAGATCAGTTAGTTCCTACGCCCCCTCCGTGTGTACACTCACACGGAACATGAAATACACACGTTAGCGATCACGTAAGTCATCACGATCATGTCTGTGTCTAGTGGCTTATTGAAACATGAAAACGCCCAGCATGCATGCTACTGAAGACGAAGTACGCAGACTGTGCAGTAGCATACTGTCTGCAAAGTGTAGGTAAAACAACGTGCGTACATGCATCCAAGAAAGAAAAAAAACAACAACCTCACACAAGACAGCATGATAGTTTCAACAACGAAAAGGGCATGTAATCTGTCTTCTTACCGAAACACAAACAAAACAGACTATTCAACAAGATACCATGGTAGTTTAAACAACAAAAAGGCGTGTAATCTGTCTTGTTATCGAAAAACGAACAAAACAGACTACTTAAGACACCATGGTAGTTTAAACAACAAAAAGGCGTGTAATCTGTCTTGTTATCGAAAAACGAACAAAACAGACTACTTAAGACACCATGGTAGTTTCAACGACAAAAAGGCGTGTAATCTGTTTTCTTACCGAAACACAAACAGAACAGACTACTTAAAAAGATATCATGGTGGTTTCAACAACAACAAAGGCGTGTAATCTGTCTTCTTACCGAAACATGAACAAAACAGACTACTTAATAAGATACCACGGTAGTTCCAACAACAAAAAGGTGTGTAATCTGTCTCCTTACCGAAAAACGAACAAAACAGACTACTTAAAAAGATATGGTGGTTTCAACAACAAAAAGGCGTGTAATCTGTCTTCTTACCGAAACACAAACAAAACAGACTACTTGAAAATATACCATGGTAGTTTCAACGACAAAAAGGCGTGTAATCTGTCTTCTTACCGAAACATGAACAAAACAGACAACTGTAAACAATAGTACATACGACAACAATGACAACATACCATTCAATCGATAGAAGCGTGCTGGTTTTCAGAGTCTGTTCTTTTTCGTTCACCTGTCCACAGACATTGTACATTTGTCAATACACCTGTCGTTTGTCTTTCCGGCTTCTCCGAATGTGTAACTCTAGTTATCTCAACAGTAACCAGAAGAACAAGAACACCAATGTAAGCGCGTATTCAACAAAACAAGACAAGACAAGTGCAAATTTTCGGCCAACCGGCCTTTGTCAAGCGCGAACGCTCGGTCACAAACAGACCACAAACACCAAACAACGGATAATAAAAAGAAGACTAAAAATATCCCTGCCGCCTCGTCCAGTGGATAAAAAGGGACCAAATGGAATGCTGAAAATTGGCCGAAAATTTGGCTTGTCTGTCTTGTTTTGTTGAATACGCGCTTACATTGGTTTTCTTGTTCTTCTGGTTCCTGTTTGCTTGGGCGCGGGCAGTCGCACTTGTTTTGTATTTCAACAGTGTTTGTTCAATCGTTTATTCATTTTTATTCTTCCAGTGTTTGTATGTTCTTTCGTTTTTATGATTTTGTTTGTGTGTTTGTTTTGTTGTTTGTTTGTTTGTTTGTTTGTTTGTTTTGTTTGTTGTCTTGTTTGTTTTCGTTTTTCCTTTCGTTCCTTTATTGGCTTTGCTTGTGTGTGGTGTGTGTGTGTGTGTGTGTGTGTATGTGTGTGTGTGTGTGTGTGTGTGTGTGTGTGTGTGTGTGTGTGTGAGTGTATGTGTGTGTTGTGCGTGTGTGTGCACGTGTGTGTATTTTGTTGTGTGTATGTGTGTGTGTGTGTGTGTTGCTCTTCTGTTTCTGTCACATACGCCTCACCCTCACCCTCACCCCATCTCTTCCTTTTAAGAGTATGAAATATGTCTCTCGTACAAACAAGCGTACGGCCAAACATG
>CM060314.1:14732549-14742549 GCA_030674185.1 Monoplex corrugatus | reverse complement strand
CACAAATGTTCACAAAGCCTGCTTACCCTCCATAACTGTTCACAAAACCTGATTACCCTCCACAACTGTTCACAAAGCTTGATTATCCTCCACAACTGTTCACAAAGTTTGATTATCCTCCACAACTGTTCACAAAGTTTGATTATCCTCCACAACTGTTCACAAAGTTTGATTACCCTCCACAACTGTTCACAAAGTTTGATTACCCTCCACAAATGTTCACAAAGTTTGATTATCCTCCACAACTGTTCACAAAGCTTGATTACCCTCCACAACTGTTCACAAAGTTTGATTACCCTCCACAAATGTTCACAAAGTTTGATTATCCTCCACAACTGTTCACAAAGTTTGATTACCCTCCACAACTGTTCACAAAGTTTGATTACCCTCCACAACTGTTCACAAAGTTTGATTACCCTCCACAAATGTTCACAAAGTTTGATTATCCTCCACAACTGTTCACAAAGTTTGATTATCCTCCACAACTGTTCACAAAGTTTGATTACCCTCCACAACTGTTCACAAAGTTTGATTACCCTCCACAAATGTTCACAAAGTTTGATTATCCTCCACAACTGTTCACAAAGTTTGATTACCCTCCACAACTGTTCACAAAGTTTGATTACCCTCCACAAATGTTCACAAAGTTTGATTATCCTCCACAACTGTTCACAAAGTTTGATTACCCTCCACAACTGTTCACAAAGTTTGATTACCCTCCACAACTGTTCACAAAGTTTGATTACCCTCCACAACTGTTCACAAAGTTTGATTATCCTCCACAACTGTTCACAAAGTTTGATTACCCTCCAAAGCCAGTCACAAAGCTTGATTACCCTCCACTGGCCTTCAGATTTGATTACCCTCTACTGTCACAAATGTTGATTACCCTCTACTGTCACAAATGTTGATTACCCTCTACTGTCACAAATGTTGATTACCCTCTACTGTCACAAATGTTGATTACTCTCTACTGTCACAAATGTTGATTACCCTCTACTGTCACAAATGTTGATTACCCTCTACTGTCACAAATGTTGATTACCCTCTACTGTCACAAATGTTGATTACCCTCTACTGTCACAAATGTTGATTACCCTCTACTGTCACAAATGTTGATTACCCTCTACTGTCACAAATGTTGATTACCCTCTACTGTCACAAATCTTGTTTACCCTCTACTGTCACACATGTTGATTACCCTCTACTGTCACAAATGTTGATTACCCTCTACTGTCACAAATGTTGATTACCCTCTACTGTCACAAATCTTGTTTACCCTCTACTGTCACACATGTTGATTACCCTCCACTGTCACAAATCTTGGTTACCCTCTACTGTCACAAATGTTGATTACCCTCTACTGTCACAAATCTTGATTACCCTCCAAGCTGTTCACAAAGCTTGATTATCCCCTCCTCCCTCCCCACTGGTCTCAAAGCCTGATTTCCTTTCACAGCCGAGTGATCACAAAATTCCGTATACACAATTGCTTACAAAGCTTTATTATCCACAGCTGGTTACAAAGTTTTACTATTCATGCTTGATCACAAAGCTTTATTATCCCCAGCTGGTCACAAAGCTTTACTATCCATGCTTGATCACAAAGCTTTATTATCCCCAGCTGGTCACAAAGCTTTACTATTCATGCTTGATCACAAAGCTTTATTATCCCCAGCTGGTCACAAAGCTTTACTATTCATGCTTGATCACAAAGCTTTATTATCCCAGCTGGTCACAAAGCTTTATTAGCCATAGCTTGTCACGAAGGCTTTATTATCTACAAATGCTCACAAGGCTTTATTATCCTCACCTGATCACAAAGCTTTATCATGCACAGATGGTTACAAAGGTTTCCTATCCATTATTCACAAAAGCTTGCCAGAGATTCAAAAATCAATGTTGTGTGCAGTTTAGAAAACGAACGCAATTGTGACCAACGATTCAGATAGCGTTCAGAGAGAGAGAGAGAGAGAGAGAGAGAGACAGACAGACAGACAGAGACAGAGAGAGACAGAGACAGAGGCAGAGACAGAGACAGAGACAGAGACAGAGACAGAGACAGACAGAGACAGAGAGAACAATTTTCTTGAACTCTTGTTAACACATTACACGCAACACGCAAAGTGAGAACGAAATTCAGGAAACTGAAATGTGGTTTCTAAGAAGAATGTTGAGAGTTCCATGGACAGCAAAGAAAACAAACGAGACAGTCTTGAAGGAGGCAGACACAAGAAGATCATTAATAAAGAAGCTTAGGAAAAGACGAGCAACATTTATAGGACATTTTGTGAGGAAAAGGGAATTAGAACACCTGGTCTAAAGCTGGAGGGAAAGAGGACACCACGCAGACCCAGGGAGAAAAAAATGGACGGACTTGCAGGGTGGCTGAAAACAGAGAGGGTGGAAGATGTACTTGCAGCGACAGGGGATAGATTCGTGTAGTGGGCCATGATCGCTAACTCCTTGCGGCAGGGCTTATGATGATGAACACATTACAGCAGTGATAGCGTTCATCCGGACGACAGGGAATCGATTATACTTTTACATGACTGACAGGAAAACAGCATAACGCTCTCAATGACAATCCTGAAACAATGCCCTGAGCACGTAACGGTACAATCCCCAGGGATCTAATACGGGATGAATTTGCTTGCTTTTTGACTAAACAGTAAGTGTATGGTAGTTATACCCCGGGCAAAGCTGTGTTTGTTTCTAAGGGAACGGCACTGTGCTCGTAATTCTCTTTTTCGGTTTTGTTTTTGTTTTTGTTTTTGTTTTTTCACAAGAGATTTACCATACAAAATTTGGGGTACTGTCTGGAAATCTGCCCCTGGCAAAACTGTATTCGCCTCTATAGGAACGGCTTTGTTTTCTTAATTCTATTTTGTGTTTCCTTTCTGTCACAATGGCTTTACCATACGAAATTTGTGCTAGTCTTTCTGGGGAGAGCGTGTCACCACAGTGCGGCGCCACCCGTTTTTCGCTCTTTCCTGTAAGTGTGTGTATTTTTTTTTCTATGAAAATAAGGTGTTTTTTTCTTACAGAATTTTACCAGGGATAACTCTTTTTGTCGGTCTGGGATTTTTAACAAATGCTGAATACCGTGCTGCAGATGGAACTTCAGTTTATCGTATCATTCGAAAGACTAGCATCTAGGCGACCATTTAAGATCTAGCAATGAGTGTGGGATGGGGTACAGGAGAAAAAAAATCCCTGTTTGTTCTGTGATTCAAATCCAGGCAGATGCTTTAATCACTTTGCCACACTCTTCACATGTAAGTGAATTTGCTTGTGATAAAATATATGATCAGCTTGCATCCAGTGGAAATGCATCACGAATATCTACCTCTGGCGAATTGACTATGTAAGGTAAGAAAATATTAATGTTATCCCATTACCCTGAAGCTTAAAGGAGTGTGATGGTAGAGGCTGCATGTTTTCTCAGGTCTAGGAATACGAAGCCAGAACAAGATTGCGGCAACTGAAATGTGGTTTATAAGAAGAATGTTGAGAGTTTTTCCATGGACAGCAAAGAAAACAAACGAGACAGCCTTCAAGAAGGTAGACATAGAAAGAACATTAGGGGAAAAAGTAACATTTCTAGGACATTTTATGTGGAAAGAGAAATTAGAACACCCAGTCACAACAGGAAAGCTGGAGGGAAAGAGAGCACCAGGTAGACCCAGGGAGAAAATATTTTACGGACTTGCAGGGTGGCTGAGGACAGAGAAAGTGGGAGATGTACTTGCAACGACAAGGGATAGATTCGTATGGAAGGCCATGATCGCCAATGCATTGCGGCAGGGTGCATGATGATGATGAGAAATATGAAGGAGTTGCCTATCTCTTTTTCCTTTCTGCTTCATCTTAGCTAATAGGCAGAGTTTATGCACAGGCTTATGGCTTATGGCATATGTTTTGATCATCTTTGCATCTTGCCAATCACATGGCGCCTATGGTATCAGTGCCTATGGGATTTATTCCGAGCATGAGGTCGCCATCTTGAAAAACTGAAAATGAAACAGACTTATTCAACCCTCAACAGGGTCAGGAAATCTATTCACAGCGGGGTTGATCTGAACTCAGAAATACAGACACGTTTTCTGGAACCAGGCGCACACGCTGCCAGACTGGATGGCGAGAACTCAAATCTCAGTGCCATCAATCCAGACCTAGAGAGCGACAAAAAATTGTTAGTGGAAGGGGGAGGGGAGCGGGAGGGGCGGAGGAAGAAGAAAAAAAGGACAGAAAAATTTCTACTCAGTCTCTCCATACATCCCCACCCTACCTCGTACCTTCAGTTGTTCCACCCTCTCCTAACTGTCCCTACCTTCACGCTCCCTTAATCGATCAATCCCCATCCTCCCCTATCTTTCTCATCCCCACCCCCACCCCTCCTGACTACCCATCACCTTTACCAGTCAACCTCCATTACCTCCTCCTCCCTCTGTCTGTCCCATCTCTCCCCTCTGCCCTGTCCTCATTACCGACCTGTTCCAACCCTTTACGTCGTATCTGTCGCCTTTCTGTCCCACTATCTTTACAATTCCATCTCTTCTACCAACCCCTCTCCCTGCCTGTTCCATCGAAACATAATCCATCTGTTTACACTGCTGAACTGACTGCTGTGGTCTTGGCACTAAAATGGTGTCCCAATCCAAACAGAAAGAGTTTCTCTTTTTTTTTTTTCTGACTCCCTTTCTGCTTTGCAGGCAATTGCTTGCCGATACATTAGTCACCCTGAACGTGTGAAGTTCTCTGAACTGTATTCTACTCTTGCAAGTGAAGGCTGCGAGATTGTTTTTGCCTGGATTCCTGGCCATGTTGGTATTGGAGGCAATGAAAAGGCTGACTACCTGGCCAAGAAGGCTACAATGACAAAGATGTCTAAGTCCTTGATCCCTTACACAGATGTCAAATCAAAAGTACGCGCGAACACAGTTACGTGAGAAATGTGTGGCAGGAGAATTGGAATAAACAGACAGATAACAAACTTTTCCAAATCCGCCCTAACCTGACAGAAATTCTCCCATCTGCTGCAGGAAACCATAAGAAAGAGATAGTGTTATGTAGGTTACGCACGAGTCACACATCCTACACCCACTGGTACCTTTTGAAAAATGAACAAGCACTATGGTGTATACCGTGTGATGAGCCGTTGAGCATCCGACACCTCATCCTCGATTGCTGGGACTTGTACGATGTGAGACAAAAGCACTACACAGCGGACTCCTTAAAGAAGCTCTTCCGAGACGTCCCTCCTGATGCAGTTTTCCAGTTTTTACAAGAGATCAATAGATTTCACTTGATGTGATTTTACGTGTTTTTCTTTAATGGCATTTTAGATTTGCAAGGTTGTCGGAGAACATGGTTTTTAACTGTTGTCTTTTATCTTAACGGGTTGTTCTCTTCTTTTTGACGTGGTGTTAGCCCTGATATGGCTCTAGTGGTCGGCGGGGCTATTTTTGACGTGGTGTTAGCCCTGATATGGCTCTAGTGGTCGGCGGGGCTATAAGCAATATGAACTGAACTGCGTGTTCCATCTCTTCCCTCTGTCTCTTCCAACCCCTCTCCCTGTCTGTCCCATCCTCTCTACCGTGCGTTCCATCCTCTCTACCGTGCGTTCCATCCTCTCTACCGTGCGTTCCATCCTCTCTACCGTGCGTTCCATCCTCTCTACCGTGCGTTCCACCCTCTCTACCGCGCGTTCCATCCTCTCTACCGTGCGTTCTATCCTCTCTACCGTGCGTTCTATCCTCTCTACCGTGCGTTCTATCCTCTCTACCGTGCGTTCCATCCTCTCTACCGTGCGTTCCATCCTCTCTACCGTGCGTTCTATCCTCTCTACCGTGCGTTCCATCCTCTCTACCGTGCGTTCCATCCTCTCTACCGTGCGTTCTATCCTCTCTACCGTGCGTTCCATCCTCTCTACCGTGCGTTCCATCCTCTCTACCGTGCGTTCCATCCTCTCTACCGTGCGTTCCATCCTCTCTACCGTGCGTTCTATCCTCTCTACCGTGCGTTCCATCCTCTCTACCGTGCGCTCCATCCTCTCTACCGTGCGTTCCATCCTCTCTACCGTGCGTTCCATCCTCTCTACCGTGCGTTCCATCCTCTCTACCGTGCGTTCCATCCTCTCTACCGTGCGTTCTATCCTCTCTACCGTGCGTTCCATCCTCTCTACCGTGCGTTCTATCCTCTCTACCGTGCGTTCTATCCTCTCTACCGTGCGTTCCATCCTCTCTACCGTGCGTTCCATCCTCTCTACCGTGCGTTCTATCCTCTCTACCGTGCGTTCTATCCTCTCTACCGTGCGTTCCATCCTCTCTACCGTGCGTTCCATCCTCTCTACCGTGCGTTCCATCCTCTCTACCGTGCGTTCTATCCTCTCTACCGTGCGTTCCATCCTCTCTACCGTGCGTTCCATCCTCTCTACCGTGCGTTCTATCCTCTCTACCGTGCGTTCTATCCTCTCTACCGTGCGTTCCATCCTCTCTACCGTGCGTTCTATCCTCTCTACCGTGCGTTCTATCCTCTCTACCGTGCGTTCTATCCTCTCTACCGTGCGTTCTATCCTCTCTACCGTGCGTTCTATCCTCTCTACCGTGCGTTCCATCCTCTCTACCGTGCGTTCTATCCTCTCTACCGTGCGTTCCATCCTCTCTACCGTGCGTTCTATCCTCTCTACCGTGCGTTCTATCCTCTCTACCGTGCGTTCTATCCTCTCTACCGTGCGTTCTATCCTCTCTACCATTCCATCCACTAAATCCAACTCTCTCCCTCTCTGTTCCATTCCATCTCTCCGTTCTGTCTGTCCCGTCTCCTCTGTCTGTCTTTCTTTTTGTCTGTCCCATACCCTTCTGTCTGTCTTTCTTTTTGTCTGTCCATCCCGTCTGTCTGTCCCATCCCTTCTGTCTGTCCCATCCCTTCTGTCTTCCTTTTTGTCTGTCCATTCCGTCTGTCTGTCCCATCCCTTCTGTCTGTCCCATCCCTTCTGTCTTTCTTTTTGTCTGTCCATCCCTTCTGTCTGTCCCATCCCTTCTGTCTTTCTTTTTGTCTGTCCATCCCTTCTGTCTGTCCCATCCCTTCTGTCTGTCCCATCCCTTCTTTCTTTTTGTCTGTCCATCCCTTCTGTCTGTCCCATCCCTTCTGTCTGTCCCATCCCTTCTGTCTTTCTTTTTGTCTGTCCATCCCGTCTGTCTGTCCCATCCTTTCTGTCTGTCCCATCCCTTCTGTCTTTCTTTTTGTCTGTCCATCCCTTCTGTCTGTCCCATCCCTTCTGTCTGTCCCATCCCTTCTGTCTTTCTTTTTGTCTGTCCATCCCTTCTGTCTGTCCCATTCCTTCTGTCTGTCCCATCCCTTCTGTCTTTCTTTTTGTCTGTCCATCCCTTCTGTCTGTCCCATCCCTTCTGTCTGTCCCATCCCTTCTGTCTGTCCCATCCCTTCTTTCTTTTTGTCTGTCCATCCCTTCTGTCTGTCCCATCCCTTCTGTCTGTCCCATCCCTTCTGTCTTTCTTTTTGTCTGTCCATCACTTCTGTGTCCTATCCCTTCTGTCTGTCTTTTTGTCTGTCCATCCCTTCTGTCTGTCCCATCCTTTTTGTCTTTCTTTTTGTCTGTCCATCCCGTCTGTCTGTCTTTTTGTCTGTCCATCCCTTCTGTCTTTCTTTTTGTCTGTCCATCCCGTCTGTCTGTCCCATCCCTTCTGTTTGTCTTTCTTTTTGTCTGTCCATCCCTTCTGTCTGTCCCATCCCTTCTGTCTGTCCCATCCCTTCTGTCTTTCTTTTTGTCTGTCCATCCCTTCTGTCTGTCCCATCCCTTCTGTCTGTCTTTCTTTTTGTCTGTCCATCCCGTCTGTCTGTCCCATCCCTTCTGTCTGTCTCTTTCCTTTTTGTCTGTCCATCCCTTCTGTCTGTCCCATCCCTTCTGTCTGTCTTTCTTTTTGTCTGTCCCATCCCTTCTGTCTGTCTCTTTCTTTTTGTCTGTCCATCCGTTTTGTCAGTCTCTTCATTTTTGTCTGTCCTATCCTTTCTGTCTGTCTTTATTTTTGTCTGTCCATCCCTTCTGTCTGTCTTTCTTTTTGTCTGTCCATCCCTTCTGTCTGTCTTTCTTTTTGTCTATCCATCCCTTCTGTCTGTCTTTCTTTTAGTCTGTCCATCCCTTCTGTCTGTCTTTCTTTTTGTCTGTCCATCCCTTCTGTCTGTCTCTTTCTTTTTGTCTGTCCGACCCGTCTGTCTATCTTTCCTTTTGTCTGTCCATCCCTTCTGTCTTTCTTTTTGTCTGTCCATCCCTTCTGTCTGTCTTTCTTTTTGTCTGTCCATCCCGTCTGTCTGTCTTTCTTTTGTCTGTCCATCCCTTCTGTCTGTCTTTCTTTTTGTCTGTCCCATCCCGTCTGTCTTTCTTTTTGTCTGTCCATCCCGTCTGTCTTTCTTTTTGTCTGTCCCATCCCTTCTGACTTTCTTTTTGTCTGTCCATCCCTTCTGTCTGTCTTTCTTTTTGTCTGTCCATCCCTTCTGTCTTTCTTTTTGTCTGTCCATCCCTTCTGTCTGTCTTTTTGTCTGTCCATCCCTTCTGTCTTTCTTTTTGTCTGTCCATCCCTTCTGTCTGTCTTTCTTTTTGTCTGTCCATCGCGTCTGTCTGTCCCATCCCTTCTGTCTGTCTTTCTTTTTGTCTGTCCATCCCTTCTGTCTGTCTTTTTGTCTGTCCATCCCTTCTGTCTGTCTTTTTGTCTGTCCATCCCTTCTGTCTGTCCCATCCCTTCTGTCTGTCTTTCTTTTTGTCTGTCCATCCCTTCTGTCTGTCTTTTTGTCTGTCCATCCCTTCTGTCTGTCCCATCCCTTCTGTCTTTCTTTTTGTCTGTCCATCCCTTCTGTCTGTCCCATCCCTTCTGTCTGTCTTTCTTTTTGTCTGTCCATCCCTTCTGTCTGTCCCATCCCTTCTGTCTTTCTTTTTGTCTGTCCATCCCTTCTGTCTATCCATCCCTTCTGTCTTTCTTTTTGTCTATCCATCCCTTCTGTCTGTCCCATCCCTTCTGTCTTTCTTTTTGTCTGTCCATCCCTTCTGTCTATCCATCCCTTCTGTCTTTCTTTTTGTCTGTCCATCCCTTCTGTCTGTCCCATCCCTTCTGTCTGTCTTTCTTTTTGTCTGTCCATCCCGTCTGTCTGTCCCATCCCTTCTGTCTGTGTTTTTGTCTGTCCCATCCCTTCTGTCTGTCTTTTTGTCTATCCCATCCCTTCTGTCTTTCTTTTTGTCTGTCCATCCCTTCTGTCTGTCCCATTCCTTCTGTCTTTCTTTTTGTCTGTCCATCCTTTTTGTCTGTCCCATCCCTTCTGTCTGTCCCATCCCTTCTGTCTTTCTTTTTGTCTGTCCATCCCTTTTGTCTGTCTTTTTGTATGTCCATCCCTTCTGTCTGTCCCATCCCTTCTGTCTTTCTTTTTGTCTGTCCATCCCTTCTGTCTATCCCATCCCTTCTGTCTGTCTTTCTTTTTGTCTGTCCATCCCTTATGTCTGTCCCATCCCTTCTGTCTCTTTCTTTTTGTCTGTCCATCCCTTCTGTCTGTCGATCCCTTCTGTCTTTCTTTTTGTCTGTCCATCCCTTCTGTCTGTCCCATCCCTTCTGTCTGTCCCATCCCTTTTGTCTGTCCATCCCTTCTGTCTTTCTTTTTGTCTGTCCCATCCCTTCTGTCTGTCCCATCCCTTTTGTCTGTCCATCCCTTCTGTCTGTCCCATCCGTTTTGTCTGTCCATCCCTTCTGTCTTTCTTTTTGTCTGTCCCATCCCTTCTGTCTTTCTTTTTGTCTGTCTCATACCTTCTGTCTGTCTTTCTTTTTGTCTGTCCCATCCCTTCTGTCTGTCTTTTTGTCTGTCCCATCCCTTCTGTCTGTCTTTCTTTTTGTCTGTCCCATCCCTTCTGTCTGTCTTTCTTTTTGTCTATCCATCCCTTCTGTCTGTCTTTCTTTTTGTCTGTCCCATCCCTTCTGTCTGTCTTTTTGTCTATCCA
>CM060314.1:14717549-14722549 GCA_030674185.1 Monoplex corrugatus | reverse complement strand
AGATTCGTATGGAGGGCCTTGATTGCCAACGCCATGCGGCAGGGCACATGATGACTATACTATACTATACTATACTATACTATACTATACTATACTATACTATACTATACTATACTATACTATACTATACTATACTATACTATACTATACTATACTATACTATACTATAGTACAGTTTTTGAATTAGCATTATACTATACTATACTATACTATAGCATTATACTATACTATACTATACTATACTATACTATACTATACTATACTATACTATACTATACTATACTATACTATACTATACTATACTATACTATACTATACTATACTATATACTATGCAAACACACACCTGTCTATTGCGGCGTTTCATCTCGTTGACAAGGGAGAAGAGTTGCTCCACTTGAGGTGCGGTATTGGCGGACATGTTGTCGAAGAGGACGTAACGCTTGTTACACTCCTGTAACACCTTGCTCAGACCGGTCGGCACACGCTGTAACATGTCCTCCACGCGCTGTCCGGGGCTGATTATAAAAGAATGGATCCCAGTACAATATATTACAGTACAATATACAGTAAAATACAATACAATGCAATGCAATAAGTAATAGGATCACAGGAGCAACATTTATAGGCCATTTTATGAGGACAGGGGAATTAGAGCACCTGCTACTCCAATCAGACATTACTTTGGCATAATCATGACTTCCAAAACAAGTGTGACTGCCCGCGCCCCAGCAAACAGGAACCAGAAGAACAAGAAAACCAATGTAAGCGCGTATTTAACAAAACAAGACAAAACAAGCGCAAATTTTCGGCCAACCGGCCTTTGTCAAGTGCGAACGCACGGTCACAAACAGACCACAAACACCAAACAACGGATAATAAAAACAGGACTAAAAACTTCCCTGCCGCCTCGTCCATTTTGGTCCCTTTTTATCCACTGGACGAGGCGGCAGGGAAGTTTTTAGTCCTCTTTTTATTATCCGTTGTTTGGTGTTTGTGGTCTTTTTGTGACCGTGCGTTCGCGCTTGACAAAGGCCGGTTGGCCGAAAATTTGCGCTTGTTTTGTCTTGTTTTGCTAAATACGCGCTTATATTGGTTTTCTTGTTCTTCTGGTTCATACTCATGACTATTTTTTTATGTTTTTTTTTTGTGTGTCAGTTCAAAATGTTTAGATGTAGATATGAATTTTTATGCTTATATCACTTCGGTAGATTCCTTAATGAAACCTAGTTCTTGTTCTTGCTTTTGATTCAAAATAAATTTCTCTTCAGTTAAGAAATGACAAGAAACCCGTCTCCAGAGAAGCACATAGCTCTAGAATGGCGTCACAAATCATTATAATGAGACCAGTGCCAACAGAAGGAGACAGATTTATCCATTTCATTCTAGAAAATGGGTCGCAAAAGAAAAGATGAGCACAAAGGTAACTTCTCTGAGTGCAATGAACCTAAACAAAAGTGTTTTTTACAGTTGGCTCTGAGTGCAATGAACCTAAAAAAAAGTTTTTTTTTACAGTTGGCTCTGAGTGCAATGAACCTAAACAAAAAGTGTTTTTTTTACAGTTGGCTCTGAGTGCAATGAACCTAAACAAAAAGTGTTTATTACAGTTGGCTCTGAGTGCAATGAACCTAAACAAAAAGTCTTTTTTTACAGTTGCTCTGAGTGCAATGAACCTAAACAAAAAGTGTTTTTTACAGTTGCTCTGAGTGCAATGAACCTAAACAAAAGTTTTTTTACAGTTGGCTCTGAGTGCAATGAACCTAACAACAGTTTTTTTTTACAGTTGGCTCTGAGTGCAATGAACCTAAACAAAAAGTTTTTTTTTTACAGTTGGCTCTGAGTGCAATGAACCTAAACAAAAAGTCTTTTTTTTACAGTTGGCTCTGAGTGCAATGAACCTAAACAAAAAGTGTTTTTTTACAGTTGGCTCTGAGTGCAAAGAACCTAAACAAAAAGTTTTTTTACAGTTGGCTCTGAGTGCAATGAACCTAAACAAAAAAATTTTTTAGTTGGCTCTGAGTGCAATGAACCTAAACAAAAAGTGTTTTTTACAGTTGGCTCTGAGTGCAATGAACCTAAACAAAAAAGTGTTTTTTTACAGTTGGCTCTGAGCGCAATGAACCTAAACAAAAAATTTTTTACGGTTGGCTCTGAGCGCAATGAACCTAAACAAAATTTTTTTTTACAGTTGGCTCTGAGCGCAATGAACCTAAACAAAAAGTGTTTTTTACAGTTGGCTCTGAGTGCAATGAACCTAAACAAAAAGTGTTTTTTACAGTTGGTAGATAGGTACGTTGCTAAACAAACTCCAAATCCCTTTCACTCACCTGAGTCGATCTCCACCTGTGAAGAGGACGATCAGGTACCGGGTCAGATGGTCGTCGAACAAGGCTTTCAGGCGCATGTACACAGCGTACTCCTCTTCCGTGTAGCGGCCCAGGGGGATGACGTACAGAATGGCGTGAGGTCCAGGGTGCATGCACGCCACCGCCTTCACGATGTCGATGGAAATCTCCTCGTGACTCCGCCTAGTGTCGAACAGGCCCGGGGAATCCATGATCTGTGTACATGCGGTTATAGCGCTATAGCTGGGTGTGTGTGTAGTCGGTGTGGATCGTTTGGTTTGGTTTACGATGACTGTGATTACGAGTGCGCGCGCACACACACGCAAGCAAGAAAGCGAGTACGCACATACACGCGCGCGCGCGCACGTACACACACACACACACACACAGAGACATAACACACACAGACACACACACACAGAACACACACACACACACACACACACACACACACACACACACACACACACACACACACACACACACACACACACACACACACATACACACGGACATCTCAAAATATCAAGGACTTCTATCATTTCTTCCTTGTCTTCCGGATGTAAACTTCTATTCATGAAGAAAACAAAAAATGACTTGTATACCATTCTTTTCAACATAAATTCCAGTCTACATTATAAACTGCAATTACTCTGTAAAGATCTGAATGCAATGCTCGTCTAAATCAATTTCTTATTGTTTATTTTGTTCTGTTCGTTTCGTTTACCCGTATATGATCATGATTATTACTATTAGTATTCATTTTGAGGAGATAAGATATTTATCTCCCTCTCTAGTCTACAGAACAGGTAGACGGAAAACGTCTTTTATCTCTGCAACTGGATTACCGACTAGAAGACTGTGGTTTCTAATCCTCAGCAGTCTTTTCAAAATCAGTGTGCCATTTTTCGGCTCCAACCGGCACCTATCCAGAGTTTAGCGTGCTATGGGCTCATTGGGAAGACTGGACCAGGGACTACGTAGTCGAGTCTCATCCAGTTCACGGATGGATCATTGATTGAGGATGTTGTTTAAATCTCCTGACTAACACCGCAGGTATCTGTATCTCTCAGACCTGGTTAACCCCAGGATATGTTATGATAGTAAGCGTAGAGGGAAGCCCTGGCACGCAGTCTCAGTCCTAGACAGAACTCCATAGAGCTTCATGGTTGTCATCTTCATAGTCACCATCATCACAGCTCCAGCTTCTGTTACAGTTTACATGACATAGATGGTTGGGTGGGTGGGTGGGGGGGGGGGGAGGAAGCTGAGCGCAAAGGAAATTGCCAAAGTGCCATGATAAAAAACAAAAAAACAAAACACCAACCAATCAACCCCACCAACCCACCAACCCACCAACCCAACCTACCAACCAACCAACCAACATTTGTATCTGTTATGGTAGAATAGGAGGAAATCATTGCTTTTTTTTTTAAAGACGTCACATTACATAGACAAAGACTACATTTATTACTTTCTTCTTCTTCTTCTCCGGCGCTGATTGTTAGTGTATTGATATTTCTATCGCTGATTCCACGCACCTCTATGGTTCTTCCCAGATTCTGTCCACGTCTCAGTTCACACTGGTCAGTCACAGCCTCAAAAGACATGCCGACAGTAAACAGCCTCGCTCCTAGGATCGTGTTTCCCGTCGTGCTCTTCCCACTTCCTGTCTTGCCCAGCAACAGAAACCGGAACTCTTCTGCAAATGGAAAAGAAAAAACGTCTGAAAAGAGTGTAATGTTTTCTTTCATTTATGCAGTTATCGATTTTCTTATTTACCGATTCTTTTTTTTTTTTTTTTTCAAAATTAAAGTGTCCGCTTCCGCTTTCCTTCTCCTTTATTGGTTTAAACAGAATTTTATTCAAGAAAAGAAGAGTCATAAATACAGCAAAGCATGGGCAGGGCATCAAGCAATGGCTTATGTTAGCCCTCCCCAAAAACAATTGACACACTATTGGCTCAAATGCGGGCAACTTGTGAAATTTAAACCAACAAGAAACAATAAAGAAATGAAGAAAAAAGCTAAAAGCACTACGATCATATCCTTAGCACACTAGGTGAAAGAAAACAATAACAACAAAATGAATCAAAGTAAACTAAGGGAAAAAACTCAGAAAACCCAACAAAGCAGGCAAAAACACCCACAATTGATATCACATGTTACTACAAACATAAATAATAAATGAAAAGAGTAAGACTTAGTTCCAACATGCTGTAGGAATGGAATAGATAAGAGTTGCTTACTGGAGGTCCGGCACACCGCCGCAGATCACCCAAGTAGACAATTTAGAAACGCTTGGAATTTTCAATAAAATTATGAACTAATTTAAATATATTTTTGTTTTCTTGAAGGCTTAATTGTTCACTTCCATTCAGAAGTATTTTTGTTCTCCTTTATTCATCTCTTTCTCTTTGAATACAATGCCATTGATATTTGTTTTTTTCTCCTTCAGAAAGGGTCTTACTGGCGTGTATCTTACAGACAACGATATGCGGTTGTGATTAAGAGCAACAGCTTTTCACCCATAGCGCAAATTACGTTTGCAAATTGAGTGCCTGGCACACCAATCTTATATAATACTCTATCTCTTTAACCACAGACAGCCGTTTTTTAAGACTTTCAGCCAGAACTGATACAGTTGTCGATCGTAC
>CM060314.1:14702549-14712549 GCA_030674185.1 Monoplex corrugatus | reverse complement strand
AAAACAAAA
The DNA here is from genome assembly GCA_030674185.1 of Monoplex corrugatus. Classification (NCBI taxonomy): domain Eukaryota; kingdom Metazoa; phylum Mollusca; class Gastropoda; order Littorinimorpha; family Ranellidae; genus Monoplex; species Monoplex corrugatus. The sequence continues at coordinate 14,712,540 of CM060314.1, read as the reverse complement.
CAAACGAACAACAATAACACACACACACACACACACACACACACACACACACACACACACACACACACACACACACACACACACACACACACACACACACACACACACAAAAACAAAAACAAAAAACAAAAAAGCAACAAAAATCACGGTCAGATGACGCGCTCAAAGAAACTTTTGTAGGCCCTATTCATAGTTAGCCTTGCTTTTCTTTCATGTTTTTTCTTTCTTTCTTTCTTTCTTTCTTTCTTTCTGTCTTTCTTTTGCTTAATGTGAACTTATTTTGTTTTGAAGACTTCAGTACATATCACTATTATCCGCTTGCTTCAGTCAGAACCTTCATTCTTCTTCTTTTCTGCCTTTGTGAGTTTCTTTTAGTTGAAAACAAAATCTGAAATAGAAAAACATCACCAAACAAACAAACAAACAAACAAACAAACAAACAAACAAACAAACAAACAAAAAACCCACCCGAGTTTTCTCATAAAGTGGAAGTGTGTACGGGCCCGTTCGAGCGCACGCTGAATGTTGTGTGGGGTGTTTTGTGTGTGTGTGTGTGTGTGTGTGTGTGTGTGTGTGTGTGTGTGTGTGTGTGTGTGTGTGTGTGTGTGTGTGTGTGTGTGTGTGTTGTGTGTGTGTGTGTGATTTTCACAGCTGTGGTCCTCAAAAGTGACCAGTTTACTATCAAGTACTGACATGAGACAGCTGTATACTGTTGTCTGTCACTATCTTCCAGCGTCTGATGTCTAAGAGATAGAGACAGATGGAAGTCCATGATCGCCAACGCCATGCAGCAAGGCACCTGATGATGATGATACTACATATATTGAAATACACTAGGTGAACGGGCACAGAGAAATGAATATCTCAACAGTCTGAGATGCTCTCTATAATTTTCCATTGCTTTTATTCTTTCTCCCCATTTATAGCCATGCGTGTGTGTGTGTGTGTGTGTGTGTGTGTGTGTGTGTGTGTGTGTGTGTGTGTGTGTGTGTGTGTGTGTGTGTGTGTGTGCGTGCGTGAGTGTGTGTGCCTGCGTGCGTATGTGTCTGTTTCAGCGCTTAGATTTGATTTTATCAAGATTTTGCGCTATATAAATATTGTAATTATTATTATTATTATTATTATAATTTTGTGCACGAGATGTTCGGAATTGAACAGGACACGGGCGTGAAACAATTACATGGTGCATGTGTGACCCATCTTTTAAGTGACTTGTTGGCTTCATCCTATTCACATGTGACTCGTCCTTTAAGTGACGTGTTGGCTACGTCTTGTTCGCGTGTGACTCATCCTTTAAGTGATGTGTTGGCTTCATCCTATTCACATGTGACTCGTCCTTTAAGTGACGTGTTGGCTACGTCTTGTTCGCGTGTGACTCATCCTTTAAGTGATGTGTTGGCTTCATCCTATTCACATGTGACTCGTCCTTTAAGTGACGTGTTGGCTACGTCTTGTTCGCGTGTGACCCATCCTTTAAATGACATGTTGGCTTCATTCTATTCACATGTCACTCGTCCTTTAAGTGACACGTTGGCTTCATCCTATTCACATGTGACTCATCCTTTAAGTGACGTGTTCGCTTCATCTTGTTCACGTGTGACCCAATTTTTAATTGACGCGTTCGTGTCAAGCTGTCTACGAATTAACCCAATCTATAATTGATATGTTCGCGTGTGACCTACCCTTTAATAGACGCGTCATCTTGTCCACGTGTGATCCAACCTTTAATTGATGCGTTTGTGTCAAGTTGTCTACATGTGACTCAACCTTTAAGTGACATGTTCGCGTCATCTTGTTCATGTGTGATTCATCATTTCACTGACGTGTTCGCGGCAAATTTTCACGTGTCACACACACATACACACACACACACACACACACACACACACACACACACACACACACGCACATACACACACACAAACACACACACACACACACACCACACACACACACAAACACACACACACACCACACACACACACACACACACACGTACTGACACACACCTCAGTACTAGCCTACTGTTTTGGCAACCTGATCCACCACGGCTGGCAGTAGGCTACATGCAGCTAGTTTCTGTCCTTAACAGTACTGTATTACCAGTTTACTCCTGTGTACGTGTTGCTTGGTGTTAGCCACAAACCTGTGGCACTACCTTGTTCCACATCGCCTCTACAGGACTGTCTGTGTGTGTTATTACCTCCACTACAGTAGCCACTTAAATCTCCGCCACCGTTGGCCAGCCATGCATAACGCGTGTACTTTTATAGCAAACCAGTCATACGGGTATTCGCTGGTGTGTACACAATCTTACGCTCGTGTACGCCTGCCCCCAGCCCTCCACTTCCCCACATACACACACACACACACATGCACGCATGAAAAGACATATTCCTACACTATCAAAGACAGTTTCTGATATATTTGCCTCACCATCCTTAACATATGAATTTTTTGTTAGCCTGTCAAAAAGTCCTATAGCAAATTATCTTTAACACTCCGTTATTTCACATGTTCAATGTTATGGTTAGCCAATTTTATTGTTTCAATCGTTAATTATGATAACGTCTTGTGATTTTGTTCCTTCTCGTCTTCGGCACAGTTGTTTTCTGGTTCATTTCTTTTTCCTGAAGATTAATTTAACCATTTCCAAGTATACTCTTCACTCCTCATGAATTTTTTGTTTGTTTTTGTTGTTGTTGTCTAAAATCACTTAAGTGAATAGACATTAAATGAAAGACCACCACACATGCACGCGTGCACACATATGATGGGGGGTGGGGGTGGGTGAGAGGTAGGAAGGAGTGGAGAGTCATGACAATTTGGCTGGCTGGGTCTTAGAAAGAGCTCCGTGTACACGAGCCTGATGTCTCGAGTTTTTCAACGGCAGCCCGCAGCAGAAAAACAAACAAACAAACAAACAAAAACAAACAAACAAACAACAACAATAACAATAACAACAACAACAACAATAACAACAACAACAACAACAACAACAACAACAAAATCCTGGCCTGTTCGCTGTCCATGTTAATGTTCAGACTCTAATGACGAATTTTCACTCAAACTCAATACAAACTGATATTGCTAAGAATATAACAAGAGGGGTGAGGGGGGGGGGAGACATGCACAGACTCTTATCACGAATTTTACCTCAAACTCAAACTAGATGACAAAATGATATTCCTAAGAATATTGCAAGTGGCGAGGGGTGAAGGGGGGGGGGGGGTGCATGCACAGACTATAATGACGAATTTTCACTCAAACTGAAACTCTATAACAAATTGATATTGCTAAGAATATAACAAGTGGGAAAAGGGGGGGGGGGGGAGAACATTCACAGACTCTAATTACGAATTTTCACTCAAACTCAACGACAAACTGATATTGCTAAGACTATGAGAAGTAGCGAGGGGTGAGGGGGGGGGGGGCATGTACAGAGACTCTAATGACGAATTTTCACTCAAACTCAAACTCTATGATAAACTGATACTGCTAAGAATACAACAAATGGGAGGGGAGGGGGGGGAGAGAGAGAGAGAGAGACCATGCACAGACTCTAATGACGAATTTTCAGTCAAACTCAATGACAAACTGATACTGCTAAGACTATGAGAAGTAGGGGAGGGTGGGGGGGGGGGGAGGGGGTGGAGAGAGACCAGACTCTAAAGACGAATTTTCACTCAAACTCAAATTCTGTGACAATCTGAGATTACTAAGAATATAACAAGAGGGTGGGGGTGGGGGGCAAGCACATACTCTAATGACGAACTTGCACTCGAACTCCATATAAGAAACTGATATTACTAAGAATAACAAGTGGGGAGGGGTGGAATTTTAGCTCAAACTCTATGACAAACTGATATTGCTAAGAATATAACAAGTGGGAGGAGGGGGGGGGAGGGAGGGAAGGAGAACAAGCACAGACTCTAATGACGAATTTTCAGTCAAACTCACACTCTACAACAGGCAGACAATAGGAAGTAGGGAGGGTGGGGGATAAGAACAAGCACAGACCTCTAATGACGGAGTTTAAATCTCTGAGAACAATGGTAAGAAACATCCTGACGTTCTCACAGAGACAAGAAACATCCTGACGTTCTCACAGAGACAAGAAACATCCTGACGTTCTCACAGAGACAAGAAATCACTGACGTTTCACAGAGACAAGAACATCCTGACGTTCACAGAGACAAGAAACATCCTGACGCTCACAGAGACAAAACATCCTGACGTTTCACAGAGACAAGAAACATCCTGACGTTCTCACAGAGACAAGAAACATCCTGATGTTCACACAGAGACAAGAAACATCCTGATGTTCACACAGAGGGCTGAAATATTCCCCGCGTGACATCTACCAAAAAAATGATTAATCGAAACAAGTCATCGTGATGTATGCTGAGGAAACTGTGGCCCACTTGAGAGTCAAACCACGTCTCTGTGTTATCATCACGGCGCTTTACTACTCAGTGAATGGGATCTTTAAAAGAAAGAGTGACAAGAACAGCGAAGCACATAAGAGAGAGAGAGAGGAGAGAGAGAGAGGAGAGAGGGAGAGAAGGAGGAGAGGAGAGAGGAGGAAAGGAATCGAAAGAGAGAGAGAGGGAGAGAAGGAGGGAAGAAGGGAAGGAGAGAGAGAGGGAAGAGAGAAAGAGAGAGAGAGAGAAGGGGGAAGAGAGGAGAGGGAGAGAGAGTGAGAGAGAGATGGAGGGAGAGAGAGGGAAGAGAAAGAGAGGGAGACAGGAGGGAGAGAGAGGGGGAGAATGAGGAGGAGAGAGAGGAGAGGAGAGAGAGGGGAGAGAGGAGAGAGAGAGAGAGAGAGAGAGAGGAGAGAAGGAGAGAGAGAGGAGAGGGAGAGACCGAACACAAGTCTCATTATGGAAATGACACATCTTTTCCGCCTATTTTGCAAACAATCGACACTCAACGAAAATTCACGCAACATCCTTCAGGAAAACGATGGTACATTTCTGGGGGGCAAGTTTTTCCTAAGCACATTACGTAGGCCTATTGTGGTGCAGATTTCAGCACGATCGAACAATTTCTTATCGTTTGTCACAGGTTTTCCCCATAATCACGAGCGTGGTTTACGTGTCTTCACCCAAATACGATACGATGGCGGATTTCCCACGATACTGAGCTGGTTTTCCTTTCTGTTGTTTGTTTTGGAGTTTGGAGTTTGGAGTTTGTTCAATGATTCATCGCACTCGGATGATTGAATATGTGCTCCACCCAAACTCCGCCAGCAATTATCTGACAGACATCCCTGAATCTGCACAAAACTCTATGCCCTACCAAGGGCTTTCTTTTTCTTTCAATGACTGAAAACTGGCAGGAGTTGAAATGATGTTTTTCTTTCTTTCTTTTGTGTGTGTGTGTGGTACAGACTATTACATGACAGCGAAACACTTTTTCCTTTAATTAATGAAGTAGACATTCATCCTGCTTAAGGCTACGATTAAAAGACTGCAAAACATTTCTAGAAGTACAGTAAGCTTAGACATCAACTTATAACAACTTATAAGATAGCGACGCATTTACGGCTGGCAAAACACCTATAGAAGAAGACATTAACTCGTAAGATAGCAAAACAATTTTGGAAGACGACAGCAAAACATTATAGAAGAAGACATTAACTTACTAATTTGAAAAAGATATAAATATCTGTACATATATATATATATATATACGTATGTATAAGAAGACACGAGCTGATAAATTTCCAAACAATAAACAAAAAAATATAGGTATATACAGAAGACATGAGCTTATACATTTGCAAAATATTTATAAAAGAAAACATGCCCTTAAACATTTGCAAAACATTTATAGAAGAAGACAGAAGCTCATACATTTGCAAAACAATTATTGGAGAAGACAAGAGCGTATACATTTGCAAAACATTTATAGAAAAAGAAGACATAAATTTGTACACCATCACTGTACACTGCCTGGCTCTTCTGACAGAGCTTGTGGACTCAAGATCTGATGTCTCGAGTTCAACCCAGTTCGTAACATACAAACTGGCCTTAGCGTTCGCTGCCCATCTTAATGCTTCAAACATTCTAGGTCCTGCTGAGGTATTGAGTATGTTTTAAAACGGTTACAGCCCTGATATGGCTCTTCACAGTCGGCTGGGCTTAAACAAAAATAACAATAATAATAAAGTATGTTTGCTTTAAATCCCCTGCGCGATAAATTGGACGGAGTAGTCAACGCCCGAGGCTTCTCCTTAGATAATGTACAGGAATGCATTGACATGTGTAACTAATTTTCTTTCCCTTTTTTTTCCTGTTGAAGTATTGTGTATGTTTTGAAACTGCTTATAGCCTTGAGATGGCTCTACGCAGTCGGCTGGGTTTTAAACAAAAATTAACAGTATACCAAACAGTAAAGCAATGTCATGTAGCTTGCATTGCTTTACTGAAATACTGCATATGTCCATGTAGCTTGCATTGCTTTACTGTATACTGCAATGCCATGTAGCTTGCATGCTTATGTAATACTGCAAGCAGATGTTGCATGTAGCAATGTCATATGCCAATATCAATGTATGTACATGCTACGTGACGCAAGCAGACTGCAAGCCTATCAATTAACATGAGAGTTGGTTATATAGAACCAATACTGTTGTACGGATGCGAGGCGTGGACAGTCAACAAACAAAGCCAGAACAAGATTGAGGCAGCTGAGATGTGGTTTCTAAGAAGAATGTTGAGGGTTCCATGGACGGCAAAGAAAACAAACGAGACAGTCTTGATGGAGGCAGACACAAGTAGATCACTCATAAGGAATATTAGGAAAAGACAAGCAACATTTATAGGCCATTTTATGAGGAAGGGGGATTTGGAGCACCTGGTCACAACGGGAAAGCTGGAGGGAAAGAGAACACCGGGTAGACCCAGGGAGAAAATGCTGGACGGACTTGCAGAGTGGCTGGGGACGAGGAGGGTGGGGGAGATGCTAGGGCAACGAGAGATAGAGGCAGATGGAAGTCCATGATCGCCAACGCCAGCGGCAGGGCACCTGATGATGATGATGATGTAGCTTGCAGAAGGAAACAGGGTATGCAGAAGTAGGCCTACGTACAACCGGTAATACGAGCACGTCGCTAACACGACCCACACTGAGACCGAAACAATGACATGTAATAACAACTGTGCGCTCTGTCACAAAACAAGTAGGCCTGCGGTAGTTGTTCGTAATTATTTTATTCGGTTAAGAGGCGAGATTCATCTCACTCGGACAAGTCCAAGCGCGCCCCACCCAAAATCTGCCTGTGAATCGTCTGGCAAACTCCTTCAGTCTGTGTGTGCGAAACCCTGTGTGTTGGCAAAGTCTTGAAATGCCGGGCGAGAGGTGAAGTCATATAATATAGGATCGATGAAATACTGAGCTGACACCACCAGAATGATTGTAACATTTACCCTTTGACTCCCGCACCCTGTCCACCAGGTTCCGCTTGTCAGCAATGCTAACAAAGCAAAAACCTAACCCTTTGACTGCCTCACCCTACCCACCAGCTTCCTACAGAAAGCTGGTGGACAGGGCGAGGGAGTCAAAAGGGTTGAGTTTTCGCAGTTGGTGGATAAGGTGTGCGAGTCACAGGCTTTTGAAACTGGCCAATTTTTGTGTTACAAGCTGGAATTGAACTCGAGACATCAGGCGGTTCAATCAAGATAATTTGCCGCGAACATGAGAATCAAGAGAAAACCAGCCAAGTACTGTAATTATAACTTTTAACTGAAGATAAACTACTTGGACGCGCTCGCATACGTAACACAAGGTCTAGAAAGACACGACAGCAGTGTGTACTTGTGCTTCGATGATCGACAGTCAAGCTGAAACAAGCAAAGCCGCGGATCGACGGTAACACTGTTGAATCATAAAGCAAGCTTTTCATCTAGTGAAAACCCTTACCTGGTCTGTTGCTCATTATGAAGAAACAAAGATGTGTCCTCCTTCTTCAAATCTTGCACACACGGTCACTAAAGGACAGACTGCGACAGAATGCGAGCAAAACGGTAATGATATGTCTCACTGCGGTATGATTTCTAAACGAAGGGGAAGTCATTTATATACCCCTCCTTGCGACGCTATCCTTGTTGCTATTAATAAAATGACACGAATGGCCACGTCTTATACAGTGCAAAGAGCATAGTGGAATTCCCGATTTCTAAGGAGTCGTGTTTTTCCAGAAAAGAGTTACTCGAATATTTGTTGTCGATTAACCGAAAACGCAAAGATAGATAAACACGCAATTCTTTCAGAACACAATTTATGACTTTTTAAATGGAGAGGTAAGAGGGAGGAGGAACATCGCCCTTACATTTTTTTTTAAAGCATGACTAGAACGAAGAACACCAAGTACAAAACGAAGAACACCAAGTAGCCTACAAAAATCTATCATCTGCTGAGGTGGCTGTGACAGTTACAGGGACTAAGTTATCCTGTAATCTTTAGATATGTTTGTTTAACCCTTTGGTTCCTGCAGTCTATCCTCTAATTTCAGAAACTTAACCCTTTGACTCCCTCACCCCATCCACCAGCTTCCTAGGAACTGGTGGATAGACTGAGGGAGTCAAAGGGTTGTTTTTGTTTTGATTGTGTGGTTGACAATACAGGATGCTGGCGGACAAGGTGCGGGAGTCAAAGAATTAAGCTTATTTATATCCGGGAATCTATTACATATATTTTTTTTTAAAAAGTAAAAGAAAAAAATGAAACGCGGGTATCACACATGTTTACGCCGGCCGTATCTCGATCTCAGTGAGTATGGCAAAATAGTCTCATTTCTTTCTTTACTATTGTATCATTGGTATCACTGGTATCATCCCCCCCCCCTCTCTCATTCTCTCTCTGTGTCTGTCTTCTCCCTTTCTCTGTCTCTCTGCCTCTGTCTCTCTGTCTCTGTGTCTCTCTGTCTCTGCTCTCTCTCTCTCTCTGTCTCTCTCTTTGTCTCTCTTTGTCTCTATCTCTGTCTCTCTCTGCCTGCCTGTCTGTCTGTCTGTCTGTCTGTCTCTCTCTCTGTCTGTCTGTCTGTCTCTTTCTCTCTCTCTCTCTCTCTCTCTCTCTCTCTCTCTCTCTCTCTCTCCGAATCTCTTGTCATTGCAAGCACATCGCCCCGTCCCTTCTGTTCCCATCCACCCTGCAGAACCATCCAATATTTTCTCCCTGGTTCTGTCTGGTGTTCTTTTCCCCTTCTAATGTTCCTCTTGTGACCAGATGTTGAGATTTCTCTTGTCTGACAAAATGCCTCGAAAATTTGCTTGTCTTTTCTTAATCTTCTTCATTAATGTTCTCTTTGTGTTTGCTTCTTTCAAGACTGTCTCGTATGTTTTCTTTGCTGTCCATGGAACTCATCATTCTTCTTGGAAACCACACATCAGCTGCCTCAATCTTGTACAGATTTTGCTTGCTGATTGCCCAGGCCTCTCTTCTGCACTACGACATTGGTTCTATACAACACTGAAGAACTCTCTTCCTGATGTTAATTGATAGGCATTTGTTGGTAAGAACGTTTTTCATTTTCTTGAATGCTATTTTAGCTTGGCCAGTTCTGCTGGAGATGTTTAATGTACATCCCAGTTATTTAAACTTATCAAATTGTCTCAGTGTTGTGCCATTTGCTGTCATTTTACACGAGGAGATCTCTTTTTTCTTTTCTTTTTTTAACTGATTATCGTGATTCCAGTCTTCTTACTATTTAGTTCTTAGCCCTTTATTTCTGCTTTCTATTTCTGTTATATTCTCAACATTTTGTAGACCTTTTCATTTTCTGCAATTAGAACGGAGTCATCTGCTTAACGAAAACTGCTTTCTTCCAAATTTCATACCAGGGCATTTTTCTAGATTTTTCATGATGGTTTCCCTGTAAAGTGAAAACAGATCTAGTGACAGAACACATCCCTGCCTAACCCCTCTTTTGATATTAGAAATAAAAACAGCTTATATCATTTTCTATTCTCATTGCTGCTGTCTCATT
>CM060314.1:14682549-14697549 GCA_030674185.1 Monoplex corrugatus | reverse complement strand
AAACCTAACCCAAACCCAACCTCAAACCCTAACTCAAACCCTAACCAAAGTAAAGCAAACCACCAAACCGATAAACCAAAACAAACAAAACAAAGAAACCAAATCAGCAGCAGTAACAACAACAAAAACAACCAAACCCAACAACAACAACAAAAAAACAACAACAAATAATTCAGCAACCAACCAACAACCCAACCAACAACCCAACCAACAAGCTAACCAAACAACCAACAACTCAGTCAACCAACCAAAACAACCAACCAACCAAATGTGACAAACAAACAAACCAAATGTGATAACAAACCAACAAAAAACCAAAAGAATGGCAATACACAGTGGAGAACTCACCTCCTTCATTCTGTTCCTTCTCGCTTTTAGTCTTCTTCACAACGTTCCAGGTCGTGTCCTCTATCTTTCGTTTCGTCGCCATTCCAAAGAATAAAAAAAAAACGAAGCCTGTAGAGAATTTTTCTCACTGGGTCACACCCGGCGGTTGTCAAGTTTCTGCTATTCCACCATTGCCTTTTATAAACAAGAGAGGGACCAGTAAGCTTCCACGTAATGGATGTTTATAGTGATCCGCTATTCTAGAACATTAATTTGTTATTTGCTATTTTTGTTTAACCCTTTGAATCCCGCATTGCCAGTCATGCCAGCAAAGAAAAAAAAAACCCCAACCATTTGACTCCCTCACACTATCCACCAGCTTCCTGCAGGAAGCTGGTGGATAGGGTGAGGGAGTCAAATGGTTAAGTTTTTGCAATTGGTGGATAAGGTACGGGAGTGAAAGGGTTAAAGCCCAGGCGGCTGCCGTGGAGACATATCAAAGCTATATAGAGCATTTAAAGACTTCTTGCTGTGGTGGTGGTGGTCGTGGTAATGATGGTGATTTTTGTACTTAGTTTTTTATTTTATCTCTACTTGATCAGTGAGTTTATTTCTTAACGGAATGGAGGCCTGTACCTGTCTGTCTGTCGATCTGTCTGTCTGTCTGTCTGTCTTTGTGTGCAGTGTCTGTGTCTGTGTCTGTGTCTGTGTCTGTGTCTGTGTCTGTCTGTCTGTGTCTGTGTCTGTGTCTGTGTCTGTCTGTGTCTGTCTGTGTCTGTCTGTGTCTGTCTATGTCTGTCTGTCTGTGTCTGTCTGTATCTGTTTGTCTGTCTGCGAATAAGTCAACATGGAGTGATTAAACCATTGTACTTACTGATTGGAAAGTCGTGGTTTCCAACCCCAGGTATATTGTGGGATTTTTCGAGCACGACCTCTGAACTGCTAGCTTGAGCTGAATGTGCTTTAGGCTCCATGTTGGGAAGACTGGGACATCATCATCATCATCATCATCATCATCATCATCATCATCATCATCATCATCATCATCATCATCATCATTATGTGCCCTGCCGCATGGCGTTGGCGATCATGGCCCTCCATATGCATCTATCCCTTGTCGCCGCAAGCACATCTTCCACCCTCCCTGACCCCCAGCCACCCTGCAAGTCCGTCCACTATTTTCTCCCTGGGTCTACCTGGTGCTCTCTGTCAGACTGGGACAACACAGACAAATCTCATCCACCTTGCGGATATGTCACTCAGAGTGTTACTCACATGTCCTGCAGCAAACACCAGAAGTGTCTTTTTCTACGCGAGTCTGATTTGATATGTGACTATATCTCAATCCGAGATGGCAGCTGGTTGGTTAACTATATTTTAACTCTTATACAGCAGACATCTTGTGTGTGTCTGTCTTGCGTGAGAGAGAATGGGAGCATGCTGACTTGCTCAAAGACGGCAAACTTGGGATCCCGTTCGGGGCATGTCAGACCTTGCTGAACAGCAAACTGGGCTGTGTCTGGATGGAGCATCATGCCTGCGCCACTTTCACCGCCGTTCAAAGAACCCTTATGGTTGAAGTAGGGCAATGTTGGGATCTTCCGACTGCTAAGTGTCGAGACTATAGTAAGGGGGCAGGAGCTGGCAGCTATGCGAGCTGGTGGCAGGGCGGGCTGCCCGAAAGAGAGATGAAGACCAGAGTGGGGCGAGAGAGGGGTCTTCCATTCTCTCTTGGTCCGGAGGCTGTGCTGGACCTGGCTTGTGCGCGCTGTGTGACTATGTCCTGGGGTTTGTCATCTCTCCACCTTGCTATTTGGTTTGTAAACAAGGTAACTGAGGACTGGGCCCGAATTGAGACATGCAACGCGTGGACAACCATACCCCCCGCCCCCTTGTTTTTTGTTGTTGTTTTATTTGTTTGTTTGTTTTTGCTTGATGAAATGACTATTGAGTGGCGTCGGGAGTTTAGAAGATGATTGTCCAGAGAGTGGCGAGGCATTGGTCCCATCCGCACCCTCGCGGTGATTTTTTGTTAACTGAATTATACACAAGCACATGATATCTGCACGAGAAGACACATACCCCGCGCGCGACCGCACTTGCGTATTTCATACACGTATACACACCTTCACACAGAGAAGAGAATATTAGTTATGTGAGGATGTGAATAATAGTGAGCTACTCCGCTATAAACCAGCCAACCTGTTGACACTGTAAACGAGTGAAGTCAAGGAAGATATAGATGGACAGTCCCATAACCCTGGGGTCGTAAGGTACTGAGGTGGTAGAGATCTCAGCATTTCTCGGGGCCAGCATTATGAAGGCGGTATCCATCTCTTCTCCCTCATTCATATTCATATTCATATTCATACTCTTATTCATATTCATATTCATAATCATATATTCATATTCATACTCTTATTCATATTCATATTCATATTCATAATCATTTCTTTTTGTCACAGTGGACGATACCACGTAAAACTCGGGCTGCTTTTCCTTTTGAAAGCGCGTCGCCGCAATGCAGCGCCACCAATTATTTGTTAACCAAGATTTCAGAAAGGCAAGAAGACTAATTGGTCTTCAAGGGGAGGGACCTGGGAGATCAACCTATCTCTCCAATGTGTTTTTTTTACAAAGGCAGCCGGGCAAGCCATGCTTTTCACGATTTTCAACTGCCATAGGATCTTTAGCGTGCGCAGCCAGAAGGCACACGAGTCCGACTCGTTTTCCGTCCACTTCCGAAAGACACGGTCAACTCAAGTCTGACAGCAATTATAACCCAGGCAGATTCTTGAGCCTGCACATATCTGTATACGCTTGAAAGGTCTTGAAATATGAAGGGGTGGGGAGGGAGGGGTGAGGGTGAGGATGGGGAGTAGGACCTATCAAACACTTAGCTGATACCACCGGAATAAATAAGCACTAATGTGGGCAGCGAACAGATCAGCTTATATGTTGCGGGCTGGGACTGAACTCGAGACATCAAACAAACAAACAAACGGACGAACGAACAAATAAGCAAGCGAACAAATAAGCAAACGAACAAATAAGCAAACTAAAGATCCAAAACAAGTGTGACTGCCTGCGCCCAAGCAAACAGGAACCAGAAGAACAAGAAAATCAATGTAGGCGCGTATTCAACAAAACAAGACAAGACAAGCGCAAATTTTCGGCTAACCGGCCTTTGTCAAGCGCGAAAGCACGGTCACAAACAGACCACAAACACCAAGTAAAAAACTATGAGATAAAAGCAAGACGATAAAAAGACGCTATAAAAAATTAAAATGTAGTAAATAAAGCAAAATTAAAAATAACAAAACCAACCAAAGAAACAAAACAAAAACAACCAGCAACCAACCAAACAAAAACAAAACAAAACAAAACACAATCAACCAACCAACCAACCAACCAGCAGCCTACCAACCAACTAACAACTAACCAACCAATCAACCAACCAACCAACCAACCAACCAACCAACCAACCAACCAACCACCAACCAACCAACCCAACCAACCACCCAACCACCCAACCAACCAACCATCCAACCAACTAATCAACCAATCGACCAACCAACCAGCCCATCAACCAACCAGCCCACATACCAACCTACCAACCAACCTACTAACCAACCAAACAACCAACCAACCAACCTACTAACCAACCAAGCAATCAACCATCCACAACCAACCAACCAACCAACCAACCAACCAACAACCAACCACACCAACCAACCAACCAACCACCAACCAACCAACCAACGACCAATAACCAACCACACCAACCGACCAACCAACCAACCAATCACCAACCAACCGACCAAACCAACCACAAAACCAACCGACCAACCAACCACCAACCAACCAACCGACCCACCAACCAACCGACCAACCAACCACCAACCAACCCACCAAACAACCACCAAAGACCCCACCACCAACCCGACCAACCAACCATCCAACCCAACCCACCAAACAACTCACCAAAGAACCCACCAACCCACCAACCCACCAAACCATCCAACCCATCCAACCCACCCACCAACCCACCAACTACCAAACACCAACCCAACCCACCACAACCCACCACCTACCAAACAACCCACCAACCCACCAACCAACCCACACCCACCAATCCACCAAACAACCCACCAAACAACCCACCAAACAACCCACCAAACAACCCACCAAACAACCCACCAAACAACCCACCATGGGTTGTTTGGTGGATTGGTGGGTGGGTTGGTTGATGGGTTGGTGGGTTGTTTGGTAGGTGGTGGGTTGGTGGGTTGGTTGGTTGGTGGGTTTGATGATGTTGTTGTGTTGTGTTGTTGTTGTTATTGTTGTTGTTGTTGTTGTCCTTGTTTTTCTTATATCAAGCAATGTTTCTTCGTTTGGAGTGCTCTGGTTGTTGTTGTTGTTAAGTTGTTGTATATCTTATTGTTTTTCATTGCCCAATCTCAGTTGACTAGACAGACATGCTGATGAAGCAGAGGCCCTCTGAGCAGCCATACTTTTCAATTTTCAGCAGCTGCATGGCTCGCTCTGGCTACAGGCTCTAAATATAATGTCTCGAGTTCGCTTCCAGCCTACGACAAAAAATTTGTTTAATCTCTGCGTTTCCTCAATGCTCCTATAATTCTAGTAGTGTCTACTTAGAATTTCTTAGGTCCCATTCTTCATACATATACACGCACACACTCGCATACACACACTCGCACACACACACACATCATACAGACACAGACAGATAGACACACACACACACACACACACACACATATGCACACACAAACACACACACACAGACACACACACACACAACACAAACACAGATACATGTACACACATACAGACTCACACACATACACACACACACATACATACACACACCCACATACACACACACACACACACACACACACACACACACACGCACTCGCGCGCACCACACACACACACACACACACACACACACACACACACACACACACACAACACACACACACACACAACCGTCTAATATCACTTATAGTGAAAAGACGTTAAATTAAAGAACGAACACACACACACACACACACACACACACACACACACACACACACACACACCACACACACACACACGCACACATCACCATTATCCTGCCTGTTTCACGATCATTCCAGCACATGAGATTTTGCGCAGCTCGAGGAGTCTGCCAGATAATTACTGTCAGATCTAGATTAAGTGCACATAAAATTGTCTGAGTGCGATGAAACCATTCTGAAGAAACGCTACATTCCAATGTCACTTGTAATTTCCAGTGTCAGAATCCAGATTATACATTTTTACTGATCCTGAGAAAAAAGATTATCAATATATATGGCTTGATCATATACCCCACTCACCACCCACCTGACCACCTAACGACCTGTCCTCCAAGTGGGTATTTGTGTAACTTTGTTATCAATTGATGACATCTAACAAGCAAAGAAAAGAACGGGTTTTCCCATGTCGACGAAACATTATGTCGACTGAAGTCTCATTGCGTGGATACATTAGCGAAATCACACGAACACACACAGACAGACAGACAGACAGATAAGCAGACAGACAGACAGACAGAGGCACAGACACACACATACACCAACACCTACGCACACACACACACACACACACACACACACACACACACACAACACACACACACACACATGGTAGAAAGAAACTCTAGGGAAAGCTAGACAACAGAAGGTCTTCAGAGAAGTAACCCCCTTTAGACAAGTGTTTCGGCCCTGAATTCCTTACACTCTCGGGGGGCCGGGCCACATCCAGGTCATGACTCCTGGATGCCCTTCTGCTGTTGTCTATTTTTTTTTTTTTTTTTTTCCCCACGTCGGGGAGCGAACCTGGGCGATTCTGCGCTTCAGAACTGCGGTACGCGGTTTTACCAATGTGCTAACGGGGCACACATCATCTGTAGGGAATTTAATCCTTATGAAGTTCACTTTTTTGTTCCTCCTTGCCCAGATCCAGCTTGAGCTCCTTTCTGCTGCCTCTGCCATCGCTTTAAGGGCTCTAGTCCTCTTCTTCCCAGAAATGGCGAGTTGTTTCATGAGATCATAAGAGGAGGTGCCCACAAACCTCTTGCCCCGACCTCTATGGCGAAGATTTTGACCCGCAGACCTGCTTTCTTCAGGGTGCTGGCAAGACCGGCGTATTTTTCGGTCTTGTAGATATGTGCTTCTTCCATTCTGCTTTCGTATGGCACAGTGAGTTCTATCAGAATCACTTGTTTCGAGGAGTCAGAGTGGAGAGCGATGTCTGGTCTCATGCCTGTCTTGCTGATGACATCTGGGTAATTTCTCCACTCTGGGAGGTCTGCTGTACACTCCCAGTCGACTGCTCCATCCAGAAGACCCTTTGGCAATGTGCTGGTTGTCATAGCACTTTCGGGCCAGACCTGTTTCCCTCCTGCTTTGTAGAACGTTGTCATAGCAATTGGTGCGTTTGGGGTCATGGTTTTTTCGCTAACCACATCTGTGATCACTTTCAGAACTTGGTTGTGCCTCCATGTATACCTTCCTTGGGCTAGCGCTACTTTGCAAGAGCTTAGGACATGTTCCACTGTTTGTTTCTTGACAGAGCGGACATGCTGGGTCGTCTGATTTCCCCCATTTCACTAAGTTTGCATTCGAGGGGAGCAGGTCATATACAGATCTGAGGAGGAAGCTTATCCTTAGAGGAGCCATGTGCCACATATCGTTCCAGCTGAGACTTCTTTGGAGTGCACTGTCCCATGTTGTCCATTGCCCCTGTTGACCTTGCTGGACTGCCTTCTGCACTCTTTTGACATCTTCTTCTTCCTTCAACTCCTGTATGATCATGTCTCTTTTTTCCTTCCCTTTGGCTTTGGACCACCACTGCATTTTTGTTGCTCCCAGTCCCTGTCTGTTGGTTTGCGTGTGTCCAATTATTTCTTTGATGCTGAGGTTTCTCTTGGCATTGTTTACAGCCTCTTGGACTTTCCACTTTCTGCCAGTTCTCAGCTTTGGATGAACTGATCTCACGATATTGTCTTCCGATTCCTCCAGCATGCTCAACAGTCTTGCTTTTCCAACTTTGTATTCCTCCACTATGGATTTGAGAGGTAGCTTCAGCATTGCTTGACGACAGTAGAATGCAACATCAGTGAGACCAGGTGGGACACCGAGCCATTTTCTTGTGTATTTGTTGATTTTGGCTTCCATTGCTTCGACTGTGCTGGTGCAAATGTCATAGATTAGCAGTGGCCACAGCAGCTTTGGTATCAGCATGAACTGTAGACACCAGACTTTGTATTTGCCTGGCAGTCCGCAGTTATCTATTTTCTTCAGGCCTTCTTCTGCTGTTTGCTTGGTTTCACATCCCCTTTGTGTGTCTTTCAGGGAGTCATCATACCATCTTCCGAGACTTTTTACTGGCTCTTCTGTGACAGTGGGGATGGCTTGGTTGGCTACCATGAATTTGACTGAATCTGCCACTTTTCCTTTTCGCAGTGAGAGACTTCGGGATTTCTTAGGTTTGAACCTCATTCTTGAAGAGGCCACCAGCTCATCCAGCTGCTTTAAGATTTGGTGTGTCTCTTCCTCATCCGTGGACAAGACTGTTGTGTCATCCATGAAAGCTTTCAGAGGAGGCATCTGGTATCCATCTCCCAGATTCACTGGACCTGAACTCTTCATTGCAGCTTTCAAGATGACTTCCATTGCCAACACGAACAGTATGGGAGAGATTGCACAGCCCATTGCAATGCCCACCGCTAGGTCTATCCAGTCTGTGGTGTATTCTTTGGTAGAGAACCGCATTGAGAACCCTTGGAAATACTTCCTCAGCATTGTTCGGATGTTTTCTGGGATGTGATACATTTCAAGAGCCAGCTGGATCATATCGTGTGGAACTGATCCATATGCATTCGCCAGATCAAGCCAAACTACGTCAATGTCTCTCTTCTCTGTTCTTGCTTTTTGGATGGCATCCCAAATCAACGTGGCATGTTCCAAGCATCCAGGCATTCCTGGTATGCCTCCCTTTTGGACTGACATATCCAGATATATATATAGAGTCGGATATATAGACGGATAGATAGATAGATAGATAGATAGATAGATAGATAGACAGACAGACAGATAGATAGATAGAGAGATAGAGAGATAGATAGATAGATAGATAGATAGACAGACAGATACATAGATAGATACATAGATAGATAGACAGATAGATAGACAGATAGATAGATAGATAGATACATAGATAGATAGATAGATAGATACATACATACATACATAGATAGATACATACATACATACATACATAGACAGATAGATAGATACATGTAGATAGATAGAAGATAGATAGATAGATAGATAGATAGATAGATAGATAGATAGATAGATAGATAGATAGATAGATAGATAGATAGATAGATATAAATGGCTGGTGCAGAATAGGAAAGAACGCAGTTTCTGACCCTGGAAAATTCCCCGCCTTTTTTTGTGAATCTGCCAGGGCGAGGAAGCAGAGCTAGCTCACTGGCTGGGTGGGGGGGGGGGGGGGGGGGGAGAAAACTGGCTCGCTCATCCACGAGCAAGTCATGGGCTCCTGGAACTCGCACTGGACACACAGAGGTCCTGTGGCAGTTTTGTGTGTTGTTGTGTGAGCACCTGGTCACAACAGGAAAGCTGGAGGGAAAGAAAGCACCAGGTAGACCCAGGGAGAATATATTGGACAGACTTGCAGGGTGGCTGAGGACAGACAGGGTGGAGGATGTGCTTGCGGCGACAAGGTATAGATACATATGGAGAGTCATGATCGCCAACGCCATGGGGCAAAGCACATGATGATGATGACGAATCATGTGCCTTGACCAGCGAGACTTTCCAGCTCTTGCCCCATTGTAATCAGTTGCCTTTTTAAACGTGTCGTGTATGTGTAAATTGATATCATTCCTGTCGCCATCATTGATCGTTGATGTTTGATTATCGTACAGCAAAAAGATATAATTTGAAGAAAAACATTCGGTGAAAAAGGTTGACATATGTTTAGATCTTGATGTTGTATTTTAAAAACCTGCAATGCATAAATGATCATTATGTATATTCTGTATGCTATATGGAGTTCGTGTGTCAACAATATTATTCTAATTATGTATATATGCTTTTATCTTTTTATTTTCGTTCCCACTTTGTATATTTGATGCCCGTTTGTTGTAAAACAAACAAACACACAACCAAAAAACAAAACAACCCCCAAAAAAACCAAAAACAAACAAACAAACAAACAAACGAATCATAGGAAAAGGTTTTAAACGAAGTTGTCTTCTTATTCTATTTAATTATGGTAGGGCATTAGCAATGTAAAACATTGGGACATATTAAATAAACACGTTTGGATTGGCCATGTCGTGTCTCTATGAATAAAGTAGGAAGCCCCACTGTGAAATTAAGCGTACAATCGGGGTTAATGACACATATACACAGGTAGTGTACCATCGCTACACTTGAAATTTGTACCAGAATGTATTCCACCACACACACACACACACACACACACACCCCACACACACACACACAACACACATATAATAAATATATATATATATATAATACATATATACAGGCGTACATGATATATGTATTTTTTAGAGCTCAGGTGCATTCAGGTACATAGAGCACCTCTTTTTCAGTGCTGCATGTCCTTCTTCAGAATTTTCTCTTTTTTCCTCTGTGTGTGTGTGTGTGTGTGTGTGTGTGTGTGTGTGTGTGTGGTGTGTGTGTGTGTGTGTGTGTGTATGTGTATACGTGTGTGTGGATGTGTGTGTGTGCGTGTGTGTGGGAGTGGGTGTGTATGGATGTGTGTGTGACTGTGTGTGGGAGTCGGTGTGTAGGTGTGTGTGTGTATGGATGTGTGTGTGAGTGTGTGTGTGAGTGTGTGTGTGGGTGTGTGGGTGTGTGGGTGTGTATGGATGTGTGTGTGTGTGTGGGAGTGGGTGTGTAGGGATGTGTGTGTGTATGTGTGTGTGTATGTGTGTAGGGGTGTGTGTATGTGTGAGCGTGTGTGTGTGTGTGTGTTTGTACGTGTGCATGTGTGCGTGTGTGGTGTGTGTGTGTGTGTGTGTGTGTGTGTGTGTATTGGAACGCCATGAAAAGCAATGCTATATTTATTCAATGATCTAATAGTATAACTAAGAGGTATATTGCCGTTGTCATACTGTTTGCGTAGGAAATGAGATTACTCTACATGAACACGGTTTCTACAGTTGGAACATTCGCTAAGTAATCGTCTTCTTCTCTGATGTGTCCATGCATCGAGCTATTGGTCGATACCAGTTTCGTAGAAATTGGGAAAACCCGTTCTTTTCCATTGGTTGCCAGATAAGAAAGTTACGCTGGATAGGTGGTAGGTGGTAAGGTGGGGGTGATGAGTGGGGTAGATGATCAAGCCATACATGTTGGTAATCTCTTTCTCTCAGGATCAAGTGAAATATTTCATTTGAATTCTGACACTGGAAATTAGAAATTGACACCGGTGTGTGTGTGTGTGTGTGTGTGTGTGTGTGTGTGTGTGTGTGTGTGTGTGTGTGTGTGTGTGTGTGTGTGTGTGTGTGTGTGTGTTGAGTGTGTGTGTGTGTTGTGTGATGAGTGTGTGTGTGTGTGTGTGTGTGTGTGTGTGTGTGTGTGTAAGTGTGTAAGTGTGTAAGTGTGTGTGTGTGTGTGATCAAGAAGACCTAAGGAACTCTAAGCCAACACCACCAGCTCGAATGACTGGAACATTATTAATTTAAGAGGGGCAGCAAACAGGTAAATGTTTATGTTTTAGGAACCGGAGACATCAGCTCTAAAACCTATGGTAAAATCAAACAAGCCTGCATGCTGAAAAGAAAATTGGGGTCTGCCCAGAACTGGAACGCATGGCCCCAGCATTATCAGTATGGCTCTCTCACCAATACTCACGCATCGGTGGCATCTCATTGAAAGTGGTATACATGTTCCCTGTATTTTCCCACTTTGTGGGAAACAACTCAAACTCTAATCTTTAAGAAAAGAGAGAGAGAGAGAGAGAGAGAGAGAGAGAGAGAGAGAGAGAGAGAGAGCGAGCGAGTAGTATACAGATCAAATTATCATAAAAAAATAAACTACACACCCGAGAATTCTTCACTTTTGTATTTTGTACTTTTTATTTCTGTATGTTTTCGTTTTTCTTTCCTGTCCCATTCTCTTTGTGCTTCTGTGTCATCCCCAGGCCTCTTATTTTAGTGCTACAAAACCATCTCCAAAGCCACACACACACACACACACACACACACACACACACACACACACAACACACACACACACACACACACACACACACACACCCACACACACACACACACACACACACACACACACACACACACACACACACACACACACCACACACACACACAACTGAGATCACCATGGCGGCGGGGCCTGAAGTGTCAGTTTCAGTTTCAGTTTCAAGTTTCTCAAGATGACGTCTTCGCACTTGGAACGAATTCCATGTATACGCATTAACGTCACTGGTGCCATGGGTATGGTGATCGTGGCACAAGCCTTAAACCTGCACAAAAACCTAGTGTCACAGAATCTGAGGAAACGTTTGACAATGCTTTCATGAGAATGATGATGATAGTAGTGATGCTATGAGCTTGCATTTCTGTCTGAGACTGTGTGGCAGGAACTGTACTCCATGCTATTTTTATTTTTGTCATAATAACAACATTCAGGCATCAATCACATGCGACTACATCTCAAACCGAGCTGGCAAATGATTGGTTGATATTGTCAACATTAACCAATTGTGTGTCGACCAGACCTTAACTGCAGACTGATGTGGGATCGACTGCTTTCTTTTTTTCTTCTTTCTTCTTTCTTTTCTTTCTTTTTTCTTTCTTTCTTTTTTTTCTTTTTTTCTTTCTTTTTTTTTTCTTTCTCTTCTTCTTTTTTTTCTTTCTTTCTTTTTTTTTCTTTCTTTCTTTCTTATTTTCTTTCTTTTTTTTTTTTTTCTCTTTCTTTCCTTTCTTTCTTTCTTTCTTTTCTTCTTCTTCTTTTCTTTTTTTTCTTTCTTTCTTTTTCTTTTCTTTTTTTTTTCTTCTTTTTTCTTCTTTCTTTTTTCTTTTTTCTTTCTTTTTTCTTTTTCTTTCTTTTTCTTTCTTTCTTTCTTTCTTTCTTCTTTTCTTCTTTCTTTCTTTTTTTTTTCTTTCTTTCTTTTTTTTCTTTTTTCTTTCTTTTTCTTTTCTTTCTTTCTTTCTTTCTTTCTTTCTTTTTTTTCTTTCTTTCTTTCTTTTTTCGGCTTCACTTTTATCCTTTATCAATATCCATCTTTCATTATCCGATCCTTTCTCTTCCCTCGCACCCACTTTATTTCTTTTTACATACACATTCCTTAATTTCACTGTCACTTCACCAGATTTTGCTTTGGTGTCTCTTAATTTACTTCTGCCTCTTCTTTCTTCTTTTTGTGCCGGAGTGCGTGTGTATGTGTGCGAGTGGGTTTGCGTGCTGGTACGTATCTACTCCTGCAGATTGTATGTGTGTGTGTGTGTCTCTCCCCCCCCTCTCTCTCTCCCTCCCTCTTTCTCTTTCCCTCTCTCTCTCCTTCTCTCTCTCTCTCTCTCCATCTATCTATCTGTGTGTCTGTCTTTCTCTGTCTCTATCTGTCTGTCTGTCTGTCTCTGTCTTCGTCTCTGTCTGTCTGTGTGTCTGTTTGCCTGTCTGTCTGTCTACTCTCTCTCCCCCTATATCTGTCTGTATGTCAGTCTGTCTGTCTGTCTCTGTCTATCTGTCTGTCTGCCAGCCTTTCTGTGTCTCTTTCTGTGTCTCTGTGTCTATTTCTTACTCATGCACACATGCGTGCACAGACACATTACACACACACACACACACACATACGCACGCACTCGTGCACATGCACTGATGCACGCACACAGGCACACAGACACACACACAGAGGCTACTCACGTACCTCCACCCCCCCCCCCCCCCGACATACATACGTATATGCATGCATGCACACTCCGAGACGAATTTTGATGTCATTCCATCTGAATCCTCGTAGTTGTTACATTATCAGTTTAACAAGATGGTGCCTCGGTGTCTGAAATAAATTCCGCAAGCACTGACGTCACAGATGCCATGATAGCTCAGATCCAAAATAGATTATGGCGTAAGCACTATATCTGTACATAAGCCTCGCGATGGCAAGGTCATGTTTCTTTTTGTCTACAATGCCATGTCTATGTCCACGTAATGTGCTACAATTGTGTATAGATCTAGCATCGATTTGTGAAGCACCTTGAGCAGTTTGTCTGGATAGTGTGCTCAAAAAGTACCCATTATTATTATTATTATATTATTGCTAAAGTTTGAAAAAGTATAAAACAAAAATCGGTAAATCCCGATTCCGGAGCAGTGCTTTCTTCGGATCAAATGTGACCTCCCACCACGAAATCAGTCTTAACTAGCATTTTGGGCATTTTGAGATATACATATCACTGGGAAGTGTACATTCTGCTGATTATTTTGGTACTTGAATAAAGCTTGTACTCAAAAAAATGTAGAAGTTATGTATGTTTAAAGTCATTAAGTTGTATGACGGCCATTTTGAGAAAACGGCCTCTAAAGTTTTTGTGTGCTCTCCTACACATTTTCCTTAAATTTCTTTATTTGGTGGCTTTGACCCAGTTTGTTTCTAATTTTCTCTGTCATTATCTGAAAGGTGCACCAAAGAGCTTTCGGTCAGTACATTACATGTGCGGGTACTGTACAGGTTACTCTCTGGAGATGGTGCAGCGTCGTGGTGCGCGGATGGTGTTCCACGACTACAGTTACAACAGCAGTGTCACAGAAATGTTGAAAATGCTAAACTGGGACAGCCTCGCAGACCGTAGGAGGGACGCCAAACTCATCTTATTGTACAAGATTATTAACCACCTGGCAGAAGTCCCCACTGACAACATCCTAATCCCAGCAGACCCCCGAACCCGAGCCAAACACCCTTACAAATACAAGTCAATCCAAAGCAAAACCACGACATATCGCCACTCGCTCTTCGTCAGCATCATTGGATCCTGGAACGACCTTCCTGCAGAAGTAGTGGAGAGCCCGACTGTTACATCCTTCAAATCGAGGCTCAAATCTCCTCCGACAGCGCGTCGATAACAGCGCCACCACCCATCGCTGCGATACTCCTGAAGGGAGGTTTAGCGATTACAGAATAGAACAGAACGGTTCATAATAAGAGACAAAAAGAGGTACTTTTGGTAAGAAATTGTGTTCTTTCTGCTGCGATCAGTGCATTAAAATACTATTTTAAATTGATTAACAATATTTTTTCAAGAAAAAAAATCTCTGTGGGGGTTAGATTATAGTCTACAGAAATCAATTTTGAGAAAAAGTCAAAAACCCCAGACAGACCCTCAGTCACCTTTTCAGCTCCTAGTGCTGTTCGATTGACTGCGAGTTAAGACTGATTTCGTGGTGGGAAGTCACAAATGCAAAACTTGGAGAAAGAAATCGGGAAATCCCGATCGAGGGTTGGGGTGTAGCGGTTCAGAGTGGGGTGGGGTTGGGGCGTAGATTAAGTTCCACTGAACAACGAATCCCGGTAAACAGCCATTACGTGTACTGT
>CM060314.1:14670049-14680049 GCA_030674185.1 Monoplex corrugatus | reverse complement strand
GACGTCATCCGCCGTGACAATATGCTTGGTTTTAGTGACGTCATCCGCCATGACAACATATTTGGTTTTAGTCACGTCATCCGCTATGACAACATGTTTCGTTATAGTTACGTCATCCGCCATGACAACATACTTGGTCTTAGTCACGTCACCTGCCATGACAACATGTTTGGCCTTAGTCAGATCATCCGCTATGACAACATGTTTCGTTATAGTTACGTCATCCGCCATGACAACATACTTGGTCTTAGTCACGTCACCTGCCATGACAACATGTTTGGCCTTAGTCAGATCATCCGCTATGACAACATACTTGGTTTTGGTAATGTCATCCGCCATGACAACAAACTTTGTTTGGTGACGTCATTCGCCATCCCAATATGCTTTGTCTTAGACACATCATCCGCCATGACAACATGCTTGGTTATAGTCACGTCATCCGCCATGACAACATACTTGGCCTTAGACACGTCATCCGCCATGACAACATATTTGGTCTTACTCACGTCATTCGCCATGACCGCATACTTGGTCTTACTCACGTCATCCGCCATGACAACATGTTTGGTCTTGCTCATGTCATCCGCCATGACAACATGTTTGGTTTTACTCACGTCATCCGCCATGACAACATGTTTGGTCTTACTCACGTCATCCGCCATGACAACATGTTTGATCTTACTCACGTCATCCGCCATGACAACATGTTTGGTCTTACTCACGTCATCCGCCATGACAACTGTTTGGTCTTAGTCACGTCATCAACCATGACAACATGTTTGGTCTTACTCACGTCATCCGCCATGACAACATGTTTGATCTTAGTCACGTCATCTGCCATGACAACATGCTTTGTCTTACTCACGTCATCAACCATGACAACATGTTTGGTCTTACTCATGTCATCCACCATGACAACATGCTTGGTCTTAGTCACGTCATCTGCCATGACATGTTTGATCTTAGTCACGTCATCAACCATGACAACATGCTTGGTCTTAGTCACGTCTTCCTCGATGACAACATGCTTGGTCTTAGTCAAGTCATCCGCCATGACAACATGTTTGATCTTAGTCACGTCATCTGCCATGATAACATGTTTGATCTTAGTCACGTCATCAACCATGACAACATGTTTGGTCTTAGTCACGTCATCAACCATGACAACATGTTTGGTACTAGCCACGTCATCCGCCATGACAACATGTTTGATCTTAGTCACGTCATCAACCATGACAACATGCTTGGTCTTACTCACGTCTTCCCCGATGACAACATGCTTGGTCTTAGTCACGTCATCTGCCATGACAACATGTTTGATCTTAGTCACGTCATCAACCATGACAACATGTTTGGTCTTAGTCACGTCATCTGCCATGACATGTTTGATCTTAGTCACGTCATCAACAATGACAACATGTTTGGTACTAGCCACGTCATCCACTATGACAACATGTTTGGTCTTAGTCACGTCATCTGCCATGACAACATGTTTGGTCTTAGTCACGTCATCTGTCATGACAACATGTTTGGTCTTAGTCACGTCATCTGCCATGACAACATGTTTGGTCTTAGTCACGTCATCTGCCATGACAACATGTTTGGTCTTAGTCACGTCATCTGCCATGACAACATGTTTGGTCTTAGTCACGTCATCTGCCATGACAACATGTTTGGTCTTAGTCACGTCATCTGCCATGACAACATGTTTGGTCTTAGTCACGTCATCTGCCCTGATAACATGCTTGGTCTTAGTCACGTCATCTGGCATGATAACATGCTTGGTCTTAGTCACGTCATCTGGCATGATAACATACTTGGTTCACGTCATCAACCATGACAACATGTTTGGTCTTAGTCACGTCTTCCTCGATGACAACATGCTTGGTCTTAGTCACGTCATCTGCCATGACAACATGTTTGGTATTAGTTCCTCCGCTATGACAACATGTTTGGTCTTAGTCACGTCATCTGCCATGACATGTTTGATCTTAGTCACGTCATCAACCATGACAACATGCTTGGTCTTACTCACGTCTTCCTTGATGACAAAATGTTTGGTCTTAGTCACGTCATCAACCATGACAACATGTTTGGTCTTAGTCACGTCATCTGCCATGACATGTTTGATCTTAGTCACGTCATCAACCATGACAACATGTTTGGCACTAGCCACGTCATCCGCTATGACAACATGTTTGGTCTTAGTCACGTCATCTGCCATGACAACATGTTTGGTCTTAGTCACGTCATCTGCCATGACAACATGTTTCGTCTTAGTCACATCATCTGCCATGACAACATGTTTGGTCTTAGTCACGTCATCTGCCATGACAACATGTTTGGTATTAGTCACGTCATCTGCCATGACAACATGTTTGGTATTAGTTCATCCGCTATGACAACATGTTTGGTCTTAGTCACGTCATCTGCCATGACAACATGTTTGGTCTTAGTCACGTCATCTGCCATGACAACATGCTTGGTCTTAGTCACGTCATCTGCCATGACAACATGTTTGGTCTTAGTCACGTCATCTGCCATGACAACATGTTTGGTCTTAGTCACGTCATCTGCCATGACAACATGTTTGGTATTAGTCACGTCATCTGCCATGACAACATGTTTGGTCTTAGTCACGTCATCTGCCATGACAACATGTTTGGTCTTAGTCACGTCATCTGCCATGACATGTTTGGTCTTAGTCACGTCATCTGCCATGACAACATATTTGGTCTTACTCACGTCATTCGCCATGACCGCATAGTTGGTCTTACGTCATCCGCCATGACAACATGTTTGGTCTTATTCACGTCATCCGCCATGACAACATGTTTGGTCTTACTCACGTCATCCACCATGACAACATGTTTGGTCTTACTCATGTCATCCGCCATGACAACATGCTTAGTCTTAGTCACGTCATCCGCCATGACAACATGTTTGATCTTAGTCACGTCATCTGCCATGACAACATGTTTGGTATTAGTTCATCTGCCATGACAACATGTTTGGTCTTAGTCACGTCATCTGCCATGACAACATGCTTGGTACTAGCCACGGCATCCGCCATGACAACATGTTTGGCCTTAGACACGTCATCCGCCATGACAACATATTTGGTCTTACTCACGTCATTCGCCATGACCGCATAGTTGGTCTTACGTCATCCGCCATGACAACATGTTTGGTCTTACTCACGTCATCCGCCATGACAACATGTTTGGTCTTACTCACGTCATCCACCATGACAACATGTTTGGTCTTACTCATGTCATCCGCCATGACAACATGCTTAGTCTTAGTCACGTCATCCGCCATGACAACATGTTTGATCTTAGTCACGTCATCAACCATGACAACATGCTTGGTCTTAGTCACGTCTTCCTCGATGACAACATTCTTGGTCTTAGTCACGTCATCTGCCATGACAACATGTTTGGTAATAGTTCATCTGCCATGACAACATGTTTGGTCTTAGTCACGTCATCTGCCATGACAACATGCTTGGTACTAGCCACGTCATCCGCCATGACAACATGTTTGGCCTTAGACACGTCATCCGCCATGACAACATATTTGGTCTTACTCACGTCATTCGCCATGACCGCATACTTGGTCTTACTCACGTCATCCGCCATGACAACATGTTTGATCTTACTCACGTCATTCGCCATGACAACATGTTTGGTCTTACTCACGTCATCCACCATGACAACATGTTTGGTCTTACTCATGTCATCCGCCATGACAACATGCTTAGTCTTAGTCACGTCATCCGCCATGACAACATGTTTGATCTTAGTCACGTCATCAACCATGACAACATGCTTGGTCTTAGTCACGTCTTCCTCGATGACAACATTCTTGGTCTTAGTCACTTCATCTGCCATGACAACATGTTTGTTGTTAGTTCCTCCGCTATGACAACATGTTTGGTCTTAGTCACGTCATCCGCCATGACAACATGTTTGATCTTAGTCACGTCATCTGGTATGACATGTTTGATCTTAGTCACGTCATCAACCATGACAACATGCTTGGTCTTAGTCACGTCTTCTTCGATGACAACATGCTTGTTCTTAGTCACGTCATCTGCCATAACAACATGTTTGATCTAAGTCACGTCATCAACCATGACAACATGTTTGGTACTAGCCACGTCATCCGCTATGACAACATGTTTGGTATTAGTTCATCCGCTATGACAACATGTTTGGTCTTAGTCACGTCATCTGCCATGACAACATGTTTGATCTTAGTCACGTCATCTGCCATGACAACATGTTTGGTCTTAGTCACGTCATCTGCCATGACAGCATGTTTGGTATTAGTCACGTCATCTGCCATGACAACATGTTTGGTCTTAGTCACGTCATCTGCCATGACAACATGTTTGGTCTTAGTCACGTCATCTGCCATGACAACATGTTTGGTCTTAGTCACGTCATCTGCCATGACAACATGTTTGGTCTTAGTCACGTCATCTGCCATGACAACATGTTTGGTCTTAGTCACGTCATCTGCCATGACAACATGTTTGGTCTTAGTCACGTCATCTGCCATGACAACATGTTTGGTCTTAGTCACGTCATCTGCCATGACAACATGTTTGGTCTTAGTCACGTCATCTGCCATGACCGCTATTGCTTTTTCTGATTGCGTTCGTGACCTCGGTTTTGTCTTTGACCATAATCTCTCCATGCACCAGCACATCATCAAAACATGTCAGGCTGCATACATCGAACTTAGACGCATTAATTCTATTAGACACTACCTTACATTAGACGCAACCAAGACGTTAGTTACTGCATGCATTCTGTCTAGGTTAGATTATTGCAATTCACTCCTTGCGGGTTGCCCTCAGAAACATCTCAAACATTTGCAACAAGTTCAGAACTCTGCAGCTAAACTCATCTTCAAGGCACGTAGGTCACAGCACTGCACACCCCTGTTTCAGACACTGCACTGGCTCCCGGTTGAACAAAGAATAAAATACAAGATTTGCTGCCTTTGTTATCACATCATTTCTGGAACTGCTCCTGACTATCTCTCTGAACTCTTGACTGTCTACGTACCTTCTCGATCACTCCGCTCTTCTGTGGATGACAAGAAGTTTCGTGTGCCAAAATATAACAGAGAAACTCACGGTGGTAGAGCCTTTGCAGTTTTTGCTGTTCAGACATGGAACTTGTTGCCTCAGTCCGTCCGCCACTCTAAAACTCTACCATCTTTCAAAACAAGTTTAAAAACTTACTTCTTTAAACAGTGTTTTTCCTGATTTTGGCTAGTGGGTTGATCCTGCTTGACATTCTGGATGAAATTGTGCACAATGGGGTGTATGCCATGTGTGTGTGTGTGTGTGTGTGTGTGTGTGTGTGTGTGTGTGTGTGTGTGTGTGTGTGTGTGTGTGTGTGTGTGTGTGTGTGTGATGTGTGGCTGTGTGTGTTGGGTGTTGTGTGTGTGTGTTTGAAAATGGGGGGAGAGGGGTGGGGGGGGGGGGGGGGGGTGAGGAGAGGATTTGGTGTGTCTGTGTGGTTGTGATTTCTGTGGATAGTTTGATGAGTTTGTTTGTATTGTAGCTGTTTTTGGTTTTATATGTATGTTTACTGATGTAAAGCGCTTTGAGGTTTCGGAAAGCGCTCTATTAATGCACTATTATATTATTATTATTATGACAAACTGTTTGGTCTTAGTCACGTCATCTGCCATGAAAACATGTTTGGTCTTAGTCACGTCATCTGCATGACAACATGTTTGGTATTAGTTCCTCCGCTATGACAACATGTTTGGTCTTAGTCACGTCATCCGCCATGTCAACATGTTTGGTATTAGTCTCTCTCGCATGACAATGTTTGGTATTAGTTCATCCCGCTATGACAACATGTTTGGTCTTAGTCACGTCATCCGCCATGTCAACATGTTTGGTATTAGTCAGTCATCTACCTATGACAACATGTTTGGTTTTAGTTCATCCGCTATGCAACATGTTTGGTCTTAGTCACGTCATTGCCATGACAACATGTTTGGTCTTAGTCACGTCATCTGCCATGACAACATGTTTGGTCTTAGTCACGTCATCTGCCATGACAACATGTTTGGTCTTAGTCACGTCATCTGCCATGACAACATGTTTGGTCTTAGTCACGTCATCTGCCATGACAACATGTTTGGTCTTAGTCACGCATTTTTGCAATGACAAACATGTTTGGTATTAGTTCCTCCGCTATGACAACATGTTTGGTCTTAGTCACGTCATCCGCCATGTCAACATGTTTGGTATTAGTCACGTCATCTGCCATGACAATGTTTGGTCTTAATCACGTCATCTGCCATGACAACATGCTTGGTACTAGCCACGTCATCCGCCATGACAACATGTTTGGTCTTAGTCACGTCATCTTCCATGATAACATACTTGGTCTTAGTCACGTCATTCGCCATGACAACATGTTTGGTCTTAGTCACGTCATCTGCCATGATAACATACTTGGTCTTAGTCACGTCATTCGCCATGACAACATGTTTGGTCTTAGTAACGTCATCTGACATGATAACATGCTTGGTCTTAGTCACGTCATCTGGCATGATAACATGCTTGGTCTTAGTCACGTCATCTGCCATGACAACATGCTTGGTACTTGCCACGTCATCCGCCATGACAACATGTTTGGTCTTAGTCACGTCATCTGCCATGATAACATGCTTGGTCTTAGTCACGTCATCTGGCATGATAACATGCTTGGCCTTAGTCACGTCATCTGGCATGATAACATACTTGGTCTTAGTCACGTCATCTGGCATGATAATATGCTTGGTCTTAGTCACGTTTATCTGGCATGATAACATGCTTGGTCTTAATCACGTCATCCACCATGACAACATGCCTGGTTTTAGTCACGTCATCCACCATGACAACAATCTTGGGCTTAGTCACGTCATCCACATGACAACAATCTTGGTCTTACTCACGTCATCCACCATGACAACATGCCTGGTCTTAGTCACGTCATCCACCATGACAACATGTTTGGTCTTAGTCACGTCATCCACCATGACAACAATCTTGGTCTTAGTCACGTCATCCACCATGACAACATGCCTGGTCTTAGTCACGTCATCCACCATGACAACATGCCTGGTCTTAGTCACGTCATCCACCATGACAACATGCCTGGTCCTAGTCACGTCATCCACCATGACAACAATCTTGGTCTTAGTCACGTCATCCGGCATGACAACATGCCTGGTTTTAGTCACATCATACGCCATGGCAATATGCCTGGTTTAGTCACGTCATCCACCATGACAACAATCTTGGTCTTAGTCACGTCATCCGGCATGACAACATGCCTGGTTTTAGTCACGTCATACGCCATGGCAAGATGCCTGGTCTTAGTCACGTCATCCACCATGACAACAATCTTGGTCTTAGTCACGTCATCCGCCATGACAACTCACTTGATCTTAGTCACGTTATGCGCCATGACAACATGCTTGGTTTTGGTCACGTCATCCCACCATGACAACATGCCTGGTCTTAGTCACGTCATCTAGCGTGACAACATGCCTGGTCTTAGTCACGTCATCTAGCGTGACAACATGCCTTGGTCTTAGTCACGTCATCCGGCATGACAATATACTTTTTTTTAATCACGTCATCCGATATGACAACATGATTGCTCGTAGTCACGTCACCCGCCACGAGAACATTTTTGGTCTTAGTCATGTCATCCGACATGACAGCATGCTTGGTCTTAGTCACGTCATCTGGCATGATAACATGCTTGGTTATAGCTATGTCATGCGCCTTGACAACATTTTTGGTTTTAACACTTTGATTCCCGCACCCTGTCCACCAACTGCAAAAAATTAACCTTTTGACTTCCTCACCTTATCCACCAGCTTCCTGCAGGAAACAGGTGGATACAGTGAAGGTAGTCAAAAGGTTTTTGCTTCGCCAGCATGACTGACAATGCAACGTGCTGATGGACATGGTGCGGGAGTAAAAGGGTTAATCACGTCATCCGCCATGACAAACTGTCAAAGGTTATCCTTCAGGGTAACTAACCTAGAAGGAGGCCAACGTCGAGGTCGACAGAAGAAGAGCTGAGTCGCAGAAATCGAGGATTGGGCTAAGACCAGTTTCAGTTTCACTTCTTTTACGTGGTTCTCTCTGCGCTCGGAATAAATTCCATATGCCCTGACGCCACAAATGCCATATGACTGGTAAAGTCGAAAATGATCATGGCATAAACTGTAAACTTTGAGCATAAGCCCTGAGTGCCCGGCAAGGTCAGTACGACTGAACAGCTCGCTGCAAAGCCACGGAGACAGAGGATTCTGTCTGCTGCTGTATCCCATCAACTCTAGTGGACAGAATGAGAGAATCCAACAAAACTCGATAGGATGAGACAGTCAAAGGAAGCTGGTGAATAGGGTGAGAGAGGAAACAAGTAGAAGCTTTGAATATGGTGAGGGAGTAAGCTGGTAGAAATGAGTAGGGTGAGGAAGGGAACTGGTGGAACATGGTGAGTAGTGTGAGGAAGGGAGCTGGTGGAAAATGGTGAGTAGGGTGAGGAAGGGAGCTGATGGAAAATGGTGAGTAGGGTGAGGAAGGGAGCTGATGGAAAACGGTGAGTAGGGTGAGGGGAGAGCTGGTGGAAAATGGTAGATAGGATAAGGTAGCGGGCTGATTGAAAATGGTGAGTAGAGGGAGGGAGGGAGCTGATGGAAAACGGTGAGTAGGGTGAGGGAGAGAGCTGGTGGAAAATGGTAGATAGGATAAGGTAGCGGGCTGATTGAAAATGGTGAGTAGAGGGAGGGAGGGAGCTGATGGAAAATGGTGAGTAGGGTGAGGAAGGGAGCTGGTGGAAAATGATGAGTAGGGTGAGGGAACAAAATGGTAGAAAATGGTGAGTAGGGTGAGGGAGGGAGCTGATGGAAATGGTGAGCAGGGTGAGGGAGGGAGCCGGTGAAAAATGATAAATAGGATAAGGTAGCGGGCTAATTGAAAATGGTGAGTAGAGGGAGGGAGGGAGCTCTTGGAAGATGGTGAGTAGGGTGAAGAAGTGAGCTGGTAGAAAATGATGAGTAGGGTGAGGGAACGAAATGGTAGAAAATGGTGAGTAGGATGAGGTAGAGAGCTGACGGAAAATGGTGAGAAGTGTGAGGGAGGGAGCTGATGGAAAATGGTGAGTAGGGTGAGGGAGGGAGCTGATGGAACCGGGTGAGTAGGGTGAGGGAGGGAACTGGTGGAAAATGGTGAGCAGGGTGAGGGAGGGAGCTGATGGAAAATGATGAGTAGGGTGAGGTAGCGAACTAGTGGAAAATGGTGAGCAGGATGACGGAGAGAGTTGGTGGAAAATGGTGAGTAGGGTGACGGAGGGAGCTGATGGAAAATGGTGAGTAGGGTGAGGGAGGGAACTGATGGAAAATGGTGAGTAGGGTGACGGAGGGAGCTGATGGAACGGGGTGAGTAGGGTGAGGGAGGGAACTGATGGAAAATGGTGAGTAGGGTGACGGAGGGAGCTGGTGGAAAATGGTGAGTAGGGTGAGGGAGGGAACTGATGGAAAATGGTGAGTAGGGTGACGGAGAGGGCTGATGGAAAATGGTGAGTAGGGTGACGGAGGGAGCTGGTGGAAAATGGTGAGTAGGCTGAGGGAGGGAACTGATGGAAAATGGTGAGTAGGGTGACGGAGGGAGCTGATGGAAAATGGTGAGTAGGGTGACGGAGGGAGCTGGTGGAAAATGGTGAGTAGGGTGACGGAGAGTTCTGGTGGAAAATGGTGAGTAGGGTGACGGAGAGGGCTGGTGGAAAATGGTGAGTAGGGTGACGGAGAGGGCTGGTGGAAAATGGTGAGTAGGGTGACGGAGAGGGCTGGTGGAAAATGGTGAGTAGGGTGACGGAGAGGGCTGGTGGAAAATGGTGAGTAGGGTGACGGAGAGAGCTGGTGGAAAATGGTGAGTAGGGTGACGGAGAGGGCTGGTGGAAAATGG
>CM060314.1:14662549-14665049 GCA_030674185.1 Monoplex corrugatus | reverse complement strand
GAGAAAGACGAGAGGAGGAAGAGAGGAGACTGCGAGAGGAGATTGCTCGTTGCAGGAGAAAGAAGAAGAAGAAGAAATGTTCCATCATGTAGATGGACTGTTATTCTCTTTTCCAGTAGTTGTAAGGACTGAGGTCCTTGGCGACAAGCGGGCGGCCTGTGCTAGCGGACTGATATCAGTAGAATTGCTAGCAGCAAAGCCAAGTCGTTTTTTTAGTGTATACTTTTTAAGCTTACTGATGTGTAGGATTAGTTTCTTTTTCTTTTTCTCTTTGTATTTTGAGATCTCCTTTTCTAACCTTAGTTGCACGTAGGCCTGTTTTTACTCCCCCCCCCCCCACCCCACATAGATGGACAGACAGATGGGCAACAGACAGACAGACAGACAGATAGATAGATAGATAGATAGATCATATAGATAGATAGACAGATAGATAGACAGACAGACAGACAGATAGATAGATAGATAGATAATGGATAGATGTAGATAGATAGATAGATAGGTAGATAGATAGATAGACAGATAGGTAGATAGAGAGATAGAGAGATAAATATATATATATATATATATAGATAGATAGATAGATAGATAGATAGATAGATAGATAGATAGATAGATAGATAGATAGAGTAGAGATAGTAGTAGATAGATAGATAGACAATTGTTTTGGATGCCTTCCGCTTCCTACAGAAGCTCAACTTTAACATATGGACAGGTATACACAGAAGAAAAAAGATAATACTGCCATTCGAAGCTCTTAGTTTTATATCGTTATCAAAAAAGAAAAAAAAAAGAAACAAAAAACCCAAAACAAAACAAAACAAACAAACAAACAAACCAACCAACAAACAAAAAACAGACAGAGAGAAAGAAAGAGAAAAAAAGAAGAGAGTAGAAGGGATTCCTTGATTTTTCAATGAAAGTATTCCATTGTCTGGATAGCCTTGAGTAATGCGAAAAAGAAACTGCCACAATGGCTTGACCATCTTCCTCACCCCCACCCCCCCGGGCTCCCCCAGTAATGTTGACATGTCAGAGTTTTTCTATTCTGTGACTTGATGTTTATACGTAGTGTGTGAGATGTTTGTTCTACGGCAACAATGACACGCTTCATCAAGCTGATGGTTTTTGCACTCATTTTTATGGGGATGGTCCTGTGTCTGCAAAAGCGTGGCTCGACTGAACTGGAGATGCGTTTCAGTTTAGCAGAAGTTGTTTCAGTGGTAGCTGAAATGTGGGGAAAGACAATAGTGTACTAGAATACAGAGTAACAAAGAAACAAGCAACGAGACAAAGAAACAAAGAAAGCAAGCAAGCAAGCAAGCACAAACCAACCAACAAACAAGCAAACAAGCAAACATCAAACGTGGAATGCATTACTTTAAACCTGAAACACATATTTTGGCGTTGAGGGTTGACAGGTACAGATGGCATGTGATGGAGAAAATCCGAAAGGATCATTGCAAAAGCCTTAGCCTTACACATAAGCCCTACGCATTGGCAAGGTCTGCAGGGCCTACCCAGCGTTTGGGTTCTAGGCCTATCTTTGTATCAAACTCTTAATAGAACAAATTTGGCTGAATTGAAGTAAGGTTGTAAGGCAAATGCCATGGTTGTTCTAGCTCCGTTTTTTTCTTTTTTTTTTTCACGACGTCTATGGCGTTGGTGCATGAAAACTTATCTAATGTAATGTTCGTCTTTAGACAGCTGAAACTGCTCCATGGAAACATCTACTGAAAAGACACAACCATCTGGAAGAATCTGCATTGAGTGTGGACTTTGTTTTAAAGGGAAATTATCGCACGCCAACAATCCCAAATACATGTACATTCTATCCAAACTACTGGCGATTATTTGTTCACATGTCCACAAATACCGTTGTGATCAAATAGACAAACCACAAAACACGTACTTTTTGAAAGAAAAGACTGTAGGGGTTGCTGGACAAAAAACAAGCAAAGAAAGAAAAACAAACTAAAAAACCAAAAAAAAGCAAACAATACATATGGATCAAAGGAATTTCTCGTTTTCTTTATACGTGGAAGTGCGCATTCCTTTGTATTGCCCTGTATATAGATCACAATTTGACAAATTGATATTCTGTTCGTCTGTGAGCTTTCCACCTACTCGTATATATGTATATATGTGTGTGTGTGTGTGTGTGTGTGTGTGTGTGCGTGCGTGTGTCTGTGTGTGTGCGCGTGTGTGACCGTGTGTATGTATTTGTGTGTGTGTGTGTGTGTGTGTGTGTGTGTGTGTGCGCGCGCGCGCGGCGTGCGATCTTGTGTGTGCGTGTGTCCGTGTCTGTGTACCAGTGTGTGTCTGTGTGTTTGTGTGTCTGCTGCGTCTGTCTGTATGTCTATTTGTGTCTATCTCTGTGTCTGATACCGAAACGTGTTAGCAAGTTTTGCACGGCTGTTTCTCGATGGATCTTTGTTACTCAAGGAAGTCCACCGTAAGGAGTCGAAATGTATGAGTTTTGGATGACTTGTCAAAGTCA
>CM060314.1:14652549-14660049 GCA_030674185.1 Monoplex corrugatus | reverse complement strand
ATACTGTGACATACATACTGTGTGACATACACACTGTGACATACATACTGTGACATACATACTGTGACATACATACTGTGACAGTCAGTACTGGTGACATACATACTGTGACATACATACTGTGACATACATACTGTGACATACACACTGTGACATACATACTGTGACATACATACTGTGACATACATACTGTGTGACATACACACTGTGACATACATACTGTGACATACATACTGTGACATACATACTGTGACATACATACTGTGACATACATACTGTGACATACATACTGTGACATACATACTGTGACAGTCAGTACTGGTGACATACATACTGTGACATACACACTGTGACATACATACTGTGACATACATACTGTGACATACATACTGTGACATACATACTGTGACATACATACTGTGACATACACACTGTGACATACATACTGTGACATACATACTGTGACATACACACTGTGACATACATACTGTGACATACACACTGTGACAGTCAGTACTGGTGACATACATACTGTGACATACATACTGTGACATACATACTGTGACATACATACTGTGACATACACACTGTGACAGTCAGTACTGGTGACATACATACTGTGACAGTCAGTACTGGTGACATACATACTGTGACAGTCAGTACTGGTGACATACATTCTGTGACATACATACTGTGACATACATACTGTGACATACATACTGTGACATACATACTGTGACAGTCAGTACTGGTGACATACATACTGTGACATACATACTGTGACATACATACTGTGGCATACATACTGTGACATACACACTGTGACAGTCAGTACTGGTGACATACACACTGTGACAGTCAGTACTGGTGACATACATACTGTGACATACATACTGTGACATACATACTGTGACATACATACTGTGACATACACACTGTGACAGTCAGTACTGGTGACATACACACTGTGACAGTCAGTACTGGTGACATACATATTGTGACATACATACTGTGACATACATACTGTGACATACATACTGTGACATACATACTGTAACATACATACTGTGACAGTCAGTACTGGTGACATACATACTGTGACATACATACTGTGACATGTGACATACATACTGTGACATACACACTGTGACATACATACTGTGACATACATACTGTGACATACATACTGTGACATACATACTGTGACATACATACTGTGACATACACACTGTGACATACATACTGTGACATACATACTGTGACATACATACTGTGACATACATACTGTGACATACATACTGTGACATACATACTGTGACATACACACTGTGACATACATACTGTGACATACACACTGTGACAGTCAGTACTGGTGACATACATACTGTGACATACATACTGTGACATACATACTGTGACATACATACTGTGACATACACACTGTGACAGTCAGTACTGGTGACATACATACTGTGACAGTCAGTACTGGTGACATACATACTGTGACAGTCAGTACTGGTGACATACATACTGTGACATACATACTGTGACAGTCAGTACTGGTGACATACATACTGTGACATACATACTGTGACATACATACTGTGACATACATACTGTGACATACACACTGTGACAGTCAGTACTGGTGACATACACACTGTGACAGTCAGTACTGGTGACATACATACTGTGACATACATACTGTGACATACATACTGTGACATACATACTGTGACATACACACTGTGACAGTCAGTACTGGTGACATACACACTGTGACAGTCAGTACTGGTGACATACATACTGTGACATACATACTGTGACATACATACTGTGACATACATACTATGACATTTCACACTGTGACAGTCATACTGGTGACATACATACTGTGACATACATACTGTGACATACATACTGTGACATACATACTATGACATACATACTGTGACATACATACTATGACATACATACTGTGACATACATACTATGACATACATACTGTGACTGTCAGTACTGGTGACAACACCGATAATGATTCAAACCGTTTCCGGTTTCAGTTTCTCAAGATGGCGTCCCCGCACTGGGAATGATTCCATACGCACGCTGGCAGTGATGACACAGATGGCATGTGATGGAGAAAATCTGAAAGGATCGTGGCATAAGCCACAGGCTTGCCATAAGCCCTACGCATTGCAATGTCTGAAGGACCTACCCAGTGTATGGGTTCTGGATCTATTTTTCTATCAATATAATGAAACAACTTAAGTGATCATCATCATTATCATCATCAGGTGCCCTGACGCTTGACGTTGGCGATCGTGGACTTCCATCTGTCTCTATCTCTTGTAGCCCCAAACACCTCCTCCACCCTCCTCGTCTTTAGCCACTCCACAAGTCCGTCTAGCATTTTCTCCCTGGGTCTACCTGGTGCTCTCTTTCCCTCCAGCTTTCCCGTTGTGACCAGGTGCTCCAAATCCCCCTTCCTCAAAAAATGGCCTATAAATGTTGCCTGTCTTTTCCTAATCTTCCTTATGAATGATCTACTTGTGTCTGCCTCCATCAAGACTGTCTCGTTTCTTTTCTTTGCCGTCCATGGAACTCAACATTCTTCTTAGAAATCACATCTCGGCTGCCCCAATCTTGTTCTGGCTTTGTTTGTTGATTGTCCACGCCTCACATCCGTACAACAGTATTGGTTCTATATAACATTCAAGGACTCTCTTTCTGATGTTAATTGATAGGCATTTGTTGGCAAGAATGCTTGTCATCTTCTTGAATGCTGTTTTGGCTTGGCCGATTCTGCTTGCTATTTCTGATGTGCATCTGCCGTCTGATGAAATGATCGTTCCCGGGTATTTAAACTTATTAACCTGTGTCAAGGTTGTGCCATTTGCTGTTATTTTGCATGAGGGGATTTCATGTTTTTTACTGATCACCATGACTTCAGTCTTCCTGTTGTTTAGTTCCAACCCCTTACCTTTGCTTTCTATTTTTAGTATATTCACAAGGTTTTGTAGATCCACTTACATTTTCTGCAGTTAGCACGGTGTCATCTGCGTATCGAATTTTGTTTATCATTTTCCCTCCAATCCAGGGTCTTCTTCTAGGTTTCTCATGATGTTTTCGCTGTAAAGTGAAAACAGATCTGGTCACAAAACACAACCCTGTCTGGCTCCTCTTTTGATGTTTCGGAAAGAGCTTATATTGTTTTCTATTCTCATTGTAGCTGTTTGTTCCCAGTACATATTTCTGATTATTCGTAGATCTTTTCCATCAACATTGAGTCTCTCCAGTCGGTTGATCAATTCTTCATGTCTTACCCAATTGAAAGCCTTGGTATAGTCAACAAAGCATAAATACAAATCCGTATTCATCTCAATTGACCTCTCTATGATAGTTCTTAGAATGTACATGGCATTAATAGTTCCTTTCCCTTCCACAAATCCACACTGTTCTTCTGCTATTTCTCTTTTGATTCTATTCCTTGTCCTCATCATGATTATTCTTAAAGGATTTTTGTTACATGACTCATCAAACTGATTGTGCGATGGAGTCCGCATTCTATAGCCCCTGTCTTCTTTGGAAGTGCAATGAAAAAATGATTATGATTATGATTATCTTTGGGGAATTTTCCAGTGTCCTAAATTTCATTTAGGAGGACTGTTATTTTTTCTATGCCATATTCCTCCAGGGCTTCAATCATCTTTGTAGTAATGTTGTCTGGTCCTGGGGCTTTTCCTGGTTTCATCTTTTTCAGTGCTGCTCTAACTTCATCTTTCATTATGGGTGGTCCTTCAAAGTTCTTTTTTATAATGTGTTCTTCGTTTCTGTCATCCTCAAAAAGGTCTTTAATGCACTCTCCCCTTCTGTCTAATATTTTGTCTTTTTCCATGATAAGCGTGCCATCTTTCGCTTTTAAACAACCAGTTGATGTGCATGTATTTTTCCTGTGGACAATTTCTTCAATTCGTCTGTACATACCCTGAGGATCCGTTTTGTGTCGGTCTTCTATTTCTTTGCATTTTGTGTTCAGCCAAGCTTCCTTAGCTTCATTGCACCTATTCCTGATTTCTTTGTTTATCTTCCTGTATATCTCCTCGTTTCTCTTTGCCTTCTTCCTTTCCTCCATCAAGCCCAAAATTTCATTAGTCATCCAGCTTTTTTTGCTTTTCTATCTGCCTAAGGGATTTCTTCACAAGCTTCATTTATCGAATTTCTCAACTGTGTCCATTGTTCCTCACTGTCACCAACGTCTTCCAGAGCACTGAATTTGTTTTGAACATGTACATTAATTTTTTCAGGTATCACTTCATCTGTCTTTAAGAGTCCAAGGTTTAGTTTGATGTTGCTTGATGTAGGGACTGTCATGCGGCGCAGGTGACACCAGACCGTCAGCCAGCTACTGCGACCAAACCCAAGTCCAAGCTCAAACTTAGAAACACCAAGATAGCAACATTGAACATCAGAACACTGTTGCAGAAGGGAAAATCAGACAACATCAAAATTGAGATGGAAAGGCTTAACATTAGTATTTTAGGACTAGGGGAAGTGAGATGGAAGGGGGCAGGCATGATAACATCAGGAGAATACACAGTGATATACTCTGGTGGTAATTCACATGAAAGAGGAGTAGGCATCATAATGGACAAAGACAAATCAAAAGCAATTAAGGGATACTGGGCTGTGTCCGACAGAGTTTTGATGGTCAAATTGGGAGGCAGACCATTTGATATCAACATCATCCAGGTGTATGCACCAACATCCACAAGTACTCAGGAAGACATCGACAACTTCTACGAAGTATTAGAGATGGCCAAGGCCCAATGTAAACCACAAGAAGTTATGGTAATAATGGGAGATTTAATGCTAAAGTGAGACAGGATAGGGTGGAGGATATAGTTGGACCTCATGGCCTTGTACACAAAATGAAAGGGGAGGGAAACTTGTAGAATGGGCACAGATGAATGAGTTCATAGTAGGAAACACCTGGTTTGAGCAGTCTAATAAAGAAAATGGACTTGGATGAGCCCAGGAGATAATACCAAAAATCAGATTGACTACATCCTGATCAACAAAAGATTTAGAAATTCTTTACTGTCAGCAAAAACACTACCAGGCGCAGACTGCAACAGTGACCACAATCCTGTAGTGGGAAGGTTTAGGCTGAAATTAAGGAAAGGAAACAGACGTAAGCGATATTGAAGTAAAATGTATACCTTTGTATCTCCATCTGCAATGTTCCAAGAAGTCATTTTGTTTTAAGTCATGTGAATTTGTCCAGGAACAGAACTAGCGGTGGCCTGCAGAAGAGTCAAAGCGACTGTAAATAATTTCTACTCAAAACTTACTGAGCACAAATGACTGATACAGATTCTGTGACTGTCAGTATGGGTTAAAGGAGCTGTAGTAATCAGAATTCATTGAGCATAACCAGACATATAACTACAATATC
Organism: Monoplex corrugatus; assembly: GCA_030674185.1. Taxonomy (NCBI): domain Eukaryota; kingdom Metazoa; phylum Mollusca; class Gastropoda; order Littorinimorpha; family Ranellidae; genus Monoplex; species Monoplex corrugatus. Next base: position 14,654,591 of record CM060314.1, on the reverse strand, counting down.
TGAATAACAATGAGGATTGGATTGAGTGACCAAATAAGACAAGCACAAACATTTCTGCTAAACGTCCTTTGTCAAGCCATTCAAACAAACAGAAAACAAATTAAGTATCAGAAAAACAACAAAAAGATGAGACCGTATTGATATGACAAGACAAAACAGGCGGAAATTTTCGGCCAAGTGTCCTTTGTCAAGCGTAAACATAAAACAAAAGAACAACAAGCAAGCAAGCAAGCAACCAACCAACCAACCAACCAACCACCCAACCAACCAACAACCACCTACCAACCAACAACCAGCCTACCAACCAACCAACCCAACCAACACAACCAACCAACAACCACCACAAACCAAAAACAACCAAACAAATCACAAAACCAATACAAATTAATGGAAAAACACTCAACTTCCCTGATGTCTCGTCAAGCGGAAGAAAAAGACTCATAAACGAAATGAAAAACGTGATGGTCTAACTATTCTGTTTCCTTTCATCACACACACACACACACACACACACACACACACACACACACACACACACACACACACACACACACACACACACACACACACACACACACACACACACATCATAACGAGACAGGAGAGTTGGCAAAAAAAGAGCCCTGAAGACCAACGGAGCAAAAGTGTCGGCTACAGCGAAATCGGGAGCATTGTTACATCTTTCCCTGTTAGGAAGAGGTGACTAATATCCTTTGTCTTAAAGACAGAAAGTAACCTGATGAGATTCTGCACCGGCCACAACTGTCTCGATGCCCTTACGAACTACGAGTTCAAACTTACGCCTTCCATCAGCCTGCCCCTGCGGTTCAGAGAGCCTCTGTCAAGTGGAGCGACAGAAGAAATAAATTGTTTGTTCTGATCACCAGGGACAATTTTACCAACACAAGTTCATCACATACAATCACATACACACAAAGTGGAAAGCTGAACATGCGGCTACATCTCAAACCAAGCCGGTATGTGATTTGTTTCACATCTAATTGTGGATATGTTTTTTAATTGGTTGGCAAATGATTGGTTTAATGGTGACAATATCAACCAATTATTATCTTCCGGCTAGACTTGCCTGGCGAAGACCGACAACTCTCGAAATCCAGTTTGACTGTGTCTTTTACTTCTTCTTGTTCTCTTTCCCCTTTGTCTCTCTCTCTCTTCGTCTCTCTCTCCTCTCTCTCTCTCTCGTCTCTCTCTCTCTAACTCTCTTCTTTCTCTCTCTCTCTCGTCTCTCTCTCTTTTCTTTGTCTCTCTCTTTTCTCTCTTTTTTTTTTTCTTCTCTTTCTATTTCTTTTTTCTCTCTCTTTTTTTTTTTTTCTTTATGTTCTCTTTCTTTCGGGGGAGGAGATGGGCACCGTCCTCATTATATCGATACCGAGAAAAGTTGAGGTCTCCACCATCTCACTGTCTTAAAAGCATGTGGATTATAGACGATAAATAAAGAACAAACGATCTCCCACAACCTCTGGGTTATTGGACAACCTGTGCTTTTTATAGCTGACACTGCAGGTAGAAGATATCTACTATTGGTGTGTGTGTGTGTTTTGTGTGTGTGTTGTGTTGTGTGTGTGTGTGTGTGTGTGTGTGTGTGTGTGTGTGTGGTGTGTGTGTGTGTGTGTGTGTGTGTGTGTGTGTTGTGTGTGTGTGTGTGGTGTGTGTGTGTGTGTGTGTGTGTGTGTGTGTGTGTGTGTGTGTGTGTGTGTTGGTGTGTGTGTATTTGATGGATGTTCTTCGCCTTTTATAACTGAGCCTGCAGAGAGAAGATCTATATTGATTTTTTTTTATTTAATGGATATTCTGCGCTTTTATAAATGATCCTGCAGAGAGAAGATCTTATGATTATTGATTTCTGGTTTTAACTGATCTGCAAAGGTTATATGGATATTCTGCGCCTTTTATAACTGATCTGCAGAGAGAAGATCTAGAAAGACGCGCTTTTTAACTGATCCTGCAGGAGAGATCATGATTTTATTAATGGAATCGCGCTTTTACTATCCTGAAGAAGAATTTTATTTTTTTTTGTATGC
>CM060314.1:14637549-14645049 GCA_030674185.1 Monoplex corrugatus | reverse complement strand
AAAAAAACAAACAAACAAACCAAACAAACAAAGAAAACAAAAACAAACAAAAAACGCATACAAGGAAAAAAGAATAAATGTGTGACGCAAAAGCTCCTGTACTTTACAACAGCACGAGAGACAAAGGCAGACACACGTGAAGTAAGTGATTCTAAACCTCAACGATAGCAATATTTGAAAAAAAAAAAAAAAAAAAAAAAAAAACAGCAGTAAGATAATAATACTGCTAGTAGTGCAGTGTTTGCAATATCTTGTTAAAAACCAAATTTCAGACATACAGTAGTATCAAAGGAAAACAAGAGAGCAAAGGAAGCATTAATAACATAAAAGGGAGGGGTGAGAGGGTGGGGGAGACGTGTTGTGACCAGGTGCTCCAAATCCCCCTTCCTCATAAAATGGCCTATAAATGTTGCCTGTCTTTTCCTAATCTTCTTTATGAGTGATCTACTTGTGTCTGCCTCCATCAAGACTGTCTCGTTTCTTTTCTTTGCTGTCCATGGAACTCTCAACATTCTTCTTAGAAACCACATCTCGGCTGCCTCAATCTTGTTCTAGCTTTGTTTGTTGACTGTCCACGCCTCACATCCGTACAACAGTATTGGTTCTATCTAACATTCAAGAACTCTCTTCCTGATGTTAATTGATAGGCATTTGTTGGTAAGAATGCCTGTCATCTTCCCGAATGCTGTTTTGGCTTGGCCCGATTCTGCCGGCTATTTCTGATGTGCATCTGCCGTCTGATGAAATGATCGTTCCCAGGTATTTGAATTTATCAATCTGTGTCAAGGTTGTGCCATTTGTTGTTATTTTGCAGGAGGGGATTTCATGTTTTTTGCTGATCACCATGACTTCAGTTTTCCTGCTGTTTAGGTTAAGGCATTACAAAAAAGTGAGGTAAAGGCATATACACGTAAAACAAATGCATTTTAATCCCCAACAACAACAATAACAAAAATCTCAGCCGTAATGATAATAACACAATAGTAGTAGAAGTGATAGTAATAACGGTGGTAGTCGTAGTAGTTGTTGTTGTTGTTATTGTTGTAGTAGCAGTAGTAGAAATCGTATTAGCAATGTTTTCTAAATCATAACAACAATAATGAAAATAACAACAGCTTCCCAATCAGACTATCCATCCATCCATCCATCCACATCCATCCATCCATCCATCCATCCATCCATCCATCCATCCATCCATCGTAAAGAGAGAGAGAGAAGCAGATAGAGAGAAAGCGAGCGCGCGTGCGAGAGAGAGAAAGAGAGAGAGAGAGAGAGAGGAGAAGAGAGAGAGAGAGAGAGAGAGAAAGAGAGAGAGAGAGAGAGCAGACAGACAGACAGAAGAGAGAGAGGAGAGAGAGACAGAGAGAGAGAGAGAACGGGAGAGAGAGGAAGATATCATAGGCCTAACTTTAATGTAATTTAGAACAAACCTCTTCTCGTTTTCCGTGCCAGAAATGAGCAAAAACTTATAATGATACAATACAATACAATACAATACAAACAAACAACACATACAAACAACACACACACAACACAATACGTACAATACGATACGATACGATACATACATACGTACAATACAGCAATGCAATACAATACAATACAATAGTACAATACAGTACAATACAGTACAATACAATGCAATGCAATACAATACAATAAATACAGTACAGTACAGTACAGCTCAATACCATATAGTACAGCTCAAACAATACAACACAACACAATACAAACAAGCGATACAACACAATGCAGCACAACACAATGCAATGCATTACAATACAATACAACACAATATAATACAATACAATTACACAATACAATACAATAAAATAAATACATACAATACAATACAATACAATTCATACAATATCATGAAATCATCAGGATACGATATGATACGATATTTTACGATACTTTACGATACGATACGATACGATGCGATACGATACGATAAATACTTCTTTAAAAAATCCAAATATTGCCTGGAAATTTCGAGGTACAGCCACTTGGCTCGTAACCTAACACACACACACACACCACACACACACACACACACACACACACACACACACACACACACACACACACACACACACACACACGCACCACACACACACACACCACACACACACACATACACACAAACACACTCACGTTTACACGACAGCACAAAACATACACGAATAATGACTTAAGCGTTGCAATTCAAGTTTGGTATGTTATCACATATAGAGGTTTCATACCAGACGTATCATGAGGAAAATAGAATCCTTTTTGGGACCCCACCCCACCCCACCCCCACCCTCACGTCACCCCTCATCCTCCACATGGTTGTTTTAGAGATGAAAGGGGTTTTAAAAGGCTTTTACCAGCTCTAGGTGTTATTGTGTGCGTGTTTCGCAGTAACAGACGAACGAAGACCGACCTACATTAACCCTTTGAGTCCCGCACCCTATCCACCAACTGCAAAAAGAAAACTCTTAACCCTTTGACTCCCTCAACCTGTCCACCAGCATCCTGGAGGAAGATGGTGGAGGGGGTGAAAGAATCAAAGGGTTAAATTTTTGCTTTGCTAAGCATGGCTGGCTATGCAGTATGCTGGTGAACAGGGTGGAGGAGTCAAAAGGGTTAAATGTTGACGTGTTATAGCATTATATTGTTTCACGAACACATGAAAAACAAACGTTTATAACATCAATGTTTCTTGCTTGAAGTGTCAACCCTATATTTTGGCCAAAGAGACTAATATATTATTGGCAGCACTTCTCTTGATCATTGTTGTTGTTCATGTATGTTTTACGTCCACCGCAAGCATGCGATCAGGAACTGCCTTGTATTTTCTTTTTCCTGAGAACCACGTACTTTTGCATTCTTGATCACGAAACCAGGGGATGTTTTTAAGCTACTGATCTAGATTTTAACACCCCACCTCCCCCCTCCACCACACACAAACACAGACATATATACACGAAAAAAAAAAAACAAGAAAAAAAGGCACACATACCATAGATTATGTTTATATATATATATATATATATATATATAATACATATATATATATATATATATATATATATGATACATATATATGTAAAACACCACTAACACACAAAACACACACACACACACACACACACACACACACACACACACACACACACACATAAAACATATATATATATATATATATATATATATATATATATATATACATACATACATACATACATACATACATACAAATATATATATATATATATATATGTTACTAGTATTTCTCCCAGCCGTCCCTCAAGTCGTTCTATCCGAACACCCACCCTCACCCACACACCCGCCTACCTTTAACCCTTCTCCGCTTACTCCCCAAGCCACAATATATTATAAACATTCACGTCTCAAACGACAACATACTCCCAGGATCAATATATTTGTCCCCTTGGGTCCCTGCACTTGCAAACAGTTGCAAGACGTGTCTGTCATTATTTTTTCCTATTCCCATGTTCAGGTCTTTATCGACACATTTTCTGACAGGCTTCAAAGGTTTCGAAACTGTTCTCGTTGCCGTGACACCCGCCGTAGATGAAGGGACGGCACTCCAGCGTTTTGGTGTCGAAATAGTAACGTGGGATTGCCTCCCTGCACGGTCCTACCACTTCAGGCAAAGCGCAGACGGATGGCAGACCTTCCATTTCGTGAGTGTCTCCTGGACCGAATAAATGAATAAATAAATAAATTGATAAACGAGCAAATAAACAAATAGGTAAATAACCCAAACAGCAATTAATTATGGAAATATATGGTAAGTAAATATGTAAGTAAGTAAATAAATAAGGCAATGAATGAATGAATGAATGAATGAATGAATGAATGAATGAAATATCAAAATATATGAACTAATAAATAAATAAGCAGGTAGATAAATAAATAACTTAGATATATATATATATATATATATATTATATACATATATATGATTACATATGTATAATATATATATATATATATATATAAGAGAGAGAGAGAGAGAGAGAGAGAGAGAGAGAGACAGACAGACAGACAGACACACAGACAGACACAGACAGACACACAGACGGACAGACAGACAGAGACAGAGACACAAAGACACAGAGACACAGACACAGACAGAGAGACAGGCAGAGAGACAGACAGAGAGACAGACAGAGAGACAGAGAAAAAAGGGAAAATTCAGATTCAGATTCAGACTCCGATGGTAAGGCAACAGGCCACAGCCCCATATGAAGAGAAGCCGAAACAAAAGACGGAGAGAGAGACCAGACAGACAGACAGACAGACAGACAGAGAGAGACGAGAGAGACAGAGACAGACAGAGACAGAGACAGAGAAACAGATAGATAGAGAGAGAGAATGAGAGAAAGACAAAGAGAGAAAGACAGAGAGCGCGTGAGTGAGAGAGAGAGAGAGAATGAGACAGAGAGAGACAGAGAAAGAGAGAGAGAGTGAGAGAGAGAGAGTAAAGAAGAGAGACAGAGAGAGAGACAAACATGATAGAGAGAGAGACACTAGAGAGAGAGAGAGACACTGAAGAGAGAGAAGACAGAAGAGAGAGAGAGAAAAAAAAAACGTAGATGGAAACAAAGGGAAGGTGGAAAAAGTAATATACATAGACAGACAGCAACAGACAAACAGATTTACAGACAGAAAGACTGGCAGACAGGCTGGTAGACAGACAGATAAAGAGACAGACAGACAGAGAGAACAATAGACAGATACACAGACAGGCAGGTAGACAGAGAGATAGACAGACAAAGCGCAACAGATAGACAGACAGAACAGGCAGGCAGGCAGACAGACAGGCAGGCAGACAGACAGACAGACAGGCAGGCAGGCAGGCAGACAGACAGACAGACAGACAAAAACATACTTGGGACGTTGTCAGAACGTCTGTGAGGCGTTGCCTTATGCGGAACTGTGACTGCGGACGATGTTTTGTCTGTTGATGGCAACAAGCAGGGTGGTGCTGGGGAGACTGTAAACACATACACACACACATACACACACACACACACACACACACACACACAACACACACACACACACACACACACACACACACACACACACACACACACACACAAACACACACACACACACTAATATCACTTATAGTGAAAAGACGTTAAATCAAAGAACGAACACACACACACTCATACACACACACACACACACACACACACACACCACACACTCACACACACACACACACACACACACACACACACACACACACACACACACACACACACACACACACACACACACACACACACACACACACACAGAGGAAACAATGAAAAAGAAGAAGCCTAAAAACAAGATACAGAAGAAGAACTACAACATCAAGAAACGGAAAGAACAATAACAAGACAAAGAAAAAGCACAACAACAACAACAACAGCAAGACACCAAAAAGAAAAAAACAACAACAAAACATAAGAAGAAAAACAACATAACAACAGGACACAGAAAATAACAAGAAGACATAAAAGAAGAAAAACGAAACGAAGAAGAGCAACAACAAGACACATAAATAAAAGAACAACTACAACTAGACTCAGGAGAAAAAGAATAACAATATGCATCAAAGATGGAGACGAAGAACAATAAAAAATTTAAAAAACTCAGAAGAAGAACAAGAACAAGATTCAGAAAATGAAGAGGAAGAAGATGAACAAGAACAAGAAGAACAAGAACAAGAACAAGAAGAACAAGAACAAGAACAAGAAGAACAAGAACAAGAACAAGAAGAACAAGAACAAAAACAAAAAGACCAACAACAAAACACAGAACAAGAAAAGAAAATAACAAGAACAAGACACAGAAGACAAGACTTAAAGAAAAAAAACAAGAACAAGGTACAGATAAAGAACAAGAAGACACTGAACTAGAAGAACAAAAAATAAAAACAATAAGACATTGAAGTAGAACAACAACAACAAGACACAGAAAGAGAACAACAACAACAGGACACAGACGACAACAAGAAGACACAGAAAAAACAACAACAACAAGATACATAAGAAGAAAACAACAACAAAATACATAAGAAAAAAACAACAACAAAATACATAAGAAGAAAACAACAACATACATAAGAAGAAAACAACAACAAGATACATAAGAAGAAAACAACAACAAGATACATAAGAAGAAAACAACAACAAGATACATAAGAAGAAAACAACAACAAGATACATAAGAAGAAAACAACAACAAGATACATAAGAAGAAAACAACAACAAGATACATAAGAAGAAAACAACAACAAGATACATAAAAGAAAACAACAACAAGATACATAAGAAGAAAACAACAACAAGATACATAAGAAGAAAACAACAACAACATACATAAGAAGAAAACAACAACAAGATACATAAGAAGAAAACAACAACAAGATACATAAGAAGAAAACAACAACAAGATACATAAGAAGAAACAACAACAAGATACATAAGAAGAAAACAACAACAGATACATAAGAAGAAAAACAACAAGATACATAAGAAGAAAACAACAACAAGATACATAAGAAGAAAACAACAACAAGATACATAAGAAGAAAACAACAACAGATACATAAGAAGAAAACAACAACAAGATACATAAGAAAAAACAACAACATACATAAGAAGAAAACAACAACAAGATACATAAGAAGAAAACAACAACAAGATACATAAGAAGAAAACAACAACAAGATACATAAGAAGAAAACAACAACAAGATACATAAGAAGAAAACAACAACAAGATACATAAGAAGAAAACAACAACAGATACATAAGAAGAAACAACAACAAGATACATAAGAAGAACAACAACAAGATACATAAGAAGAAACAACAACAAGATACATAAGAAGAAAACAACAAGATACATAAGAAGAAAACAACAAGATACATAAGAAGAAACAACAACAAGATACATAAGAAGAACAACAACAAAATACATAAGAAGAAAACAACAACAGATACATAAGAAGAAAACAACAACGATACATAAGAAGAAAACAACAACAAGATACATAAGAAGAAAACAACAACAAGATACATAAGAAGAAACAACAACAAGATACATAAGAAAACAACAACAAGATACATAAGAAGAAAACAACAAAGATACATAAGAAGAACAACAACAAGATACATAAGAAGAAAACAACAACAAGATACATAAGAAGAAAACAACAAGATACATAAGAAGAACAACAAAAGAAACAACAACGATACATAAGAAGAAAACAACAACAAGATACATAAGAAGAACAACAAAACATACATAAGAAAACAACAACAAGATACATAAGAAGAAAACAACAAATACATAAGAAAAACAACAAGATACAGAAGAAAACAACAACAAATACATAGAGAAAACAACAACATACATAAGAGAAAACACAACAAGATACATAAGAAAACACAACAACAAGATACATAGAAAAACACACAAATAC
>CM060314.1:14630049-14632549 GCA_030674185.1 Monoplex corrugatus | reverse complement strand
TCAAGTACCGGTCTTGTGTCCCACACGAAGACCCAAACCAGGCAATAAAGGACCAGCATGCCACCGTCATCCTTCGGATCAAAGACAAGAGTCCCTCAACGTCATCATTTTATCTGTGGTGGGTTGCTCAATATCTTATCCCTTCGCTTGTGGATTTTTGTCTCTACTTCATTCCTTTTTCTTCAGATTAACGTCCTTTTCTTTTAAGATAAATATGTATTTTCGTTGTTGTATTTTAAACGGTTTGTAAACAAGATAACTGATGACTGGGTCCGAATGGATCATGCAATGCGCGGACAGCTCCCCACCCCCTTTGCTTGATGAAACGACTACTCAAAGTGGCGTAGGGAGCTTGGGAGGTGATTGTCCTGAGTGTGGTGAGTCGTTGGTGCTCTGGGTCCCATCTGCACTCTCGTAGCGTTTCTTGTTAAATGTAAGGAAAAATTATAATTAAAAGTGCGTGGGGGGGGGGGGGGATGATCTATTAATTTCATTGCCAAGCAAGGATACTATGAGGGCCAACGCATAATGGAGTGGCAGAATGGTTCAGACGTTCGTCTGGCCTAACTAAACTCGCTCTTTGTAGAGGCCTCAACTTTTCTCCTGAGTTTGACCGGAAAATCGAACTGAACGTCTAATTCTTCGGAAGGGGACGAAAAACGAGTCGGACCCGTGTGCCCTCTGGCTGTGCACGCTAAAGATCCCACGGCAGTGAAAATCGTGAAGAGCAGGGCATTGCTCTGCTGCCTTGGTATAAAACATTGGAGAGACAGATTGATTTTCCACGTCCCACTCCTTGAAGACGAACTACCCTTCTTGCGTTTCTGAAGTAACAAAGTAAATATGAATATGAATTTGATGAGAGGGAGAGGGGATGGGCGCCGCCCTCATGGTGCTGGCCCCGGGAAAAAAGTTGCGGTCTCTGCCACCTCACTCCCCTACAACCCAAGGGTTATGGAACTATCTAGTAGGACCTCAGTACCTGGCCAGCTCGTGAGTTTATGTGCAGTCTTAAGGCTTGTGCCGTGATCATTCTGGATCTTCTCCATCACATGGCACCTGTGACGTTAGTACATATGGAATTCATTCCGAGTGCGGAGACGTCATCTTGAGAAACTGAAATTCATCATCATCATCAGATGCCTTGCCGCATGGCGTTGGCGATCATGGACTTCCATCTGCCTCTATCTCTTGTAGCCTCAAGCATCTCTTCCACCCTCTTTGTCTTCAGCCACTCTGCAAGCCCGTCGAATATTTTTTTCCCTGAGCTGGGTCTACCTGGTGATCTCTTTCCCTCGAGCTTTCCCGCTGTGACCAGGTGCTCTAATTCCCCTTTCCTCATAAACTGGCCTATAAATGTTGCCTGTCTTTTCCTAATCTTGCTCATGAATGATCTTCTTTGTCTGCCTCCATCAAGACTGTCTCTTTTGTTATCTTTGCTGTCCATGGAATTCTCAACATTCTTCTTAGAAACCACATCTCGGCTGCCTCAATTTTGTTCTGGCTTTGCTTGTTGATTGTCAATTCCTCACAATCGTATAACAGTACTGGTTCTATATAACATTCAAGAACTCTCTTCCTGATGTTAACTGATAGGCATTTATTGGTAAGAATGCTTTTCATCTAAAACTAAAGAAACTAAACATTGCCACTTCGCCACACAACATACTCACGCAAACAACGGTATTCGTCCTGTGGCACCCAAATACCCGAGGCATTAGGGAAAGAGACAGGCAGGCAGGTGAGATTGTTGGGACCACTCAGTCTGTAGCCCTTCTCACACTTCACCCACACCACCGCCATGTAGCTGTAGTTGTGTCCCTTGATATAGCCGTTCTCTGGCGGCCGTGGCTTCTTGCACAACGGTTTATATTTTGCCTCTGAAAACAGACATTCTTTTCCTTTTGACGGTAATTGTTGGTGCATCTGCTGATAAATCATATGTGCATCTGGTCTACACAATAAACCCATCATTTTTTACCAGTCGCCGTGGTGTAATGGTTAGCGCGACTGGAAGGTTGTGAGTTCCATTCCCCATCACTCTTCAAACTCATTGTGAGATTTTTCGGCTCTAACCGACACCTACTCAGAGTTGAGCGTGGTATGGGCTCATTTGGGAAGACTGGGACCACACAGTCCAGTCTCATCCACTTCATAGATGCGTCATTGAGGGTTTGTTCAAATCTTCTGACCAACACTACGGTGTCTGTATCTCTCGCGCTTACTTACGCGTGATTGGACGGACGCACACATACACACACACTCGTTCGCGCACACACACGCGCGCACACACATGCACGCACACACACAAAACACACACACACACACACATCACACAACACACACACACACACAAACACACACAAACACACACACAAACACACACACACACACAACACACACACAAACACACACACAACACACACACACACAAACACACACACCAACACACACACAAACACACACACAAACACACACACACACACAAAACACACACACA
>CM060314.1:14597549-14615049 GCA_030674185.1 Monoplex corrugatus | reverse complement strand
TTAATGTCCCACCATCATCAAACGACGCAAAAGATAGCATTATGCGTGAGGAAATAGTGGCAGCAGTGGGCATCCTTAAAGCCCGGAAAATCAGCGGGAGTAGACAACATCACAGCAGAGATGGCTCAAGGCAGGAGGAGACCCAGCGATTGACATGTTCATGATCGTTTGCAACAAGATCTGGAAGACAGGCGAGTGGCCAAAACCATGGACTCAGTCCTTGATCATCACCCTCCCCAAGAAAGGCAATCTACAATTATGTCAAAAGTATCGCACCATCAGCCTCATCAGTCACCCCAGTAAAGTCATGCTGCGAGTCATCCTAAATAGACTAAAACCACAGGCAGAGAAAATCATCGCCGAAGAGCAAGCCGGTTTCAGGCCAGGTCGCAGCACAACTGAACAAATCTTCAACGTCAGAATCCTTATGGAAAAGTACCTCCAACACCAACAGGAGCATCTACCATGTGTTTGTCGATTTTAAGAAGGCATTCGACAGAGTCTGGCACGAAGCCTTGTGGGCAACCATGAAGCTGTACAACATCAACGCCAACTTAATCAGAGTCATAGAGAACCTCTACAATAAAGCCAACAGCGCAGTCTTCTTCAACAACAATATTGGAGAATGGTTCCGGACGACAGTCGGAGTACGCCAAGGCTGTCTACTCTCCCTACTCCCTTCAATATCTTCCTAGAAAGGATAATGACGGAGGCACTCGAGGAACATGAAGGAACAGTCAGCATTGGAGGTAGAAACATCACTAACCTACGTTTTGCAGATGACATTGACGGCCTTGCCGGAAAAGAATAAGAGTTAATCAACCTAGTGGACCGTCTTGGAAAGACCTCCTCTGATAAAGGCATGGAAATCAGCGCCGAGAAAACGAAAATAATGACCAATCGCAACAACCACTTTACGGCTGATGTAATGGTCAATAACCAAAAACTCCAAAGTGTGCCCAGTTTCAAATTCCTGGGATCAGTCGTGTCAGATGAGTGATCTAAGCCGAAATACTCTCCAGAATAGCCCAGATCACAGCCGCAATGACCAAGCTCAGAACCATATGGAACAACAGTAACATCGCCACCAGCTCAAAGATCAGACTGATGCGTTCCCTGGTCATGTCAATATTCTTATACGCTTGCGAATCATGGACCTTAACAGCGGATACGGAAAGAAGAATCAGCGGTTGAAATGAGATGCTTTCGTAAACTTCTCGGCGTCACATACAGAGATCGCATCACGAATGACGAAGTCAAAAGAAGAATTCAAAATGAAATCGAGCCTTACACTGACCTCTTGACTTTAGTAAGACGACACAAACTAACATGGTATGGACACATCACTCGATCATCCGGCCTTGCCAAACAATCCTGCAAGGCACAGTCTCGGGAGAAGGAAAAGAGGCAGACAAAAGAAGAGATGGGAAGATAATATTCGAGAGTGGACGGGCCTGGAGCTGAGGGATACCCTTAGGAAAGCGGAGAGCAGGGAGGAGTGGAGAAGGGTTGTTGTCAAGTCTTCGGAGGCGCCCCGACGGACGGCCAGTCTAAGGGATCGGTGACGGTGACGGTGACGGAACTCCATGCTGAAAATGGCTGATCTCGGTGACAAGGGATTTGAATGCCTGCAGACTGTCCATCTCCATACGTCTGGCGGCCCAGTCACTTTTATTAGCGCCTATGTTCCTACTCTAACATCTTCACCAGAGGCAAGGACGAGTTTTGTGGTAACCTCGATGACACTTTCAAAAATATCATAGCAAAGAACACCTTGTCTCCTTGGTGACTTCAGCTCCAGAGCCGATCACGACTCTTGGCCTTCCTGCCTTGGACGTTTCGGAGTTGGCAGAATCAATGAAAATGGACAATGCCTCCTGGAATTCTGTTCCTGTCATGGGCCTCTGTGTGACCAACTCTTGCTTCCAGACGAATCCTGAACACAGTGTCATGGAAATATCTTGATTACTGTGACGCTGTTCTTTCTGGACTACCAAGAAGTTTGATCATGCCAGTCCTCTCCTTCGCTCTTTGCGCTGATTTGCCTGTTTTGAACAGAATTGAATATGAGCTGGATACCTTGTGTTACAAATCTCTTCACCAGTCTGCTCCATCAGCAAATAAGATACTAGGATTGATCAGACGCTTATATTGTCACTTGGACAGCAAATCAATGAGACTGCTATTCACAGCACTTGTTAGGCCACACCTGGAATTCGCAAATATCATATGGAGCCCTCGACTGAAGAAAGACCAGAATTTGATTGAAAGTGTTCTTAGAAGAGTACAAAATGCGTGCCAGGACTACACGATGTCAAGTATGAAAAGAGACTGAGAATTATGAGGATGCCTAGCACGGCTTACAGGAGAATCCGTGGGGATCTCATCGAAGTCTACAAAATCACTCATGGATTATATGACTGCAGAAATCCTTTTGAGATGGTTGTCGATGGCACTACAAGGGGTCATAATTACAAACTGAAAAAGAAGTTCTGCAAAACCAGCCTACGACAACAGTTCTTCACACAGAGAGTGGTAGACACATGGAATGCACTAGAATACAGTGTGGTAAATGCTGATACACTAAATGACTTCAAGAACAGATTAGATACCACCTTCAAGGATTTCATTCATCAAGTAGATATAAGCCACCCACTGATCCCACTTCCAACTCATCAGAAAGTCAGTAATTAGCGTAGGGCACAATCAAAAGGTTGTTAGGTACTTAGATATTCAGTTAGACTAGTTAGTGCTGCTGATCAAAAGATCAGATAGAGGTCGTAATAACCTAAGATAATCTGTAATCGTATCGTATCATACCTTCGTGACAACATCAGTATTTATACGCCAACTCGCACCTTGCGCTCAACTCCAGATATTCTTTCCCTTGATGTTCATAGACTAAAACCATCAGCCGTTGGCCAGCGTTCTTTTACATTTTCGTGACCATCTGCCTAGAATAAACTTCAATTCTCCCTTCGTCTATCGCCCATCCTTTCTGCTTTCAAATCCGATTTTTAAAAAATCCAACTCTTTTCCCTACAATGAATTTTGCAATTGCCTCTTTCCATCAGTGTGTTGTGTGTGTGTGTGTGTGTGTGTGTGTGTGTGTGTGTGTGTGTGTGTGTGTGTGTGTGTGTTGTGTGTGTGTGTGTGTGTGTTGTGTGTGTGTGTGTGTGTGTGTGTGTGTGTGTGTGTGTGTGTGTCGCGTGTGTCGCGTGTTGTAATGTAGTCTGCGTTGATCGCATGCGTATGTCTGGTGCACGGGTGCTCTTTGATTTGAATCATCATCATCATCATCATCATCATCATCATCATCATTATCATCACCACCACTATTATTGTATTATAATTATTACAACATAACTCAGCATTCATCATGAAAACTAAAGTAACTGTGACTTCATCCTGTCACACATGTTTGTATGAAGTGTAAGTGTGTAACTGTACCATGTGTGTTTGCGATGTTGTCAAGTGTGAGCACGTGCGCGCGCACGTGTGTATGTTTGTGTGTGTGTGTGTGGTGTAAGTGTTTTTACCACATTAATTCATTTTGACTATTGTTTCGCGTTGCTTTAAATCTTGTGAATTGCTGTAAAACAAATTTCTTTGTAAGAGGACAGTAAACAATGCTATCTATTATCAGCTGAATAAAGAATATTATCAGGTCTTGTATGTCATAAAAATAATATTATTTCAAAGTATCAGAATAATTGCGAGCAAGGAATAAGGGAAAGAACTGTTCAGTACTTGTCACAAAAGTTAATGCGGATTGCTTCTCTTGTCAGGCTGGTCCAACTTTTCCAACAACCCAACCTGCTACTTCCTTCCGGCTGACGAAAGCTTGCAGCAGACGAAGTTCAAGATGGTAACAATATTGGGAGTCGGCCTACTCAATCTGCTGCTGCTCTTGTTAATTTTAGCAGCGGTTGGATTAGCGCTGGTGAGTAGCCCCAATTGCGGGATAAAGGGAATATGAACAAAGTGAAAGGAAAGCGTAACGTAAACGAAAACATGCTTCTGTGTATAACCCGTGCAGCTGTCTCCGGGCAGAGTGTGTCGTGGCGTTGTAAGCTTCATCGACTTAACCCTTTGACTCCCGCACCCTGTCCGCCAGCATCCTGTATTGTCGACCATGCCAGCATAGTAAAAGTTAACCCTTTGACTCCCTCTCCCTGCTGGAAGCTTGTGGATTGTGTGGGGGTGTCAAAGGGTTAAATTATTGCAGCTGGTGGATATGGTGCGGGAGTCAAAAGGTTAAAGTTCGTAGACCTTACAATATTGTGTGTCAAAAATAGGCTTATGTCATTATGAAGAATACTGCAAAGTTTAAGGCTTTACTGTGCACCAACAGCCGAGATCATTATTACAGCAAGCACACCCATATTCGTTGATGATCAGCTCTGTTCCCCACCCCCTCCCTAGATTAGAATCTCGTCAGTGAATAGGAGTTAGGAATATATTCAAGAGGGATTCATCGCACTCTGACAGTGCCAATCTGTGATGCACCCAAATCTTCCACCAAGTTCCAGTGACTATTTGCCGGACTCCTTTAGTCTCCACCAAAGTTGTAAACCCTGTCGGTCTGTGCATTGGTAGAGTTGCCAATTTTTATATTACAGGCTGGGATTGAACTCAAGACATCAGATCTTAAGTCTCTGGCTCAGCCAGAAGAGCCAGTCTGCCTGCAACAACAAACAAACAAGCAAGCAAGCAAACAGACAGACAGAAAGCAACTGTGGCCCACTGGAAGATTGAATCTTTGATCCCCAGTATTGCCAGTATGGTTGTGGTATTTTGACCAACTGATGTATTTGGCCTGTGAAAAAAGAAAAAAAAACCACACACACACACACACACACACACACACACACACACACAGAGTGACACACACACACACACACACACACACACACACACACACACACACACACACACACATACACACAGTGACACACACACACACACACACACAAAATGAAATAAAGAAAAAAACAACATACAACATATAAATATAGCTGTCATTTTTTTTCCCACATAGCTTGATATTATTATTAACATAGATTATACCAATGCTTGACATAACTTATGTTGTGATAGCTTGGGATAACATTATGATAATTTAATGTCATATATTATAAACTAAATAATAAAGCATAATAATCAAAGATAACATTATAATAATTCAATGTCATATATACTAAACAATAAAGCATAATAATCAAGCCACAATGGAATAGGCATTATTCCAGCTCATTTGTGTCTGTTTGCAGCTGATCATCATGATCAAGATCTCAACTGACCCTAACCCTGACCTTCGTCGCCATGACAGCGAGAAGTATTTCATTGACCCCAAGAGGTCAAAGAGCAAGTCTCCATTTCCCAGCATCTCTGACCCACCCAGTGTGGATCTCTCTGTCATTGTGCCAGCTTACAATGAACAGGAAAGACGTGAGAACCTTTGTGCTGTTTAAACACACACGCACACCCACCCACCCACCCACACTTTCAGGCCGTTTGATATAATAATAATAATAATAGTGAACATTTATGGCGCTTAATCTAAAAAAAGCCCTAAGCGCTTACAGTAAACACACACACACACGCACACACAACACACGCACACGCACACACACACACACACACACACACACACACACACACACACACACCCGCACACACACACACACACACACACACACACACACACACACACACACCCGCACACACACACCCGCACACACACACACACGCGCGCGGGCACAGATTTCAAGGTGGCAGCTGAAGTAAGAGTACAGAACTACAGGCTAGGATTTAAAAAGAGTGGTTTTTAGACTGGACTTAAACGAAGAAAGGGTACAGGTAGAGCGGAGAAGAAAGGGAAGTTTGTTCCAAATAGAGGGGGCCTGATAAGAAAAAGCACGTTCACCAAGAGTTTTGTTGCGGAAGCGTGGGATTCTAAATAGGTGGGCATCAGTAGAAGAGCGTAGCTCTCTGGAGGGAATGTAAACAGTCAGGAGATCAGAAAGATAGGGGGGAGCTAGACCAGCCAGAGACTTATGGCATAGGAGGGAAAGTTTATAGTCAATACGCTTTCGAACAGGAAGCCAGTGTAGAGTTCGAAGCAGAGGGGAAACATGAGTTGACCTTGGGCATTTCCGTACAAGGCGAGCAGCGTTATTTTGAACTTTTTGCAATTTGGATAAGAGTGTTTGGGGGCAGCCAGCAAGAAGCGAGTTACAGTAGTCGAGTCTGGAAAGAATGAGTGCAGAAATGAGAGTTATAGTGCTTTCTTCAGATAGAAGATGACGCACAGAACTGATCCGTCGAAGTTCTAAGTAACAAGCACGACAGACAGAGGATACCTGGCTGTGGAAGGAAAGAGTTTGGTCCAGTACAACTCCAATATTACGCACGGATGTGGAAGTGTGGATTACCGAGTCTTCAAGCTGGATAGAAACAGGGATAGGCACAGTAGACAGAAGTCGCTTTGATGCAATAAATATAAATTCTGTTTTGTCATTATTCAGCTGGAGTTTGTTGCATGTCATCCAAGACTTTATGTCTTTATGCCTCTGTCTTTCCAGATGTTATTGAGTTGGTCCATTTTTTGCTTTGCCATTCCTATTCTTATTTTGATGTCTTTGGAGCGGATTCCATCATCAGTTTTTACAGAATCAAGATATTTGAAATCTTTAACATTTTCTAAAGTTGAACTTTTTTAATTTAGATGTCATGATTGTTTTTAGTGTCTTTGCCTTTTATATGTACTATATAACACTTTTGTTTTCTTGGCATTCAAGTTTTGGCCAGCCTGAAAAACTGATTGCAGAGGAATTTAGGCAGCAGAGATGTGGTTTTATTGGAGACTACTATATATGTCAAATGGACAGATAGAAGAACTAATGACATTGTCCTGGAAGAACTTGATATCACCAGAAAACTACTGACAAACATCAACAAGAGAAGACTAAATCATAAATGTATTGGCCATGTGTCACGCAGCAAGAACATGGATTTCATAGCAACCATCTTCAAGGAAAACATTGGCAAAAAGGAATAAAGGCAGACCTTCAGTCTCATACATCGAGGATATAATCAACATCAGTGGCCGAAATATTCAAGAAATTGTCCACAAAAGTCAAGGGAAAGCAGCCTGGAGGGAGGCAATGGTGTCAAAATGTGCAGCAGCCAACACTGAACCCAGTGACGCCGACAGGTGAGACAGGTGACTACACAGGTTGTTTATCTTTATGTCAGAATTTTAAAGGCCAAAAGTGGAGAGATGCCATGTGACATCTAGATTTCTCTCTCTCTCTTACACTCTCTTTCTCTCCTCTCTGTCTGTCTGTTTGTCTCTCTTTGTCTCTCTCAGTCTGTGTTTTTTGTCTCTGTCTCTCTCTTTCTGTTTCTGTTTCTGTCTGTCTTTCCTCTCCTTTCCTCTCTCTCTCTCTCTCTCTCTCTCTCTCTCTCTCTCTCTCTCTCTCTCTCTCTCTCTCTCTCTTTCACAAACACATACACACACACACACACACACACACACACACACACACACACACACACACACACACACACACACACGTACACAGAGGTACATATGGTTATATATGAGAATTATCACTGTCTGTATTTGTTTAAACATTCTAATTATTAAAAATGACCTGAACATTTTTTTGTAAATGTGACAGTTGTTGATTATTCATGTAAAACATCTCTTTTTCAATTAACTGGACCACTCATTGTTTAAACATAACAGCTGTTCATGATTCGGGTAAAACATTCTTAAAATGACTGGACCATTCGTTTAAACATGACACTATTGACAGGTGTTCACAATTCAGTCAAAACACTATGATTGTTGAAACGATTAGATCATTTGTTGTTTAAAACTTGATGCTTGTTGTTGTTAATGATTCAGTACCGGCCATGATGGATGAAGCCATGGAATACCTGGAAGAAAAACAGGTGAGTTTGCAGTGCTAATAACACTGCTTTTCTGTCACATTAGCTTTTATTATAGTTTTGACTTAACTGCAACTAGTGTAAATAATAAAACAAACTGTAACTAGTGTAAATAATAAAACAATCTTAACTAGTGTAAGTAATGAAACAAAGGATGGGGAGGTAATTATGTTAGTTTTGTGTCAGATAGATTTTTAAGTATAAATAATGGAATTCAGTGGATGAGGTAATAATGATATTTTTCTGTCACATTGATTTTTTAAGTTGTAAAACTTACTGGGTGGGATAATTATTATTACAGCAACCGCGGTAACCGACTACAGTCCGTATTTTACCGATTCAAAACACTGAATACCTACTGTGATTTAACCTGTCCTTACACAAAACCGTGTGTGTATGTGGGTGCGTGCGTGTGTGTGGGGTGGGGTGGGGGGGGGGGGTGCGTGCGTGCGTGTGTTTGTGTGAGCACTCATGCGTGCGGTGGATCAAAAGGCACTTGCTGCGTGACAAAAACCATAGCCTGGGACTGCTGCGCTGTTATAGAAAGGGCAATTAAAATTGATAGAACAAGCCTACTGATTTTTTTTTTGTCTGTACCGGTTGCATTTTTGACATGTTATAATTGCTGTAGCTTGTACCGGCTGGGAAAAAATCTAGCGCGATCGCTGTATTAAGATATTATCATTTTTGTGTGTGTGTGTGTGCACTTAATATCAGCCAGTAGTTTGTGTGTATGTATGTGTGTGTGTGTGTGTGTGTGTGTGTGTGTGTGTGTGTGTGTGTGTGTGTGTGTGTGTGTGTGGTGCTTTGCAATGGTAATTGGTTGGTTAGTATACTAAGTACGTCTGTTTTTTGTTTGTTTGTTTTGCTTTTTTTCTTCTTGTGATTGTTGCTGTTATTGTTGTTTCAGAATTGACTTGGCCAATTTTTAACATGTCTTTAAAAATTTTTCAGAAAGCCAACCCCTCCTTTAGTTATGAGGTGATAGTGGTGGATGATGGCAGTAAAGACAAGACCACAATGGTATGAGTTGTCATTTTTTGTTGTCTTTTTTCTTCTGATTTTGTTAGTGGGCTGTTTGTCTCTTATGATATAGCCATGCTCTTAAAGAATTAATATCTAGAGTTCAGTTTTATGCTGAAAACTGGCCTGTTCACTGCCCATCTTAATGCTTCAATTATTCTAATGGTGTCAGCTTGTTTCCTTTTTTTTTTTTTCTTTTTTTTTTTTTTGAGTGGTTGTGTTTCCATTCCCCTCTGTTTCAAGACCATGGGTGTATGGTTTTGTGCAAGCTCAAGGAGTCTGCCAGATAACAAGTGGAGCACATATGGAACTGTGAGAGTGCAGTGAATCCCTCATGAAATGCCTTCAGACTCCAAACTTTCATTCTTGTTGTATCTCATTAGATGTTTCCTTGTTGGAAACTAGTGAACGGTGGACGCCAGTGAGGACTTGGAACGAGTCACTATAGTCTAGCTTTTTTTCTGTTCTGATCCGACATTTGGAGTTGTTTCCTTTTGTCCATTTCATATTTATAATGATTCACATAAAGGGGCCAAAGTTCATTTGGTGGTGATGGAGAAGGGTGGGTGGAGGAGCATAAAGATATTATGTAACTGAAAAGTAGAAGAAATGCTCTTTCCAAATCTCTGATATTGATAGTGACCGAGTTATAGCTGTTTAAACAGAGTAGCCACAGAAGTGGCCATTTTGAGAAGATTGCATGCAGTTAAAATATAGGCATTACATTTTCCATGTTTTTCCTTTGCAATCGTTGTTCAAACTTTGTCAGACTTTCAGAACTTGCAGACACAGTTGTTATACATTGAGGTGTGACATGCTGAGGTGCTGTGCATTTTGATTACTGTAAATACTGTGTAAAACTATGATTTTTGCCCAATAAACTGGTTTGTTTTGAAGCAGATATATAATTTTAAAATGCCATTTTTTACATATTTCCTGGCCACATTTTGCTTTGAACTCTCACTACATGATACATATAGGGTTACTAGATATAGCAAGTCAGAAATCTCAAAATCGGCACATTGACCCTCAGTTGGTTTTCTGGGCTGTTGATAAGACTTGACAACAGGGACTTTGGTCCCCTTTCATGAAAGTTGGTCACATTTACTTTATGTCTTCTGTTTGAAAGAGCTATAGCATGTGACAGTTTGGTATACATCATACCAATGTGGATTATTTGATGAGAAACATGTATTTAATTACACATACTGTACCGTGGCTCACTGATGCAATAAGCGGCAGCGATTTGCCATTCCTGCCTCATAAACAATAAAGTCCGAAGGGACCATAACTCTGAGAGTATCCATGTCTTGCGCATGCGCATGTGCTCTTCCTCTTTTCTCGGCAGCCATCTTCCACCTCGTCTCATACTCTCTGAGCAGCTAAGTATTTTTCGATTTCGCTACGCGATCGATCGATTCTCGTTGCTGTTTTTGTGTCTTGCCTATGTTTTCGTTTAAGGGAGAAACTTATGTGAAGCGATTGGGTGGCAAAGCGAGGGTTAAGAAGATTTCGTCCGCCGAATTCTCCAACCCACAGACCGGTGGTTCGACCGGCGCACCAAAACCCGCTCTCTCTTCATCTTTGTCTCTCCCTTCTACGTCTTCTCTCTCTCACTCTCTCGAGTCATCGCAACTCAGCTACGGTTCTGTTGCGGTGATCACGAGCCCTCAACTCAGCTGCGGCTCAGTTGACTTTTCGTCATTTTGCGGCCTTCACACTGCCCATCACAGTTATCGACTTAACTGCGGTTCTGTCGATTCTGTGCTCGCCCCCTTCGTACAGCTCAACTCCGGTTCTGCTGATACTGTTTCAGCCCCTATGGCTGAAGGGCGACTTGGGTATGGGTCTCCTTCGGGAGGCAGGAAGGCCAGCACTTTGACTGAAACTGGCTCACCCCCTGGTTCACCAGGCGGGACACCCCCTGGTTCGCCAGGTGGGCCAAGGGAGACAACCCCCCTATTACGGGCGTCAGATCGTCGATCCGCCCCGGTTGCCTCCCTTCCCCGCAGCCTGCTGCTGCCCCCGCCCCAACCTCTGTCCCATTCCGGACAGAGCACTTGGGCGCCTTGGCAAATACCAAGCGACCCATGGCGGGCTGGCACCTCTCTGTCCCATTCCGGACAGAGCACTTGGCCGCCTTGGCAAATGCCAAGCGGCCCCCAGCAGGCTGGCCTTTGGGCACTGGGGAACCCCCGACCCACGGGGACCATTACCCGCAGGCGTCAGCCATAGGTCCGCCCCGGCTGGTCATCACAACTCAACTACGGTTCTGTTGCCATGACCACGAGCCCTCAACTCAGCTGCGGCTCTGTTGACTTCTTGTCATTTTGCGGCCTTCACACTGCCCCTCACGGTAATCGACTCGGCTGTGGCTCTGTCGATTCCGTACTCGCCCTCTCAGTACAGCTCAACCCTGGTTCAGCTGCTACTGTTTCAGCCCCTATGGCTGAAGGGCGACACGGGTATGGGTCTCCTTTGGGAGGCAGGAAGGCCAGCACCTTGACAGAAAATGGCTCACCCCCTGGTTCGCCAGGCGGGACGCCCCCTGGTTCGCCAGGCGGGCCAAGGGAGACAACCCCACGGCGTTGCACAGCCCACTGTTTAGTTGAACTCACTCACTGAGCCACCGCGAAAGACAAAACAGCTGCTCAGTGCCAAGGGAACCATACAAAGCGACGGTTTGCCCTGTCAGTGCCAGCATTAAGCTGCAAGCCACTGGCCGCGGTAAATTGTAGTGTCTGTGGTTCTACATCATTTATGTCTGACTCATCACAGCTATAAGATTTTCGATAAAACCGACAGAAAGTACTCTGTCTGAAGTTTACAACGAGTACAAACACACCAGAGAAAGGAGAAAGTAATCTGCACTTAAGAGGTGTTTACATTCATGCCATGCTACAGACTTTTCAACAAGTTCATGCTCTGACAACGAATAAAGCTTCAACTTTCATACATGCTGTGTGATGCGTGGAGCAATTCTGACCATTCATACTTAGCATTCTTTAAAGTTCAGTCTGGCCACTACTGGTATCACTCACCACAGTCCGGGTCAGCGCAACATGTGCGCCACAGGCGGCTGGTAATTAGAGTCACTCTTCACTTGTCAGGAAATGCTTCCCTTAGGCAGCGGTGTTTGTACTCCAGTGTACATACACACATGCGCGCGAGCGCGCACACACATCTTTCTTTATACACTGCACTGTCAGTTATGTTGCTGGCTGTGTGTTTTATAGGTATATGAAAATAATCAACAACGCAATGAAATTGGTGTGTTATAACAAGTATACGTCTACTTACATTTAGTTATCTATATTTTTTTTGTGTGTGTCCAGATTAAATTGCTCTTTTCTATGGCAGACTTGATATTGTTTAGTGTTATCTCAGATGGAGAGGATGCTTGTTTCACAGCACGCAATCTTTTGTAGCAGTTTGAACAAAACGTAGCTGAGTGAAGAATGCCGTCTGTTTCACTGGAAACAATTATCCCGAAAAATGTCATGAAATCTGGGGCGTAGATCTAGTTTTTGCAAAATTTTGCAGGTTTTGTCTCGCGATCATTCTTTGATCTCTCACCACAGATTCTGCATAGTGCGTTCAGTCTCTCAAAGTGAGTTCTTTCAGAATGTTTCTCAGCATCCATAATGTGCAACGTTTTTTTTTTTCCACAGGCACAGTCAAGTGGTGTATAGCCTACATCACACAGTAAAACACCAACCAGCCTAAGCCTTGTATGTTTTTTTCTCTACACAATAAGAAGCAAACACAACTAAACTAAACACACACAAAATGGGGCCAGAAAACAAAACGATGATGGAAATAAGATAAAGAACAATCACAGAAAGCAGATGAAAAATCCAAAAGCAAGAACAAAGACCACTTCATTTACTCTCACAGACTACGTGTGAGCGGGGTCAAGTGTGACCTGTAGGCCTACTCACATTCTTTCGCTTATCTATCTCAAGGCCCAGAGTGCCAGATAGCTGCTGCCAGCGGCACACACTCAGTCAGTGCCAGTAAATTATGTGGTCGTTTTTATTTTCTTTTATTTTATTTTTACAACACAGTAGGAACTGGGACCTCGACTTGTGTACTACGGATGTAATCAGCAAAGATAGCTGGATTAAAGAAGCGCCATTTGAGATCTGATAAAATCCGCATGAAAATGAAATCAGGCGGGAAACACAGTCACTGACAACACATTTTACATAGGGGAAAGAGAAGGAAAGGGTTGCAGCTGTGTCAGCCCCTGAGAGGAGGGACGGGACGGACGGCGTTTCTGGCAGAAACTAAACAGGCAAAATCTGCCCATTTTCGCTTGCCGTGACCCCACTATTACGGGCGTCAGATCATAGATCCGCCCAGCTTGTCTCCCTCCCTGCAGCCTGCTTGTGCCCTCAACGCAGCTGCGGCTCTGAAAAAGGCTCACCTCCTGCTTAGCCAGGTGGGTCATGGGTGACAACACCCCTGAGCGGGCGTCAGACCGAGGTCCGCCCCTGCTTGGTCATCACAACTCAACTACGGTTCTGCTGCCATGACCACGAGCCCTCAACTCAGCTTCGGCTCTGTTGACTTTTTGTTATTTTGCGGCCTTCACACTGCCCCTCACGGTAATCGACTCAGCTGCGGTTCTGTCGATTCCGTACTCGCCCTCTCCATACAGCTCAACCCCAGTTCAGCTGCTACTGCTTCAAAAATTACGTTTAATCTAACATACTTACCGTGGCTCACGCAGAGTCCCTCCCGTCCTCCCCGCCTTCCTGGTTCCTTCCATTCACAGTCAGGGTCTTGGTTTCCTCGAAAAGAGGAAGAGCACATGCGCATGCGCAAGACATGGATACTCTCAAGAGTTATGGTCCCTTCGGACTTTATTGTTTATGAGGCAGGAATGGCAAATCGCTGCCGCTTATTGCATCAGTGAGCCACGATAAGTATGTTAGATTAAACGTAATTTTAGAAGGAAAATTTCCTATATGGGCGATGTGTGTATGTGGATGTAGGGTGGGAGAGAGGGCGCAAGACAGTGGTCTGCATGGCAAGAGGAGCAACTTTTCAGAAATTTGTTACTGTTTGTGTGTGTGGTGTACAGACAGCCCTGAAATACAGTGACAAGTACGGGGTGGACAAGGTTCGTGTATTGACCCTGGAAGAGAACAGAGGCAAGGGTGGAGCTGTGAGACTGGTGAGTGTCATGATATTTTAAGAAATATTACTGTTCTCTTTGTCAGCATCCCATGACATTCTTAGTGTTGCGCACAACACATTTTGATTTTTTTCTCCATACGGGCTTGTTGGTTCTTTTGATACGGCCATGGATTCCAGAATTTATGTCTTGAGTCCAGTCGCAGCTTGCAACAGAAAAACTGGCCTTTTCACTGCCCCTCTTGATGCTTCAGTCATTCTGGTGGTATCAGCTTAGTCTTTCATAGATCCCTTCTCCCTCTCTGGCCCAATTCAACACATAGCCAGTGCATAGGGTTCTGCACAGGCTCAAGGTGTCTGCCAGTAACTGCGGGCAGATTTGGCTGGATCGCTTATGGGATTGTCCCAGTGTGATGAATCTTGAATGAACTCCTAAAGTCCCTGATATGTCAGTTTTCACCTGTGTCTGAAAACTTCTATACACACTGGTCAGTGTCATACGTCTGTATATTCTTATCTCTTGCGTGTTGTTGTGTTGCCCATTTTGGACACTTTTAGTACTCTCTACTGCTGCCGTATGTAGCCTTTGACATGGAGCATTCGCACTATGCAAACAAAATCATTGCTATTATAGTTACATTCCTGTGAATGCTGATGCTATTATATCTGTCACCTTACTGTGTCCCAGGGTTTGTCATTTCCCCACCTTGCCATTCCGTTTTTAAACAAAGTAACTGATGACATGATAGGTCATGCAACGCATGGACAGCCCCCCCCCCACACACACACACCTTTGCTTGATGAAATGGCTATAGAGTGGTGTCAGGAGCCTGGGAGGTGATTGTCTGGAGAGTGGCTAGGCGTTGGTGCTCTGGGTCCCATCTGCACCCTTGCGTTTTTTGTTCATGGCTGCTGTTTGCTGATGTATAATGCTACATACGATTTGCAGGACATGTTCAGTGGAAGATGATGACAGTTGTTTTTTACTGATGTATAATGCTACATACGATTTGCAGGACATGTTCAGTGGAAGAAGACCACAGTTGCTGTTTGCTGATGTATAATGCTACATGTGATGTACAGGACATGTTCAGTGGAAGAAGACCACAGTTGCTGTTTGCTGATGTCTAATGCTACATGTGATATACAGGACATGTTCAGTGGAAGAAGACCACAGTTGCTTTTTACTGATGTCTAATGCTACATGTTATGTACAGAGCATGTTCAGTGGAAGAGGACGTGATGCACAGGACATGTTCAGTGGAAGAAGATGACAGTTGCTATTCACCAGTGTATAATACCACATTTGATGTACAGGGCATATTCATCGGAAGAAGATGACAGTTGCTGTTTGCTGTTGTATAGTGCTACCTGTGATGTGCAGGG
The DNA here is from genome assembly GCA_030674185.1 of Monoplex corrugatus. Classification (NCBI taxonomy): domain Eukaryota; kingdom Metazoa; phylum Mollusca; class Gastropoda; order Littorinimorpha; family Ranellidae; genus Monoplex; species Monoplex corrugatus. The sequence continues at coordinate 14,599,536 of CM060314.1, read as the reverse complement.
CATGATCAGTGGAAGAAGATGACAGTTGCTGTCTGCTGTTGTATAGTGCTATATATGTGATATGCAGGGCATGATCAGTGGAAGAGGATGACAGTTGCTGTTTGCTGTTGTATAGTGCTATATATGTGATATGCAGAGCATGTTCAGTGGAAGAGGATGACAGTTGCTGTCTGCTGTTGTATAGTGCTATATATGTGATATGCAGAGCATGTTCAGTGGAAGAGGATGACAGTTGCTGTCTGCTGTTGTATAGTGCTATATATGTGATATGCAGGGCATGTTCAGTGGAAGAGGACGACAGTTGCTGTCTGCTGTTGTATAGTGCTATATATGTGATATGCAGGGCATGTTCAGTGGAAGAGGATGACAGTTGCTGTCTGCTGTTGTATAGTGCTATATATGTGATATGCAGGGCATGTTCAGTGGAAGAGGATGACAGTTGCTGTCTGCTGTTGTATAGTGCTATATATGTGATATGCAGAGCATGTTCAGTGGAAGAGGATGACAGTTGCTGTTTGCTGTTGTATAGTGCTATATATGTGATATGCAGGGTATGTTCAGTGGAAGAGGACGACAGTTGCTGTCTGCTGTTGTATAGTGCTATATATGTGATATGCAGGGCATGTTCAGTGGAAGAGGACGACAGTTGCTGTCTGCTGTTGTATAGTGCTATATATGTGATATGCAGGGCATGTTCAGTGGAAGAGGACGACAGTTGCTGTCTGCTGTTGTATAGTGCTATATATGTGATATGCAGGGCATGTTCAGTGGAAGAGGACGACAGTTGCTGTCTGCTGTTGTATAGTGCTATATATGTGATATGCAGGGCATGTTCAGTGGAAGAGGACGACAGTTGCTGTTTGCTGATGCAGATGGTGCCAGTCGTTTCTGTGATCTGGATAAACTACGTGCTGAGCTTACACGTGTCAACACTGAGGTAAAAACTTTGAATTTTGTTATCTTGGAGTGAAATAGTTGTTTTTAAAAACAGTGTTAGTAATAAAGCAATTTTTTGCCTATTTTTGCATGCATGTCAGTTGGAGAGAGGTGTGTGTGTGTATCTTTGAAAAAAATATGTGAACAAGATTTTCTCAGCTTTTTATAGATTGATCTTTATTTTGGAGTCATGAAACTATAAATTTTGAAGGTAAAACTCCAAGACCAGTATCATATAGACCCCGGAAGTGCCTAAAATCAGCACTTTCAGAGGAGGATATATGAACAGCACTTTTTCAGGAACTGACAACAATTTAAACTTGGGTTCTAATGATTGTGACTATTCAGCCATTATCTTCAGTGTTCATCAGCTTTTATTTCATCTGAAGCCTTTTCAGACAGAATGGCTGGATCATTTTGTTTAACCCCTTCGCTGCCAAAGTGTAAATAAAAAGGTGAATCACCTGTGCCACGGAGTTTTAAACGTCTCGACTTAAAATTTTAAAAAATTCCTATCTCTTCATCCAGCCCAGAAAACCCCACAACACTATAAATTTTCTTGTTCAGTATACTTTACAACACACCAGGAGCAGCAGTACTTTCATTTTTACGATCGCCAGCGCTAGTAATGTCCACTTCGACTCATATCTGGGTCAAGTCCGACTTCGGACATCAACACCGAAATATCGCCTGCATGCGCTAAATTACTGTCATTTTCGCTCATATCGACAGACTGCAAATCAGAATCAGCTCCACAAGTAATGATTTCTGCAACTTCTTTTGCTGCAGAAATTGTTTTTTGGGTCCGATCGACGCTTGGTGTCGAAGCGACTCTGTCCGCCATTGTTTACACTCGCTGAATAGTAATCAGCTGTAGGGGGTCACATTTTCAACCGCATGGGCAGAAAAGACCGTAAAACGTCACACGTACACAATTAGCATCGACGTGTAGAGGGAATACTGAAGTTTCCGTTGATATCTCATATGTCACTGAAAGCGTTGGGGTTTTCTGGCTAAAAATAGGAAAAGTCGCCAACCGAATATTCGGTCG
>CM060314.1:14587549-14595049 GCA_030674185.1 Monoplex corrugatus | reverse complement strand
CGATGTTCCGAACATTCCTGATGAAGGGTTTTCACTTCCTGGTGTGGTTTCTGTGTGTGCGTGGGGTCAAGGACACACAGTGTGGCTTCAAACTTCTCACGCGCCCTGCGGCACAGATCTTGTTCTCCAACCTTCATGTCAACAGATGGTAAGTAATGATGAATAAGAAAAAAAAAAATCTTGTAACCATGGTAATACCAGGTGATAATGGTCCTGCAGTGGGATACTGCGCATATAGAAATTAACTCGTTGGCGATGCTCCACAGCCAAAGCTGCGGAGGGTATTATGACTTTTTTACTGAGACAACTTGCATACTATAGTAAGGGAGATTATGCTGAAAGCATAGTTTAACCATTTTTCTATGTAGATTTCTTTCCCTTTGACTGTAGCAGACTGTTTTAAATCTATTTTTGGCTTCTGCCTTGTTTTTGCAGTACCCCAAACAAAGGAATTTTGAAGGGTCAAAAGATTCTACGCCTGTATATAATCATTTTTGGGACAAAATATTCATAAAAGTGGAACTCATAGTGACATCCAGTGAAGGATGTACATCCTGTGACATGTTCAGTGCAGTTTTGTGACATGGATATTCAATAGATTACAAGCAGTAGTTAAATAAATCGTGTGTGTACATCTGGAACTTTTTTTAAATTTTTTTTTTTAGCTATTTGCATGCCTTTTTCAATGGTAAACCAGAAACAAGAATTAAAGCGAGCATAAACAAGCAGTTTACATAGTTACAAAGTAGACATAATGACCTTTTTAAACATATATAACATGGTAGGTTTATTATTGTTGGTTATTCTCCATATTTTTTTCAAAAAGTACCGAAAACTGTGCGTATCAACAGTTTCAGGAGCCATTTTAGGGTGCGTCTCCAAAGAATTAAGGACCGCTGTTGTTCTGGAACCACAGAGCTTTTGTCTTTCATAGCATGCTCTCTTTTTCCTCACAGGACTCTTAATTCTGCCTTCAAGATCATTCACCTGTTTTTCTTTCAAATTCTCTCCTCAGTTCCCTGAAGACTGAGTATGACTGCCTTTAACACAGAAATGAAAAAGGATTATACATGCAAAAATCTGCTCCCTCTCCTTGGTAGGTAAGCTTGTATGAACTTATACACTTAGATTGCTTGCAGGAGCTCTGGGCTATGCAAGAAGAAGAAGGTGATGATGGTTTCAAATGTCTCGCAAACCCTACCACATAGATATTGATTTCAGTCTTCATGTCGATAGATGCAAACTACAGATGATAATGATAAATAGATCAATAGATGCTAAGTACAGATAATAATATAAATATGTCAGTAGATGCAAAGTACAGATGATAATGATAAATATGTCAGTAGATGCAAAGTACAGATAATAATATAAATATGTCAATAGATGCAAAGTACAGATAATAATGAAAAATATGTCAATAGATGCTAAGTACAGATAATAATATAAATATGTCAGTAGATGCAAAGTACAGATGATAATGATAAATATGTCAGTAGACGCAAAGTACGGATAATAATGAAAAATATATCAATAGATGCTAAGTACAGATACTAATGAAAAACATGTCAATAGATGCTTCAAAGTACAGATAATAATGATAAATATGTCAATAGATGCTAAGTACAGATAATAATGATAAATATGTCAGTAGATGCTAAGTACATATGATAATGACAGACATGTCAATATACGCTTCAAAATACGGATAATAATGATGAATATGTCAATAAATGCTTAGTGCAGATGATAATGATAAATATGTCAATAGATGCTTCAAAGTACAGATGATAATTATAAATATGTCAGTAGATGCTAAGTACAGATAATAATATAAATATGTCAGTAGATGCAAAGTACAGATAATAATATAAATATGTCAGTAGATGCTAAGTACAGATAATAATATAAATATGTCAGTAGATGCAAAGTACAGATGATAATGATAAATATGTCAGTAGATGCTAAGTACAGATAATAATATAAATATGTCAGTAGATGCAAACTACAGATGTTAATGCTGAATATGTCAATAGATGCTAATAAAAAAATGTAGGCCTGTGCTGAAGAGTACTGCCACTGAAACTGAATGATGGGCAATGTAGAATCACATCAGTTACAAGGCATTTGATGTCAGCTCTGTATGTGTACATGTGTGTGTGTGTGTGTGTGTGTGTGTGTGTGTGTGTGTGTGTGTGTTTTGTGTGTGTGTGTGTGTGTATGTGTGTGTGTGTGTGTGTTTGTGTGTGTGTGTGTGTGTGTATGTGTGTGTGTATGTGTTTGTGTGTGTTGTGTGTGTGTGTGTGTGTTTGTGTGTGTGTGTGTGTGTGTGTTCGTTCGTTCGTTGCTTGATTTAACGTCTTTTCACTATAAGTGATATTAGACGGGGGAAAATGGCATGGAGGATGAAATTAGGCGGGGGTGGGGGGGGGGGGGGGTGGGAAGGGGAGAGGGGAACAGAGTAAGGGACATAAAAAAAAATTAAAAGGAAACGGCAAGGTCTTAAGAAAAAGGATATGGATGAACAGAGAAATGAAACTAGAACAACGCTAACATCAATAATGTAAAAGAAAAATCGTCATAAAAACAAAACAAAACAAAACAAAAATAATCATAATTATAATAATAATCTTAAAGTAATGCATTAACAGGACTGTGAACCAATGATTCTGAAATTTTAACTAACAAAACTTGATCTGATACTACTACTTTAAAATGCGTTTCAAGATAGTTTCCTTGTGTAAACGTCTTTGGTAAAAAGGAACGAAGCTTTCTGCAGTAAAACAAACAGTGATACAATGTGAATAAAACGTTACAATATTTTGTTTTCAAAGCGTTCAGTTGAATGCGAAAATATGTTATAACAATTAATCTCAAATGATATAACAAGGAATACTGCAATTTTTTACAGATATATTTTGAACTGAAAGTTTGATTCTTTTTTGAGACACAAATTTTTCATTTAATGTGTGTGTGTGTGTGTGTGTGTGTGTTTGTGTGTGTGTGTGTGTGTGTGTGTGTGTGTGTGTGTGTGTGTGTGTGTGTGTGTGTGTGTGTGACTCAAGGGCATTTGATGTGGACCTACTGTATGTGGCCCAACACCTGAAGATCCCTATTGCTGAGGTGGCCATCGCCTGGCAGGAGATTGAAGGTCAGTGACTGTATTGTCATGCTTCCACTGTTTCCTGTCTTTCTTCCGTCCCTCTGATTCCTCTGTCATAACTTACTGTCTTTTCCGACAGTGTCCTTCGCCCTGCTGGTTTTCTTCTTGTGTCTTCATGTGTAAAGACATTTCTGTGTGTGTTTATGTATAAAGATATTTCTGTGTGTCTTCATGTATAAAGACAAGACATTTCTCAGTGTGTTCATATGTAAAGCCATTTCCTTGTGTCTTCATGTGTAAAGACATTTCTCAGTGCATGTGTAAAGACATTTCTCTGTGTGTGCATGTATAAAGACATTTCTGTGTGTCTTCATGTATAAAGGCAAGACATTTCTCAGTATGTTCATATGGAAAGCCATTTCCTTGTGTGTTCCAGTGTAAAGACATTCCTTTATGTTTATGTGTAAAGGCATTTCTCTATGTGTTCATGTGTAAGAGCAGGACATTTCTCAGTGTATTCACGTGTAAAGACATTTCTCAAGGCAAGACAATATTTCTGTGTGTTCATGTGTAAAGACAAGACATTTGTCAGTGTGTTCATGTGTACAGATGTTTCCACATGTCATCATCATCATGATGTGCCCTGCCACATCTCGAATCTATCCCTTATCACTACAAATACATCTCCCACCCTCTCTGTCTTCAGCCACCCTGCAAGTCCATCCAATATCTTCTTCCTGGGTCTGCCTAGTGTTCTCTTTCCCTCCAGCTTTCCTGTTGTTCTAATTCCCCTTTCCCCATAATAATTATGTCCTATAAATGTTGCTTGTCTTTTCCTAATCTTCTTTGTTAATGATCTTCTCGTGTCTGCCTCCTTCAAGACTGTCTCATTTGTTTTCTTAGCTGTCCATGGAACTTTCAACATTCTTCTTAGGAACCACATTTCAGTTGCCTCAATTCCACATGTATTCACATATAAATGTAATACATTTTCTGTGTATTTGTGTGTAAAGACAAGGCATTTCTTTGTGTTTAGGGACAAAGATGGTACCAGTATGGAGTTGGCTACAGATGGGTCGTGACCTCCTGTTGATCAGTCTTCGCTACAAGCTGGGCATGTGGACCATTCATAGCAAATCTTCCTAGTTTTTGCTTCACTCGCAACTGAATGTTTTCATCTCTGTCAGCACTACTGCTCTGTGTGTGTGTGTGTGTGTGTGTGTGTGTGTGTGTGTTGTGTTGTTTTTTTGAGTGAGTCTGTGTGTGTGCTGTGTATTTGTGTGTGTGTGTGTGTGTGTGTGTGTTGGCTGGGGAAATGATTGTTTATTGAGTAAGTACTGCTGAGAACGAAGAAGAGTTTTAATTCAAGTGTCATTGGTTGGAGCTGCCACATAATGACAGTGTCAGTCAGTGGGCCTCAAACTCTAAAGGTAAATGAATGAATATATGTAAATAATAAAGTACAACAGAGTAAAAAGTTGTCATTGTTCATAAACGCAAGTTCAGAAAATGTCTTAAAATATTTATGCGAACAGAAGTGTGTGTGTGTGTGTGTGTGTGTGTGTGTGTGTGGGTGTGGTGTGATGCGTGCGTGTCTTTTTCCCTACGTCTGTCAGGCTGGATTTTGTCAAGACTTGTTGGGGTTTTGTCAGACTTTATAACATACAGATTCTTCACAGGGTGACCCTATTGCTTGCTGGTGATGGTCTACAGTAGTTCACTGTCAGTTTTCCATTTGTGTGTGTATTGTGTGTGGTGGGGACACTCTGGGAGGTCAAGAGAAAAGTGTGGGGTTTGTTGTTGTCGATATGTGCAGAAGTGAAAAGGTAAATGGGATCTTGGTTTGGTTTTCTGTGTGTGTGTGTGTGTGTGTGTGTGTGTGTGTGGAGGGAGACTGGGAGGTCAAGAGAAAAAAGTGGGGGGTTTGTTGTTGTCGATATGTATAGAAGTAAAAAGATAGACGGGATCTTGGTTTGTTTTCTGTGTGTGTGTGTGTGTGTGTGTGTGTGTTGTGTGTGTGTGTGTGTGTGTGTGATGTGTGTGTGTGGAGGGGAGACTCTGGGAGGTCAAGAGAAAAGTGGGGGGTTTGTTGTTTCGATATGTACAGAAGTGAAAAGGTAAATGGGATCTTGGTTTGGTTTTCTCTGTGTGTGTGTGTGTGTGTGTGTGTGTTGGAGGGGAGACTCTGGAGGTCAAGAGAAAAATGTGGGGGGTTTGTTGTTGTCGATATGTATAGAAATAAAAAGATAGATCTTGGTTTGTTTTCTCTGTGTGTGTGTTGGGGGGGGGGGGGGAGGGGGACTCTGGGAGGTCAAGAGGAAAGTGGGGGGTTTGTTGTTTTCGTTACGTATAGAAGTAAAACGGTAAATGGGATCTTGGTTTGGTTTTCTCTTTGTGTGTGTGTGTGTGTGCATGTGCGTGTGTGTGTGCGCGCGCGTGCGTGCACTTGTCTATATGCACGTGTGTGTGTGGTGTTTGTGCGTGTGTGCACATGTGCATGTGCACGTGCGTGTGTGTGTGTGTAAAACAAATGGACAGATGACTGTGTGAATCTTGTTCACTTCTCATCTCTGTGAAATAGTGAAGAACAGCTGACCAGAGGGTTTTTTTTGTTTGTTTTGTTTTGTTTTTGTTTTGGTTGGTTTATCATTGCATGGTGTGTCTTTGTGTGTGTGTGTGTGTTTTTTTTTCTGTTGTTCTTTTGTCATGGATGACAGCATGATTTGTGCGTGGTGAACAAATTCATGAGCCATTGAAGCACTCCAAACTTACATCCGTAGGAGGATCTTTCCGATTTCCTGGTGTTGTTGTTATATGTGTGTGTGTATGTGTGTGTGTGTGTATGTATGTGTGTGGTGTGTGTTTTTCATGACGGTTTTAGGCTATCTCATTTTCTTGTTTTTGTGTGATAAGGGTACAGCGGCTTGCCAGCTTGCATTATGAGCTTTTACAAAAGCGATTCTCTTGGTGTTCATGTCAGTTTTAGAACAATATCCAGTGACTGAATTTTCAGAAAAGACCATCTATTCGATACCTGTAGTCACACCTGTAGTGACAGTGTTCAGTGAATTAACTTCAAGAAACCATCTTTTCAGGAACTAACATCGCCACACCTGTGGTAACAGTGGCCAATCATTTAGCTTCTAGAGATCACCTTTCCAGTACTGTAGTAATAATGGCCAATGATTTAGCCTCCAGGAACCATTTTTTTTAGGAATTTAATCAACGAACCAGTTGTAACAGTGGCCAATGATTTAACTTCCATTGACAGTTTTTTTGTTAGCTGTAACTGCCACAACTGTTGTAACTATATGCCAATGATTCAGCCTTGAGACATCATTTCATCAGGAGGTGGAAGCACTGTATCTGTGGTAAAAATGGCCAGTGATTTAACTTCCAGAGACCATCTTTGCAGGAGATGTAATTGCACACCTGCATTAACCCTTTGACTCCCGCACCCTGTCCACCACAATCTGGCATTGTCAAACATGCTGGCACAGCAAAAACTTGACCTTTTGATTCCCTCACCCTATCCACCAGCTTCCTGTTAGGGTGAAGGAATCAGAGGGTTAGGTTTTTGCAGATGGGAGATGGGGTGCGGAAGTCTAAGGGTTAAAGTGGCCAGTGACTTACGCTCCACAGACCATTTCTTCAGGATCTGTTGTTGATAAACCTATGATATTTTAGAGTTAAGAGTTTGTTCAAGAGGAATTTATCACACTTGGACAGCTCCATATGCACTCCACCCAAATCTGCCAGCAGATATCTAGCAGATTCCCCTAGCCTGTACAAAACCATACGTATTAAATGGCAAGGTCTTGAAAAAAAAACCTATGATAACAATGGCCAATGATTCAGCTATCAGGCATTATTTTTTCAGTAGCTATATCCACCACATCTGTGGTAACGGTGATTAGTCACCGAGCCTCAGTTAACAATGGTGTCAGTACTTAATGACATTAATGATAATCAGTGTCTGCGTACATAAATGAACAGTAGTGTGTGCCCTTACACTGTAGTTAACAGTAGTATTTCTGCCGACACAAAAGTCAGATTAATCTGTTCCACTGACATCCCATATGGAAGCAGATGTTTCATGTTTACTTTTGACAGCGTTTCTTTTGTGTACTCACTGGGATTCCATGATTTTTTTCAGGCCTATAATGTGCATGTGTGGTTTTGTTGTTGTTGTTGGTGGTGATGGTGGTGGTTTTGTGTGTGTGTGTGTGTGATGAGGGGTATTGGTGGAAGGGTGTGCCTGTGTGCGTGTGATTATTATTCCTGGTGATTCAGCCTAATTAAAGTGTTCTGTCTGCTGAGAATATTTATGAAATATACAAGTCTTATGCTGCATACATGATGTCAGTGAAGATTGTGTGGATATCATTTACTTTTGA
>CM060314.1:14577549-14582549 GCA_030674185.1 Monoplex corrugatus | reverse complement strand
TAAACAGTCTACACAACACGCCCCAATGAATAGTCCACACAATAAACAATAAACACTTAATTAACATGCCCCAATAAACACTAAACAACATGCCCCAATAAACAATCTACACAACATGCCCAATAAACAGCCTATACATGCCCCCATAAACAGTAAACAACATGCTCCAATAAACAGTCTACAAAACACGCCCCAATAAATAGTCTACACAACATGCCCCAATAAACAGCCTATACATGCCCCCATAAACAGTAAACAACATGCCCCAATAAACAGTCTACACAACATGCCCAATAAACAGTCTACACAACATGCCCCAATAAACAGTCTACACAACATGCCCCAATAAACAGTCTGCTGGGTATGAAAAAGGGCCATGGAAATCGTCATCATGACAATAGGGCAATCAAAAACAACAACAACAAAACAAAACAAAAAGATGAATACAAAATCACACAAAAATAAACAAACAATCAAACAACTATCATAAAGCGCTTAATGAACACTTGAATTCATTAACCGGAAATGAATAACTATCACAATGTGCTCAATGAACACATGAATTCATCAACTGCAAATAAACAACTCAAAAAGTGTTAAATGAACGCTTACATTCATCAACTGCAAATGAACAACTCAAAATGTGCTTAATGAACATTTACATTCATCAACCACAATGAACTCAGAATGTGCTTAATGAACACTTAGATTCATCAACTGTAAAATGAACAACACAGAATGTGCTTAAAGAATACTTATGTCCATTAACTACAAATGAACAATTATCACAATGTGCTCAATCAATACTTACATTCATCAAATGCAAATGAATAACTCAGAATGTACTTAATGAACACTTACATTCACCAATCCCAAATGAACAAACTATCACAGTGTGCTTAACGAACATCACATTCATCAACCGCAATACTTTCATTAATTAACACTTTAAAACAACTGCAATTGTGTGTTTGATTAATACGGTCATGTTTCTTCAGGAACAGGAACACAGCAAAATCGGTCAACAACACAGGGGGTGTCTTTTCTTATTACCCATGTGTCTTCTGTCATAAACAGAGCAACACGTTTTCCTCCAATCCTCGTACGTCTCTCACCTTAAGGCTGACGTGAAATATCACTTGAACTGCGATTTCATAAATATCATTTGATTTGCAAATCCCTTTAAGGGTGGCAGATAATATCATTTTTGACTTGTAAGTCACTTTAAGGACGGCAGAAAGTATCACATGAATTGTAAATCAACTTAGAGCTACAAGAAGATAAGGATTTGTAAGTCGACTTAAGGCCAGGAAAAAATATGAACTGTAAGTCAACTTAGTGAGGGCTGGAAGCAAAGATGGAATTGTAAGTCATTTCAAACAAAAGTGTTCAGAAGGTGGACAGATCACTTTGGTTCTCCTAGCTTTTTCTAGTGCTATCAAGCACATGTCTGTGCTGTGGGACAGGTAAAAATATTGTCTCATGAATACCACACAACATTCTAGAACAGGTAAAAAATACTGTCTCATATATACCACACAACATTCCAAACACAGAGCTCCACTTAACTTCAACAAATCTGAAATTACACTAATACATCCTGTCTCCTCAATAGCCTTTTTAAAAGAAAAAAAAATCTTTAAATAAACCATGTTTCAAGCACGATGTAATACAGCATACTAACATTTCAAGTTCAAAGGTCACATTCACAGGAAGCTACTACTACTTCCAAGTTCAAAGAACACAGCTCTTGCATGTGACATTCAGACAGTGCCAGTACTTTAAGTTCAAAAGTCACAGCTCCTGAACACAGACAGAACAAAAGTTCAAGAAGACCAGGGTCCAAGGCAGCTCCCTGCCTGCAAGGGGCTCAAAATTAATGCCACCCCTTAACCCTACCTCCACCCTAACACACTGGAGTCGGGAAGTTTTTACAGTTAGGCATGAAACTGTAAATACTACCTGCATACCCACCCAACTCTCATCCAAATGTGAGACATCTTTCACCTCACAGAACAACAAAAATTACAGTAACAATGTCATCCTTAAGCATAAAGAGATGAGGATGATGACATGACAGTGCTGATGATGACAATGATGATGACATCACAATGATGAAACATGACAATGACATAGCAGTGATGATAACATGACAGTGCTGATGATGACAATGATGATGACATCACAACGATGACAACATGACAATGACATAGCAGTGATGATACATGACAGTGCTGATGATGACAATGATGATGACATCACAATGATGACATGACAATGACATAGCAGTGATGATAACATGACAGTGCTGATGATGACAATGATGATGAATCACATGACAACATGACAATGACATAGCAGTGATGATGACATGACAGTGGTGATGACATCCAGAGACAACATGACAGAATGACAACATGACAGTGATGATGCCATGACAATCACTGACGGTTTCAGCAGAGATGGATGGTAATGAGATTGGACTGAATTTGAGTGGATTGAGTTTTGGCGTTGGCCACAACAGAATTTTTTCATAGGAAATGTGGGTCACTTCCCTAGGGAAAGCATGTTGCTAGTGCCATCTCCTGTTTTATATGTTCTTGTGGGCAAGGGCGAAAGCTGAACAACTTTCAATTGCACTGTCTTGGCTGTGTCCTTGGCATCAAGTGGAGCGACAAAATATCAAACGCTCAGGTCCTAGCATGTGCTGGTCTCCCCACCAAGCACACATTACTCAGACAACGCAGGCTGCACTGGCCTGGCTGTATGCGTTGGATAAAAGGATATTCCTTTACGGCGAACAAGTCTCCAACAAGAGATCTATTGGCCGCACCCAGCCATGACACAAAGATGTCTGCAAGTGCGATATGAAAGTTCTGGACATCAACACACAGAGCTGGGAAGACGCAGAAGCCGACTTCAACAGATGGTGCAGTGTGTCCAGAAAAAACTCAGGTCGGGGGAAAAGAGGATTCAGACTTTAGCTGAGGAAAAAGAGAATCAGGCAGAAAGCAAGTTTCTGTGAAGGTAATCCCCTGGACAGCATTCATGCAATGTTGCAGAGACTGCATTTCCTGCATCGGCCTTATCAGCCACAGTTGACGCTGCTCCAGAGGCATCAACTCAACTTGACATGACACTAAGGCGCATCATCCAGAGATGATGCTGACTGATGGAGGCCTATTAGGCATATATTGTTTTGTTCATCTAAAAAAAGTGGATTTTCTACAGAACTTTGCCAGGGATACCTTTTTTGTTAATTTTACATGCATACAGCACACAGGACGTCAAACTGTCTCATCCAAAAGATTAGCACCCTGACCACCATTGAAGGTGTAGTGTGGGGGAACCACAGAAATTCTCTTACAACCTAGACAGGTGCTTCAAATCACATGGGCCACACATTCACTGTTGATGCCGTGATGATGTCATGATGATGTCATGATGATAAAACAGACATGGTGGGTGATGATGACGATGTTGTCACAACAAGGACAGTGATGACACAGACAATACCTTGAAATCGCAAACGAGGGTAGTGAAGATGACGAGCAGATATGGCGTGTGATGAAGATGATTTACGAGGATGTCATGATATAACAAGTGATTTCATATTATTGATCCAATCGTTTTCATTGTAATTTTGTGATGTTGATAATGTTAAATGCTTCAAAAATGTGACTAAAAATTTTTCTTTTAAAGTAGAAATTCATGATACGTTTCATGCTAGACTTTTAAACAACAACAACAACAACAACAACAACCATCAAATGGGTATGACGAGTGACAATGATGACAATGACAATGACAATGAAGACAATACCATCAACTTATACAGAGGGTAATGATGGTGACATCAAGAAAAAGAATTATAATATTGAAAGATTTCTGTAGCAGAACAGCCTGCGAAGCAAGCTTCTAAGAACTTTGCATTTTACAGAAAATGTATATATTAAGGTTTAATCAACAACAAATCAACACACATATAAGCACGATAGATACAGAACAAGCAAAGGAAACAAAAAACTCATATGTGTAAGATATGAGAAAAATTTTCTTACATGAACACATGAAGCAACTCACAGACAGACACATAATTTACACAGGCTCATAGGTACGCATGTAAAAAGACAAGCACTTACATAATGATTTGCACTGCCAGACACACAAATACTGAAACAGGCTTGCAAACGAATCGATAAACACATTACGCTAACAGCATTATCTCACAAACCAGTTATACAAGTACGGAGAGGAGAAAAATGTAAGACTGATAGTACTAGTAATTGTATAATGACGGTGACACTGACACTGACAATGATGATGTAGATAATATCATCAAACAGATATGAAGGGTGATGACAGTGACACTGATGACGATGATGATGACAACAACAATGACAGTGCAGACAATGCCATCAAGCAGATATAGAAGGTGACGATGACGGTGACAATGACAAGGACATTGAAGCAGAATGAGAAGAACGGGGGTGGGAGGAGGAAGAGGGAGGAGCAGATGGGGTGGGTGGGGCATGCTGACTGCAGCCCTGAGCGTCACGACTCAGCTGTCCACAGCAGGCGAACTTGCCCAGTCGCTTGTTCCATGCCCCTCCATGGTGCCACAACGACAGGCTGGCTCCTGCCTTTTGCGCCTCTGCACACGCACACAAACACAAAATGATAACAGCCTATATGTTAACTGAGTGCATTTACCATTTTCCACAACAAGACAGCCTTCAGTATTTGAACCTTCAGGAATGACAAATCATCTCCTGCCTTCAGTTTTTGTAACTTCAGGAATGACATAAAATTATTATCTCCCGCATTTAAAGTTTGTAACTTCAGGAATGACAGATTATCTCCTGCATTCAATGTTTGTACTTTGAAGAATGACAGATTATCTCCTGCCTTCAGTATTTGTAACTTATGAAATAACAGAATACCTCTTGCCCCTCGAAGTGCTTAAGTTACGGAAAAGACAAATAACCGCTAACCTTCAA
>CM060314.1:14550049-14572549 GCA_030674185.1 Monoplex corrugatus | reverse complement strand
CAGTGACAGGTTGACACCCAGCGCTATTTCTGTCTATACACTGACAACAGTCACACCCCACACACACACACACACACACACACACACAAATACCTATAAAGGATACAGTGACAGGTTGACACCCAACGCTATGTCTGTCTATATGCTGACAACAGTCACATACACACACACACACAAACACACATACAAACACACACACACACACACACACACACACACACACACACACACACACACACACACACACACACACACATATACATACAAACACACACATCCGTCTAATATCATTATAGTGAAAAGACGTTAAATCAAGGAACGAAACAAAAACACACACACACACACACACACACACACACAAATACCTGTAAGGGAGATAGTGACAGGTTGACACCCAGCACTATTTCTGTCTATATGCTGACAACAGTTGAACTTGCCCAGCCCTTTGATCCAGACACCCGGGTGGTAGTATGACTGGAACTTGGCACCATTTTTCTTCGTCTCTGTTGGAACATTGGAGTCACGGTTAGTCACCGTTAAAACACCAGAAGACAACCCTGTTCGTTTGTTTGTTGTTTCTGTTTGTTTTCATCATCATCATCATCATCATCATCATCATCATTATCATCATCATCATGTGCCATGCCACATGGTGCTGGCGATCATGGCTCTCCATACGAATCTACTTTTTGTCACTCCAAGTACATCTCCCACTCTCTCTGTCTTTATCCACTCCCCAAGTCCGTCTAATATTTTATCCCTGGGTCTACCTGTTCTCCTTTTCCCTCCAGCTTTCCTGTTGTGACTAGGTGCTCAAATTTCTCTTGCCTCATAAAATGTCCTAAAAATGTTGTTTGCCTTTTCCTAATCTTCTTCATTATTGTTCTTTTTGTGTTTGCCTGTTTAATATTAAGAGCCGAGCCCATCCCTCAGAGCCATAACAGAGCTATGAACACTTCAAACAAAACACATGCATCAAAACACATCAGTGACCTGGAAAAAGAAAGCCTGAATAAGAAAATCAAGTTATATCATCACTGCATTCAAGCAGAATAATAAAAGGATAATAATAATGACACCTGTAAGGCTCCAAATTCTGATTCAAGAATCAAGTCATGGGTGCACTAACCCCTTCGCACGCTGTCATATTCCCTCTGTGTGTGTGTGTGTGTGTGTGTGTGTGTGTGTGTTGTGGTGCGTGCGTGCGTGCGTGCGTGCGTGCGTGCGTGCGTGCGTGCGTGCGTGCGTGCTGTGTGTGTGGGTGTGGTGTGTGTGTGGGGTGGGTGTGTGGGTGTGTGTGGGGGTGTGGGTGGGTGTGGGGGTGGGTGGGGGTGTGTGTGGGGGGTGGGTGGGTGGGGTGTGTGTGTGGGGGTGTGTGTGGGGGTGTGGTGTGTGCGTGCGTGCATGCGTGTGGGTGTGTGTGGTGTGTGCATACATTTGCACATGAGTTCAGGTATATGTGCGTGCGTGTGTTGTGAGAGAGAGACTGTGACTCACCCTCTCTCAGTGACTGGAGCCACACCTGGCGTTTGTCCCCTGATCTGGCCACGATCACCAGCGATATTGGCAGGCCCTCATCATCCTCATACACCACCTGGATAAACCATCATCTTCATCATCATCATTATCATCTACATCACTACATTATTTTCTTCATTATAATCGAATCCTTGCATGATCATGATCATCATCATATATCACCTGGACAAACCATTATCTTCATCACACCATCCTCTACATCACTACATCATTTTCCTCACTATTGTCCAATCCTTTCGCCATCATCATCGTTGTCAACATCAACACCACCACCACCACCACCCTCATCCTCTTCATCATCATCATATCATCTATATCGCCATCATCATTATCATCACCACCATCATCTTCTTCTTCATCATCATCATCATCAGCTACAATATCATATCATCTTCATGTCATCACTGCATACCTCCTTTTTAGAGCAAAAGCTAGATGTAAACAAAATATAATTTAAAAAATACACAAAATAAAATAAAATAAAATAAAACAAAATAAAATAAAACAAATTAAAATATAATAAAATAAAATAAAATAAAACAAAATAAAATAAAATAGAAAATAAAACAAAATAAAATAAAATAAAAAAACAACAGATATCTAGCACCTTTGTCAATACTGAACACATTTGTCTTGTTTTGTCTTATCTTGTCTTGTCTTAATTAATCTTTCTCTCAACACATCTATTTCATCATCATTGATGTCACCAGTGCAATATTCATCAGTAAGTACATTACCAGTGTGGTGAATTTATCATCACTTGCATCACCATTGTCTGCAGCACCTGCACATCCCTTCATCAATTATGTTCATCACCCCAGTTTATCCTCATCACAATCATCATTATGCACATCATTTTATCATGGCTTTGTTATCTACGTCACCTTCCATCGTTCCATATCACCTTCTTGTCACTTATTTGACTGGTCTCCTTCAGTGCCTAAGGAATATTGAGCTGCACTGCTGGACACTATCTCCAAGACACAAACCTGGGCATAACGATACGGTGAACATGGTGCTGTTCGCAATGCAGCTGTACATAATATATTAACCCTTTGACTCCCATACCCAGCCCACCAGCTGCAAAAACTTAACTCTTTGACTCCCTCACCCCATCCACCAGCTTCCTGCAGGAAGCTGGTGGATAGGGTAAGGGAGTCTAAGAGTTAAGTTTTTGTTTTGCTAGCATGGTTGAAAATGCAGGATTCTGGTGAACAGGGTGCGGGAGTCAAAGGGTTAATGTCTCCAGTGCACAAGCCAGGCCATAGTGATATGGAGAGTCTGCCGATGCCCATACAGCAGTATATAATATATTAATGTCTCCAATGCACAAGCTGGGCCATAGTGATATGGAGAACCTGTCCTTGTCCATGCAGCAGTACATAACATATTAATGTCTCTAATGCACAAGCTGGGCCATAGTGATATGGACAACCTGTCCTTGTCCATGCAGCAGTATATATATATCTCCAGGCCACAAGCCAGGCCATGTTGATACGGAGAGTCTGCCGATGCCCATACAGCATTACATAATACATTAATGTCTCCAACGCACAAGCCAGGCCAAAGTGATATTGACAGTCTACCGATGTCCATACAGCAGTACATAACATATCAATGTCTCCAATGCACAAGCCAGGCCAAAGTGATATTGACAGTCTACCGATGTCCATACAGCAGTACATAACATATCAATGTCTCCAATGCACAAGCCAGGCCAAAGTGATATTGACAGTCTACCGATGTCCATACAGCAGTACATAACATATCAATGTCTCCAATGCACAAGCCAGGCCAAAGTGATATTGACAGTCTGCCGATGCCCATACAGCAGTACATAATACATTAATGTCTCCAATGCACAAGCCAGGCCAAAGTGATATTGACAGTCTGCCGATGCCCATGCAGCAGTACATAACATATTCAGGTCTCCAGCACACAAGCCAGGCTATAGTGATATGGAGAGCCTGCTGATGCCCATGCAGCAGTACAAATGTCCCCAGGGCACAAGCCAGGCCATAGTGATATGCAGAGCCTGCTGATGCCCATGCAGCAGTACAAATGTCCCCAGGGCACAAGCCAGGCCATAGTGATATGCAGAGCCTGCTGATGCCCATGCAGCAGTACAAATGTCCCCAGGGCACAAGCCAGGCCATAGTGATATGCAGAGCCTGCTGATGCCCATGCAGCAGTACAAATGTCCCCAGGGCACAAGCCAGGCCATAGTGATATGCAGAGCCTGCTGATGCCCATGCAGCAGTACAAATGTCCCCAGGGCACAAGCCAGGCCATAGTGATATGCAGAGCCTGCTGATGCCCATGCAGCAGTACAAATGTCCCCAGGGCACAAGCCAGGCCATAGTGATATGCAGAGCCTGCTGATGCCCATGCAGCAGTACAAATGTCCCCAGGGCACAAGCCAGGCCATAGTGATATGCAGAGCCTGCTGATGCCCATGCAGCAGTACAAATGTCCCCAGGGCGCAAGCCAGGCCATAGTGATATGCAGAGCCTGCTGATGCCCATGCAGCAGTACAAATGTCCCCAGGGCGCAAGCCAGGCCATAGTGATATGCAGAGCCTGCTGATGCCCATGCAGCAGTACAAATGTCCCCAGAGCGCAAGCCAGGCCATAGTGATATGCAGAGCCTGCTGATGCCCATGCAGCAGTACAAATGTCCCCAGGGCGCAAGCCAGGCCATAGTGATATGCAGAGCCTGATGATGCCCATGCAGCAGTACAAATGTCCCCAGGGCGCAAGCCAGGCCATAGTGATATGCAGAGCCTGATGATGCCCATGCAGCAGTACAAATGTCCCCAGGGCGCAAGCCAGGCCATAGTGATATGCAGAGCTTGATGATGCCCATGCAGCAGTACGATATATTAATGTCTTCAGGGCACAAGCCAGGCCATAGTGATATGCAGAGCCTGCTGATGACTATGCAACAGTACAAATGTCTCCAGGGCACAAGCCAGGCCATAGTGATATGCAGAGCCTGCTGATGCCCATGCAGCAGTACGATATATTAATGTCTTCAGGGCACAAGCCAGGCCATCGTGATATAGAGATCTAGTTGTTGTCTATGCAGCGATATAGTTGTCTCCAGGGCACAAGCCAGGCCATGATGATATGGAGAACCAGCCAATGCCCACGCTACAGAGTAGATTACACCAGGATGCAAGCATGGCCATAGCGATATGAAGAACCTATTGTTACTGTCCATGCAGCAGACTTCCCCGTTCAATGACACTGGTATTAGTGGTAAGGCTCGGGGAGAAACTAAAACCAACACAAAGCTTGGAGCCACTGAAAGCAGACATTTTCCTTTGCAAAATGCATGGTGTTCTCCCTAAGGAAGGCACTTTCTGTAACTTTTTATAAGTGTATACATGCTGAGCCCAGCATGCATACAACTCCAGATACTCCAGCACCAGAGCCAGAGGGAGACTACGACTACGCTGGAGCAACACGATAACAAAAACAATGGGCGCATACAACATGTCGCTCACCGAAGCCTTCTGACTTGCTACAGACAGACACCTATATCTCCCCATGACACCTCACAGTCTAGGCAGAAGGATGAAGCAAAAAGTAAGAAAAAAATTTGAAAAGTAAGTTTTAAGTGTATTTTTTTGTTCACCTATAAAAGAGGACTTTTGAACAACATTCTGTCAGGTATAACTTTTGTTGCCTCACAACCATTAACATGTGCAAAAGCATTGTGCACATGGGACCGTGGTTTATCATCTCATCTGAAAAAGATCGTGGTTTATCATCTCATCTGAAAAAGATCGTGGTTTATCATCTCAACTGAAAACTACCAAACAGACCACCACTCAAGGTCAAGCAAAGGGGGGGGAGAAAAATCCCTGTCTGACCAGGAATCAAACCCTCATTTCTCGCATCCTATGTGGGTGCTTTATCCACAAGGCAACATTCTGCATTCCTATCATTCACAACAAGAGTGTACAATTAGAAAACTGTCACATACAGACCAGAGGACATATCGAGTAAGACAAGAGCATCGGGTGGACAAAGACGTCAACTGGATCAAAGAGCAAGAAGGGTCAAAGTGTAACATAGGGTTGGCGTTGCAGAGGTCAGTGTCAGATAAGTCAAAGTACAACTGGTCAATGTTAGAGAGGTCAAAGTGTCAAAGAGGTCAAAGATGTCAAAGAGGTCAAATGTGTCAAAGAGGTTAAACGTGTCAATGAGGTCAAAGTGTCAAAGAGGTCAAAGTTTCAAAGAGGTCAAAGTGTCACAGGGGTTAAAACATCACAGGGTCATATGGTCACGGATGTCAATGTACTGACCTGAAAAGCATTCTTTCTGTTCTCCAGCAAAGTCTCTGAGACGTTCTCTACAGCCAGCACAGTGCACAGTTCTATACTGCCCTTCTCCCCTTCACGTTTCTGTCACACACACACACACACACACACAGTTCTATACTGCCCTTCTCCCCTTCACGTTTCTGTCACACACACACACACACACACACACACACACACACACACACACACACACACACACACACACACACACACACACACACACACACAGTTCTATACTGCCCTTCTCTCATTTATGTTTTTTTCACACACACACACACACACACACACACACACACACACACACACACACAGAGCTATATACTGCGTTTACACCTTTTGTCCCTCATGTTTCTGTCACATATACATACATACACACAATAACACACAATAACACACACACACACAGACACAGACACACACACACACACACACACACACACACGCACGCACACACACCACACACACACACACACACACACACACACACACACACACACACACACAGAGCTATATTGTCTTCACGCCTTTTGCCCCTTATGTTTCTGTCAGGCACAAACACACATTCACACACTCACACACACACACACACACACACACACACACTCACACACACACATATACACACACACACACAAAAAACCCAAACATACACACCACAAACACAACACCACAAGATAAACACCTTCAGATTGCCACCAAAGTATCTGAGACTGCGTGAGTCCAGCACAAAGACACGTTCCTTGAAGTTGACAGCCCCAAAGAGAGAACTCTTGCCCTGTGAGCGCTTGTACATCATGTCCGATATGATCTCTCCTGCGTTGATCGACGATGATTTGGACAACAGACGTTCCCGCATTTCTGTAAGCAGAAGAAAAAATAATGAAAAAAACACACATATTTGGCCATGCAACATATGACTTCGCTGACCGGTTTTGCTGAGGAAAAAGAAAAAAAACAAAACACAACACGTCATTGTATGCAATTCATTTTGGCCACGCAAAATGACTCACTGACTGGTTTTACAAAAGAAAAAAATACACATATATGTTCATTTTGGCCATGCAACAATATGACTCGCTGACTGGTTTTGCAGAAGAAGAAAAAAGAAAAAAACATACACATACGTTCACTTTGGCCATGTGACAATGTGAATCACGAACTGGTTTTGCAGAAAAAAACAAACACAAATATACACATACATTCACTTTGGCCATGTGACAACATGAACCACTGACTGGTTTTGCAGAAAAAAACAACAACAAACACATACATTCATTCTGGCCATGCAACAATGTGACTCACTGACTCATCATCATCATCATCATCAGGTGCCCTGCCGCATGGCGTTGGCGACCATGGACTTCCAACCATCTCTATCTCTCGTTGCCCCCAGCATCTCCCCCACCCTCTTCATCCTCAGCCACCTTGCAAGTCCGTCCAGCATTCTCTCCCTGGGTCTACCCGGTGCTCTCTTTCCCTCCAGCTTTCCCGTTGTGACCAGGTGCTCCAAATCCCCCTTCCTCATTAAATGGCCTATAAATGTTGCTTGTCTTTTCCTAATCTTCCTTATCAGTGATCAACTTGTGTCTGTTTCCATCAAGACTGTCTTGTTTGTTTGTCTGGTTTGACTGGTTTTAAAAAAAAAAAAAATTCATTCTGGCCATGCAACAATGTGAATCATTGACTGGCTTTTGCAGGAAAAATAAAACCCACATACATTCATTCTGACCATGCAACAATGTGAATCACTGACTGGTTTTGCAGGAAAAAACAAAAAACACATTCTGGCCATACAACAATGTGAATCACTGACTGGTTTTGCAGAAAAACAACAACAACAAAAACACACACACACACAAACACATATACATTCATTCTGGCCATGCAACAATGTGAATCACTGACTGGTTTTGCAGAAAAAAAAAACACACATACATCAATCATACGCCATGCAACAATGTGAATCACTACTGGTTTTGCAGAAAAAACACACACACACAACACACACACATAATCACAACTCAGAAACACACACACACACACACACACACACACACACATACACACACACACACACACACACACACACACACACACACACACACACACACACACACACACAAACACACATACATTTATTCTGGCCATGCAACAAAGTGAATCACTGACTGGTTTTAACCCTTTGACTCCCCACCCTGTCAATCAGCATCCTGCATTATCAACCATACTATGTTTCTTTTTTCTTTTTACTAGCAAAGCAAAAGCTTAACCCCTGGCTCCTTCACCCTATCCTCCAGCTTCCTGCAGGAAGCTGGTGGATAGGGTGAGGGAGTCAAAGGGTTAAGATTTTACAGTTGGTGGATAAGGTGTGGGAGTCAAAGAGTTAAATCATGTCTCAAGGGAGACAGTGTTTCGCCCTATCATCTCCACTATTTATAGTTTATATGCACAAGATCATGACAGAAGCAAACTCAGATCCAGAATCTCTGAACGAGACGTCGTTAGTATATGACTGGAGCCTAACACACAAACAAGAAGAAAAGTTACGAAAACACACAACAAATCTGAACAAGATGACCATGACATGAAAATCAGCATCTGCAAATCCAACACACTGTACATATGTACACTGTCCCATCTCTAGACAGACCATAAATGGATCGCACATATGTACTGTCATGTATGTATGCAGGAAAATGTACATATGTATACTGTCTCGCATTTATGTACAGAATAAAGGAAATGCACATACGTACATTATCACGTCTGGAGACAAGAGTCCACTCATGATGACATCAAACATATGAAAACAAACAAACAAACAAACAAACAAAACTCCAGTGTATGTGCTATATTTGTCTGCCACAAATGTTTCAAAGGATTAGTCACAATGCTGTTCTGTCTGTCTGTTCTGACTGACTGACTGTCTCCTTCTCTAAGCTTTGGATATGTGCACAGACAAACAAACAAACATGTATATTTTCCAACCCATCCACTCCTACTGACATACACACAAATACGAATACACATACACACATCTACTGATAACACCACACACACACACACACACACACACACACACACACACACACACACACACACACACATACACACTGAGCTAGGGTACACTCAAGCCTGTTGGCAAATGACCCTTGACGTATGACCCAAGTTGTCATCTTCTCTGTCACACACCCACACCCACCCACACACCCACAAACACACACGCGCACACACACACACACACACACAATACGCATGCCACACAACACACACACAGACGAACAGCAATCCCACACACACACACACACACACACACACACATACACACATATATACACACACACAAACACACACAAAGACACACATACACACACACACACATACACACATATATACACACACACACACCACACACATACACACACACAAAGACACACAAAGACACACATACACATACACACACATACACATCATCTAATATCACTCATAGTGAAAAGACGTTAAATCAAAGACCGAACGAACACACACAATACACACACACACACACACACACACACACACACACACACACACACACACATACAATACACACACACACACACACACACACACACACACACCCTGTGATACTCACCAGCAGTTAGTCTTGTGACTGGCATGCAGCCCTCGTCACCACGTGTGTGCGCCCCACAACAACTGAAACCATCGCTACGGTCCCAGCAGGCAGGGTGGTAACTCAGGATGAAAAACGCTCCACTCTTTAATGCCTCTGTGACAGAGTCAATTCCCTTGATCAGTATCAAATTATTTCTCTCTTTAAAAGGTACTGACACACGAGCCATTTCTAGAGGACGGGGTGAAATGGATCCAAAATGGATCATCTATCATAGTTCATCTGAAACCGCAGTAGGCGTTTGATTCGACCCCATTGTTTGGAGTATATGCTAATCTATTCCAAACGGATGGCTGGTATCCTCCAGCCAATCAACACGCAGCATTGTGCCAACTTTCATTTTACAAATGGCATCTTCTAGCGAAGCCATAAAACTCTCTGAGTCAGAGAAAAAGGACTTGACAAAGTTGCATCAAAGTTTATGATCTTCTTTGAAACAAAAAAAACAAAAAAAAAAAAAAGAATCACTAGAACAAACATTATCAGGAGAAGGCAATTCTGTGCTTTCTACGCCTTTGTTTTTGATGTCTGATAAGCAAAACAGCAAAACTTGGATCGACCTTCACGTCATGCCAGCTTCAAAAGTATCTATAACACTTTGTCCATTCTGCACCAACAGATCTGACTACGCAAGTCCAAAAGATCCTCCTCTACCATACTCACAAAACCGCTTGTGTGTCACCTACTTAATGCCTCTGTGACACAAATATTGCCCCTTGATCATTATCACATCCTTTTCTCTCTTAAAACCCTTTATGACAGAGTTACTGCCCCTTGATCACAATCACATCGTTTCTTTAACACCTCCGTGACAGAGCTAGCAGCCTTTGATCACTACAATATCTTTATTGTTATTTTTGTTTTAAGCCCTGCTGACTGCACAAAACCAGATGAGGGCTATCATCATCATCATCAGGTGCCCTGCCGCATGGCGTTGGCGATCATGGACCTCCATCTGTCTCTATCTTTTGTTGCCCTTAGCATCTCCTCCACCCTCCTCGTCCTCAGTCACTCCGCAAGTCTGTCTAGCATTTTCTCCCTGGGTCTACCTGATGCTCTCTTTCCCTCCAGCTTTCCCGTTGTGACCAGGTGTTCCAAATCCCCCTTCCTCATAAAATGGCCTATAAATATTGCCTGTCTTTTCCTAATATTCCTTATCAATGATCTACCTGTGTCTGCCTCCATCAAGACTGTCTCGTTTGTTTTCTTTGCTATCCATGGAACTCTCAACATTCTTCTTAGAAACCACATCTTGGCTGCCTCAATCTTGTTCTGGCTTTGCTTGTTGACTGTCCACGCCTCACATCCGTACAACAGTACTGGTTCTATATAACATTCAAGAACTCTCTTCCTGATGTTAATTGATAGGCATTTGTTGGTAAGAATGCTTGTCATCTTCTTGAATGCTGTCTTGGCTTGGCCGATTCTGCCAGTTATTTCTGATGTACATCTGCCTTTTGATGAAATGATCGCTCCAGGTATTTAAACTTATTAACCTGTGTCAAGGTTGCGCCATTTGCTGTTATTTTGCATGAGGGATTTCATGTTTTTTACTGATCACCATGACTTCAGTCTTCCTGCTGTTTAGTTCCAACCCCTTACCTTTGCTTTCTATTTCTAGTATATTCACAAGGTTTTATAGGTCCCTTTCATTTTTTGCAATTAGCACGGTGTCATCTGCGTATCGAATGTGGTTTATCATTTTCCCTCCAACGTTTAATCCAGGGTCTTTTTCTAGGTTTCTCTTGATGTTTTCGCTGTAAAGTGAAAACAGATCTGGTGACAAAACACAACCCTGTTTGACTCCTCTTTTGATGTTTTGGAAAGAGCTTATATTGTTTTCTACTCTCATTGCAGCTGTTTGTTCCCAGTACATATTTCTGATTATTCGAAGATCTTTTCCATCAACATTGAGTCTCTCCAGTTGGTTGATCAATTCTTCATGTCTTACCCGACTGAAAGCCTTGATATAGTCAACAAAGCATAAATACAAATCCTTATTCATCTCAACTGACCTCTCTATGATAGTTCTTAGGATGTATATGGCATTAATAGTTCCTTTCCCTTCCACAAATCCACACTGTTCTTCTGCTATTTCTCTTTTGATTCTATTCCTTGTCCTCATCATGATTATTCTTAACAGGATTTTTGTTACATGACTCATCAAATTGATTGTGCGATGGAGTTCGCATTCTATAGCCCCTGTCTTCTTTGGAAGTGCAATGAAAATTGATTTTGATATATCTTTGGGGATTTTTCCATTGTCCTAAATTTCATTTAGGAGGACTGTTATTTTTTCTATGCCAAATTCCTCCAGGGCTTCAATCATCTCTGTAGAAATGTTGTCAGGTCCTGGGGCTTTTCCTGGTTTTATCTTTTTCTGTGCTCCTCTAACTTCATCTTTCATTATGGGTTCAAAGTTCTTTTTTAATAATGTGTTCTTCGTTTCTGTCATCCTCAAAAAGGTCTTTAATGTACTCTCCCAATCTGTTTAATATTTTGTCTTTTTCCATGATAAGCGTGCCATCTTTCTATTTTAAGCAACCAGTTGATGTGCATGTATTTTTCCTGCGGACAATTTCTTCAATTCGTCTGTACATACCCTGAGGATCCGTTTTGTGTCGGTCTTCTATTTCTTTGCATTTTGTTCTGAACTGCTCAATGCCTGTTCTTCTTCCTGTACTCTTCATTCTTCTTCTGAGCCCTGGCTTTTCAAAATCATTTGATACTGATACAAGAGTCATGCTTTCTGATCTTTAGACCTCTTTGGACATTCCCTGAGGAATAATCAGCCCTCTGATCTTCGAAATATGTCTAACCTTTCAGGGCTATAGTCATCTCAAAACATACACAGCATTCACCAAGGAAAGAATGGAAGCACACATATTAATGCATTTGCACACATAATCCAAGGATTGCCTCTGGCATTGACCACTCGACCCAATTTATCTCCAGGGGGTTAAGAAAACAAACTTGAATATATATCGAATAGAAAAGTAAATGTAACTAAGATACTAAAACATAAAATAACCTAAAATTGCTCTTTATCATGCCCTTTCTTTTAACAATCCATGAAAGAGTTATCATCTCTTACCATTATCACAACTCTGCTCTTTAACCCTTTAGACTACCGCACCATGTCCATCAGCATCCTGCATTGTCAACCATGCTAGCAAAGCAAAAACTTAACCCTTTCATTCCTTCACTCTATCCACCAGCTTCCTACAGGGATTCAAAGGGTTAAGTTTTTGCATTGGGTAGATAGGGTGCGGGAGTCAAAAGGTTAAGGCCTCTGAGACAGAGTTACCATCCCTTGATCATTATCTTTTTCTTTCTCTTCATTGCACAGTATTCGACACAAGGCTGCTTGTATGTGTCACAATATTGTCTCTGATATTGTTTCTGCTTAAATCTCTGAACTGCTCCATGCCTATTCTTCCTGTACTCTTCGTTCGTTCTTCTTCTGAGCCCTGGCTTTTCAAAATCATTTGATACTGATACAAGAGTCATGCTTTCTGATCTTTAGACCTCTTTGGACATTCCCTGAGGAATAGTCAGCCCTCTGATCTTCGAAATATGTCTAACCTTTCCTTTTCTGAGACCACCTTTTTTGTGAATCCTTCTGTTCAAATTTACTCTGTTATACTTACCCTATCTCATCCTGTTTAAGTGCATTCTTGTCATGTTTTGTAAGATGTTATTAAGACTTAAGAGTGTGTGCATGATATCAATGGGTGAAATAAGTGAATGTGTGTTATACATATTTTCTATTTATTTTTGTATTGTAGAAATGTAAGTGCCTAGAGCACTGTTGTACAGTGTTAGGTTATGCCACTGTAGTCTGTACAGTGTTACTTTACTGACAGTACAGTCATGAGAACATCTGTACACCAACTGTCAGACATATCACTGTATCAACGCACAGTTCAGTTCCATATCAAGCAATGGCCAAACTCAAAACGGAGTGTTTCTTCAGCACAGACATAATTCTGGGTACTCACCATCACGAATGGCCTTGATCCACTCATCACGACCTTCCTGGTTCTTGGCGAAAGCGTACAGGATCAACGACCGCC
This sequence comes from Monoplex corrugatus, assembly GCA_030674185.1. NCBI lineage: Eukaryota > Metazoa > Mollusca > Gastropoda > Littorinimorpha > Ranellidae > Monoplex > Monoplex corrugatus. The sequence goes on along the minus strand of CM060314.1, from coordinate 14,558,931 downwards.
CATCCTCCTCATAAGACACCTGCTCATGTTATTACACCAATTCTGACATTAATAATGACATCAGCAGTGACATCACCAACAGTGATACTGCTGATAAGAAAGATATCCATGGCAACATCAAAAGCAATAATGATGGCAAGAATGACATCAGCAATGACATCAGCAGCAGCAGTACTGAAACCAAGGATGACATCATCAATGATGTTGTCAACATCAATAGTGGTGGCATGAATGACATCAACAATGCCATCATCAACAGCAGTAATAATGCCAAGAATGACATCATCCATGACATCATCAACATCAATGCTGATGGCAAGAATGGCATCAGTGATGGCGTCATCACAGCAACACATGTCAAGAATGATCTCATCTATGACAGCAGCAGCATGATGTCAAGAATGACATCGATGATGATATCATCAACAGCAATGGTGACGTCAAGAATAACATCATTAATGCCACTGACATCAACACAATTTGACTTTACCTGTTTTCCCCATAAAACAGAGCTTGAAGGGGAGAGAAATGGTTGAGATTTCCAACTTTTCTCAGACCCAAAATTATGAGGGTGGAGCTCATCTCCTCTCCTTCACAGCTTTATTTTCCCCGACCTTGAGACTTTACTAGTTTACACATCAAAACTGACCACAACACTGCCATCAACGAAATTATCATTAACATCAACACACAGATTTAATGGTCAAAAAGTATTTTAATGATCACACACACACAAACACACACACATGTACACCCCCCTCTCTCTCTCTCTCTCACACACACACACAGACACATATTCACACAAAAGCACACATGTATAAACACCCCATGTGATCTCCGTCTGGTATATCACCATACCATTTCCTTTCAGTATGATGACAACAGTGATGCGTGACCAGTTCCCTGCTGTAGCATACTGCAGATACAGAAATTAAGGTCCCCTCCTGTTTTGGAATCTCAGATGCTATCTGGTGTTTTTGTCATGGTCTCTTTTCCTCACAAGACTGCATATTTCTGCCTTCCATATCAAGTCACCTGTAGTTCTTCCAAATTCTCTCTTTAGCTCCCCAAAGATGGAGTATGACTACTTTTTAGGTGGGATAAAGAACTGTCATACACACAAAAATCTTATTATTATTGTTATTTTTGATTGTGTAGAGCCATGTCAGGGCTATAAGTGTTTCAAAACACACACTACTTCAACAGGGGGAAAAAAGGAAAAGAAAATTATGTACACATATCAATGCGTTCGTGCGCATAATCTAAGGAGATGCTTTTGACGTTGCCACTCTGTCCAATTTATCACATAAGGAATTTACAAAACATACCTGAATACAAATGTAAACATATCTAAGGACACTAAAACATATAAAAACAGGCCTAAATTACCTAAAATTGCTTCTGAGTATCTCACTTTCCTAGAGCCAAAAAATGCACTTAATACATGTACCCAATTATCTGATCCCTAAGCTAGATAGGTAGGGTTATATAAATTTATAAGCTTAGACAGGGAGTGCTTGCAGGAGTTCTAACCTGCATAAGAAGAAGTGACCAGCTAGCATACTGACTCTCTCTAAACAGCAGTGAATGGGCACCTGTCCCTCTTTAAAGGCAGAGTGGTATGAGAAAAGATGAGCCCAACCCCTCATGATGATAGTCCTAGAGGAAGTTGAGATCTCTACGACCTCATTCTCCTATCACTTTTTTTTTTATACACCATTCCTTTTCTATTTCTTTTATTTCACTCTAGTAGTAGTAGTACTGGTAGTGATTGTAGTAGTAATAGTAGTAGTAGTAGTAGTAGAATAGTAGTAGTAGTAGTAATAGTAGTAGTAGTAGTAGTAGTAGTAAAAGTAGTAGTAGTAGTAGTTGTAGTAGTAATAGTAGTAGTAGTAATAATAGTAGTAGTAGTGGTATTAGTAGTGGAAGTAGTAGTAGTAGTAATGTTGTTGCTGTTGTTGTTGTTGTTGATGGTGGTTGTTGTTGATGGTGGTTGTGTTGTATTCGTTATCAGTAGAAGTAATAGCAGCAGCAGCAGCAGCAGCAGCAGTAGCAGCAGCAGCAGCAGTGGCAGCAGCAGCAATCATCATCATCATCATCATCATCATTTTGTTATTATTAATATTATTATTATTATTATTATTTATTATTATTATTATTATTATACTATTACAATGATGATAACACATATCATCTTTATCATTATTGTTGTTGTTACTGTCAACATCATCATCATTATCATTAATCATAATCATCAACATCATTATCATTATAATCAGCATCACCATTAGCAGAAATATCAATGTTACTGTTGTAGCTGCTGAAATCATCATCATCACCACCACCACCACCACTACCACCATCATCATCATCAAACTTTGGGTGCTTGTGAGATATGGCATTATATCATCATCATCACCTGAAATCCACAGTTTGGGGCCTTTCTGTCTAGCAATGCCTCTACAGCCAGGATCTCCACCAGAGGTATGGTTCCTTTCACTGCCCCGCGTTTCTGCGCACACACACACACACACACACACACACACACACACACATACACACACACATACACATGCACACACGCACACACACACTCACACACACACAGAGCACATCATTAGCAAAGCCTCACATATACATGTATATTTTGTCATCATTATGACAGTGTAATAAACAAGTAACCACACACATTTCTACACACACACACTCACACACAGACACACACACACACACATACACACACATACACACACACACACACACACACACACACACTCACACACAGACACACACATGCACACACATACACACACACACAGACACACACACACACACACACACACACACACACACACACACACACACACACACACACACACACACACACACACACACCATAGTGATCATAGTTTTGGCATGTTTGAAGATATGTCTGATCATGTCCTACTATGATGGTGATCATAGTTTTGGCAGTTTTGAAGGTGTGCTGAAATCCGACATAACAATTGCGGTGACACACAAAAGCAGTGCAGTAGATAATGAGTGCAAAAATAATATCAACAGAGAAATAAATGACTTTTTCCTAACTGGTGGAACCATTTTACATAGGTGTGTACCACAAAATGGATGATGTATTCTCACCTTGACGGATCCACTGTAATAAGTGAGACATTGTGAGTCCAACACAAACACTCGCTCTCTGTATGTGTCATTTGTGAAGAAGAAACTTTTGTTCTGTGCCTTCTTGATCAGTATCCCCACTTTCAATTCCTGCTGCTCAGGGAATATTCCCACCATCTTGATAAACACAGCTGGTCTACATCAAGTGTCCTGAAACACAGAGTATGATCACGTCATGTACACTGAACACATAAAGATGAAGCATGCTGTGTGCACTGAAATGGAGTGTGATAGAGTATGATCTTTACAGGATACCTTGAAACACGCAGAATGATGAAATGCGATCTACATCAAGAACCGAAACGTGGAGATAAAAAAAAAAAAAATCATCTACATCATGTACACTAAACACATGGAAAATGATCTACATCATACACCCTGAAACATGGAGTATGATGGACTCATCATCATCATCATCATGGCGTTGGCGATCATGGACTTCCATTTGTCTCTATCTCTCATTGCCCCTAGCATCTCCCCCACCCTCCTCGTCCCCAGCCACACTGCAAGTCTATCCAGCATTTTCTCCCTGGGTCTACCCAGTGCTCTCTTTCCCTCCAGCTTTCCCGTTGTGACCAGGTGCTCCAAATCCCCCTTCCTCATTAAATGGCCTATAAATGTTGCCTGTCTTTTCCTAATATTCCTTATGAGTGATCTACTTGTGTCTGCCTCCATCAAGACTGTCTCGTTTGTTTTCTTTGCTGTCCATGGAACTCTCAACATTCTTCTTAGAAACCACATCTTGGCTGCCTCAATCTTGTTCTGGCTTTGCTTGTTGACTGTCCCCGCCTCACATCTGTACAACAGTATTGGTTCTATATAACATTCAAGAACTCTCTTCCTGATGTTAACTGATAGGCATTTGTTGGTAAGAATGCTTGTCATCTTCTTGAATGCTGTCTTGGCTTTTTCTGAATGTGCATCTGCCGTCTGATGAAAATATCGTTCCCAGGTATTTGAATTTATCAACCTGTGTCAAGATTGTGCCATTTGCTGTTACTTTGCATGAGGGGATTTCATGTTTTTTACTGATCACCATGACTTCAGTCTTCCTGCTGTTTAGTTCTAACCCCTTACCTTTGCTTTCTATTTCTAGTATATTCACAAGGTTTTGTAGGTCCCTTTAATTTTTTGCAATTAGCACGGTGTCATCTGCGTATCGAATGTTGTTTATCATTTTCCCTCCAACCTTTAATCCAGGGTCTTCTTCCAGGTTTCTCATTTTGCTGTAAAGTGAAAACAGATCTGGTGATGGACTATGACCTAAAAATGTACCCTCAAACATAGAGTACGAAGGAGAATGATCTGCGTATCATATTCTGCAACGTGCAGTTTGAGTAAGTATGAAATACAACATGTACCCTGACATATCTATAAAGTATGAACAAGAATGATCTATATCATGTACCTGCAACATGGACTGATGGAGTATGATAGGGAGTGATTCTATATCACATACCTGAAACAAGGAATATAATGGGAATGATATACAACATGTACCTGAAACATGGAGCATACTGGGAAATGATCTCAAACATACAGTATACTGGGGAATGATCTATATCATGGATCCTGATATGTGGAGTATAATGGGGAATGTTCTATATCACATACCCTGAAACATGGAGTATACTGGGGAATGAGCTACATTATGCACCCTGAAACATTGAGTAAAATGGGCAATGTCCTATAGCATGTACCCTGAAACCCAGAGTATAATGAGGGATGTTGTATATCACATACCCTGAAACATACAGTATAATGATGAATGATACACATCACATATCCTGAAACATGGGGTACAATGAAGAATGATCTATATCACATACCCTGAAACAGGCAGTAAAATGGGGAATGTTATTATATCACATACCCTGAAATTTGGAGTATACTGGCATTACTGGGGAATAATCCATATCATGTACTCTGAACATGGAGTATAATGGGGAATAATCTATATCACCTACCTGAAACATGAAGTGTAATGGGGAATAATCTATATCACCTACCTGAAACATGGAGTATAATGGGGAATAATCTATATCACCTAACTGAAACATGGAGTATAATGGGGAATAATCTATATCACCTACCTGAAACATGGAGTGTAATGGGGAATAATCTATAACAAATATATGAAACATGGAGTGTAATGGGGAATGTTCTATATAATCATCATGTATCCTGAGAGACAGAGTATAATGGGGAATAATCTATATCACCTACCTGAAACATGGAGTATAATGGGGAATAATCTATATCACCTACCTGAAACATGGAGTATAATGGGGAATGTTCTATATAATCATCATGTATCCAGAGACACAGAGTATAATGGGGAATAATCTATATCACCTACCTGAAACATGGAGTATAATGGGGAATAATCTATATCACCTACCTGAAACATGGAGTATAAAAATAATGGGGAATAATCTATATCACCTGAAACATGGAGTATAATGGGGAATAATCTATATCACCTACCTGAAACATGGAGTGTAATGGGGAATGTTCTGTATCATCATCATGTATCCTGAGACACAGAGTATAATGAGGAATAATCTATATCACCTACCTGAAACATGGAGTGTAATGGGGAATGTTCTGTATCATCATCATGTATCCTGAGACACAGAGTATAATGGGGAATGATCTATATCACCTACCTGAAACATGGAGTGTAATGGGGAATGTTCTGTATCATCATCATGTATCCTGAGACACAGAGTATAATGGGGAATAATCTATATCACCTACCTGAAACATGGAGTGTAATGGGGAATGTTCTGTATCATCATCATGTATCCTGAGACACAGAGTATAATGAGGAATAATCTATATCACCTACCTGAAACATGGAGTGTAATGGGGAATGTTCTGTATCATCATCATGTATCCTGAGACACAGAGTATAATGGGGAATAATCTATATCACCTACCTGAAACATGGAGTGTAATGGGGAATGTTCTGTATCATCATCATGTATCCTGAGACACAGAGTATAATGGGGAATAATCTATATCACCTACCTGAAACATGGAGTGTAATGGAGAATGTTCTATATCATCATCATGTATCCAGAGACACAGAGTATAATGGGGAATAATCTATATCACCTACCTGAAACATGGAGTATAATGGGGAATAATCTATATCACATATCCTCAAATCTGACGTATAATGGGGAATCATGATTAATAGATATCATGTACCCTGAAATAAGGGGTACGATAAGGAGTGATACACATCACATTCTCTGAAACATGCGGTATGATAGAGTACGATCTACATCAAGTACCCTGAAACACAGAGGGTGATGGCGAATGATCTTGATTACATACACTGAAACATGTAGAATGATGAGAAAAGAACTACATCATGGACACTGACATGTGGAGAATTCTTGAGAATGATCTACATCAATTACACTGAAATATTAAGAATGATCTACATCAATTACACTGAAATATTAAGAATGATGGAGTATGATCTGCATCATGCATATCAAAACATGGAGACTGATCTACATTATGTACACTGAAACATGAAGAATAATGGACTGGATAATGATCTAGTCTACATCATGTACACTGAAACATGAAGAATAATGGAGAATGATCTACATCATCATGATCATGTACACTGAAATACCAAGAACGATGGAGTATATCTACATTATACACACTGCAACAGAGTGTGATGGACAGTGATATCTACATCATGTACACTGAACATGGAGAATGATCTACATCATGATCATGTACACTAAACATGGAGAATGATTTAAATCATGTACACTAAAACATGAAAAATGATGGATAATGATCACATACAAACATACAAAATTATCCACACAATACAGGTTACACTGAACCATGGAGGATGATGGGGAATGATCAACATACCACATGTATGCTTTGAAACATAAAGAATGAAAGAAACATAACATACTTGAAATATGGATGGATATGATTTTCAGTAGAATGTAACTGATGAGTAAAGCATCAAAACAAATATCTATATTATCAGGCACCCTAAAACAAAAATGCCACTGATAACAATTCAGACATCAGGTACATTACAAGAAAAATGGTAATGACAGCAACATAGACATCTGCATTAGATACCCTGAAACAAAACTCTACTGCACAGTGATGTAGACATCTACATGAGGTACTCTACAAGAAGAATGGCAATGACAGTGATGTAGACATCTACAGTAGGTACCCAAAAAAAGAAAAGAAAAAAAAACAAGGCTAGACATCTACATCAAGTGCCCTAAACAAAAATGCCACTGATGTGATATGATAGGGATGTAAAGTTTAGAGTTTGGAAATTGGAGTCTAAGAGGGATGCATCACACCCAGAACTAGAAATGTCTGGCAAACACCTTATGTCTGTGGAGAATCTTATGTATGGGCAAGGCCTTGAAATGGAGATGGAATATTATAATATAATATAGCTGTTGTTTCTATGACCATTCTCATTTCTTGCAACAAGTTATTCCAAACATTTAGTAAATAATGTGGTTTTTTGTTTTGTTTTGTTTTGCTTTTGTAATGTGTCATGTTTGGTTGGATAACACTGATCTAGCAGTCCTGAAACCATACCTATTGTCTGCATACACTGGATTATCAAATAATATAATTTTGTTGTCAATAATCATTCATCGATAAACATATAACACATACAAGTTATAGTACTTATACAACACATATCGGGTCTACAGGAATTGTTATAACTGACAATGCATGTAAGATTTACCCAGTTGGACGTTAACATTAATCAAAATACGACTCTGTTCAATTACAGACTTGAAAACAAGACATTACAGTGTGATTACTCTAGTAGTATCCTAGCGCAAAAAAACAAAACCGGAGTTTAGTTCAGACTTTCAAGTTACCACTTTCACCTCAGGGCCTCTTTTCTGTGTGGTCTTTTCCTTATAAGCCTATTGTGAAACAACTTTTGACGGGGTAACCAAAAATTCACTTATAATTCCAAACTCCTGACTTACCCGAGTTATCAGTTCCTTACACACCGCCATCGCAGATTATTGTGCTAATCACCATAGCACGAAAGCGCTTTACTCGCTTGTTGTCCTACCCGGAACAGAATAAAGTGAAAAGGTCACATCCGCCAAAATGGCGCAATGTGGTGGCGTGGATTTTATATGCAGATCATGTATTCTGCTTTTAGCACTCACATGTACTGTTATATGCAACGATCAACGAGAAAAAGGTAACTAATCTTTAACAGAAAGGCTTATGTTTCTTTACTGTAAATGTGCTTATTTTATGATCCTTGGTGTATTTATTTGTTGTCTGCCTGATAACCTGGGACCTCATTCTAAAATCTACTTTCAGTTTCGATCGATTCCTTGACTTGACACAATTTCAGTGAGACACTCATCAAAAGATAGACATGAAACCGGGGACGTCACGATACGTGCCGGGTTCAATCACAGACCTCTTGATATAGACAGACCACTGCGCAGTGCAACTGAAGCCACAGCACCTCCATCTTGCGTGGTCTCGCGCCGAGTCGCGGCGCGCCGCGACTACAAGTGCTGACCAGGAGTTGGTCAGTGTATATCATTGTGATTCACTGATTGTCATTGTGGTATAGGCCTACACAAACTCGGTCTGCACTTTATGTTTACTTTTACGGGCTATCTCTTATCCGAATAGTATCACTA
>CM060314.1:14485049-14545049 GCA_030674185.1 Monoplex corrugatus | reverse complement strand
ACAGAGAGGAAGCAGTTTACAGAATAACATAATGATAATGGTGGAGCAGGTATAGTTGATCCCAAATAGCACTCATAGATATAGATAGATAGATAGATAGATAGATAGACTGATTGATTGATTGATTGATTGAATGATTATTGGTTGATTGAGTGGATGGATGGATAGATTGATGGATGGATGGATGGAAGGATGAATGGATGGATGGATGGATGGATGGATGGATGGATGGATGGATGGATGGATGGATAAAGAGAGGGACAGAGAGACAGATGTATGTATACTCAAAAAAGACAGTATGAAAATTGTCAGTTTTACCTTCATCCATGTACGTAGGAGATGGTCTCCCCACCTAACTTTCAAACGATTGCTCATCTTATGGAAAAATCTTGCCCCCCCCCCTCCCCCTCCAAACTTTCCCTTATATATCTGTCGAATGAAAGTTACTCATACATTAGTCATGAATGCTGAAGAAGTGTTGATCTTAACAGCAGACTTGTGTTGACACAGACCTGTTGTCGGAGGCAGCCCAACAAAGGCTACTTCAGATCTACAGAGAACACATACGGCCCCTTGAACAAGCCTACCGTTTTACCGACCTGAACAGAGATGCTTTGTCAGGTGGGACCTATTCCCTGTTAATCCTTGTTTGTTTCTTTCTTTCTTTGTTAGTTTGACAAGATTACACCATCCTGTTTCTTATGCAAGTCTCAGTCTTTGTGAGATTGTTTAGGATGTATCTTAGATTGGGAGTTTGTTCATGAGAGATTGCTAGAGATGTGTTCTAGATGGAGAGTTTGTCCTAGGGAGATTGCTAGAGATGCTAGAGATATATCCTGCATCAGAAGTTTTAATCAGGAGAAATTGCTAGAGATGTATCCTAGATGGGGAAATTTGTTTAACTCTTTGAAAACATAATATAGTGGCCTTGCACAACCACTGTGGACGCGATCAACGGGACCTGCCACAACCCTTGGTGATGCACAATTTTGGGGGGTTTTCAAAAAATTCTCAAAAATACAGATTTTACAGCACAAGAACATATTTTATATCAAAATAAAATGCAGTTTACGCTCTTTGAGCTGAAGCTACATACAAGGACAATACATCTGTTCTACTTACCTTCCTAGAAGGTGGAATGGGGTAGGGTTTTGGCTCTGGGAAAAAAGTTTTTGATTGCAGCCGACGACAGTAATCCAACATAAAGTCAGTGAAACACCCATTCTTGACCAGGTAATCCAGAAATCCAGGTAATCACAAGTCCTTGGTATGACCAGAAGATATAAAAGAACAAACACAGCTTTGTTTTCACCCAGGTAAAGCAGCAAAGTGATTATGATGATCCTTTGAAGAAGAAGAAGAAGAAGGCCTAAATGTCGCCATTTTGGTGCAAGGACGGTCACTCCGGATGGTTTGGATAAAGGCAAGAAACTGTGACTAATCGGGATAAAATCGATGCAAGGGAAGTAACAAACACTTCAGAAGATACCAAAGAGTGTTCCTATATATGTGTAGTTAGTTCCCTTAGATCAGCGACCGGCTTGCATCTATTTTTAAAAACCGCAGCGGAATATCCGCTATCACATCTCTAATGGTTTGGCCAGCTGCAGAGGAATGTCCGCTGTCACGTCTCTAATGGTTTGGCCAGCTGCAGCGGAATATCCACTGTCACGTCTCTGAAGAGTTAAGAATGATTGATAAAGATGAGGCCTAGATGAGGAGTGTTTTTAAGAGAAATTGCTAGAGATGTATCTTAGATTGGAGTTTGGTCAAAACAGATTGCTAGTGATGTATCCTAGATTGGAGTTTGGTCAGGACAGATTGCTAGAGATGTATCCTAGATTGGAGTTTAGTCAAAATAGATTGCTAGAGATGTATCTTAGATTGGAGTTTGGTCAAGAGAGATTGTTGGTGATGTATCCTAGACTGGAATTTGGTCAAAACAGATTGCTAGAGATGTATCCTAGATTGGAGTTTAGTCAAAACAGATTGCTAGTGATGTATCCTAGATTGGAGTTTGGTCAGGACAGATTGCTAGAGATGTATCCTAGATTGGAGTTTGGTCAGGACAGATTGCTAGAGATGTATCCTAGATTGCAGTTTGGTCAGGACAAATTGCTAGAAATATATCCTAGATTGGAGTTTGGTCAGAACAAATTGCTAGAGATATATCCTAGATTGGAGTTTGTTTGAGAGAGATTACTAGAGATGCATCCTAGATGGGAAGTTTGTTCAAGAGAGATTGCTAGAGATGTATCCTAGATGGGAAGTTTGTTCAAGAGAGATTGCTAGAGATGTATCCTAGATGGAAGTTTGTTCAAGAGAGATTGCTAGAGATGTATCCTAGATGGGAAATTTGTTCAAGAGAGATTGCTAGAGATGTATCCTAGGCAGGAAGTTTGTTCAAGAGAGATTGCTAGAGATGTATCCTAGGCAGGAAGTTTGTTCAAGAGAGATTGCTAGAGATGTATCCTAGGCAGGAAGTTTGTTCAAGAGAGATTGCTAGAGATGTATCCTAGATGGGAAGTTTGTGCAAGAGAAATTGTTAGAGATGTATCCTAGATGGGAAGTTTGTTCAAGAGAGATTGTTAGAGATGTATCCTAGATGGGAAGTTTGTTCAAGAGAGATTGTTCGAGATGTATCCTAGATGGGAAGTTTGTTCAAGAGAGATTGCTAGAGATGTATCCTAGGCAGGAAGTTTGTTCAAGAGAGATTGCTAGAGATGTATCCTAGATGGAAGTTTGTTCAAGAGAGATTGTTAGAGATGTATCCTAGATGGAAGTTTGTTCAAGAGAGATTGTTAGAGATGTATCCTAGATGGGAAGTTTGTTCAAGAGAGATCGTTAGAGATGTATCCTAGGTGGGAAGTTTGTTCAAGAGAGATTGTTAGAGATGTATCCTAGATGGGAAGTTTGTTCAAGAGAGATTGTTAGAGATGTATCCTAGGTGGGAAGTTTGTTCAAGAGAGATTGTTAGAGATGTATCCTAGATGGGAAGTTTGTTCAAGAGATATTGCTAGAGATGTATCCTAGGCAGGAAGTTTGTTCAAGAGAGATTGCTAGAGATGTATCCTAGATGGGAAGTTTGTTCAAGAGAGATTACTAGAGATGTATCCTAGATGGGAAGTTTGTTCAAGAGAGATTGCTAGAGATGTATCCTAGGTGGGAAGTTTGTTCAAGAGAGATTGCTAGAGATGTATCCTAGATGGGAAGTTTGTTCAAGAGAGATTGTTAGAGAGATATCCCAGATCAGGAGTTTGATCAAAAAGAGATTGCTAAATATGTATACTTCATGAGATATGTCCTAGATTACGATGTGTTCAAGGGAGATTGCTTGAGATGTATCCTGGATTGAAGTTGTTCAAGAGAGATTGCTAGTGATGTATCGTACATTGGAATTGTTCAAAAGAGATTGCTAGAGATGTATCATAGATTGAAGTTGTTCAAGAGAGATTGCTAGAGATGTATCCTAGATTGAGTTGTTCAATAGAGATTGCTAGAGATGTATCCTAGATTGAGTTGTTCAAGAGAGATTGCTAGAGATGTATCCTAGATTGAGTTGTTCAAGAGAGATTGCTAGAGATGTATCCTAGATTGAGTTGTTCAAGAGAGATTGCTAGAGATGTATCCTAGATTGGAGTTGTTAAAGAGAGATTGCTAGAGATGTATCCTAGATTGAAGTTGTTCAAGAGAGATTGCTAGAGATGTATCCTAGATTGAGTTGTTCAAGAGAGATTGCTAGTGATGTATCCTAGATTGAGTTGTTCAAGAGAGATTGCTAGTGATGTATCCTAGATTGAGTTGTTCAAGAGAGATTGCTAGAGATGTATCCTAGATTGAAGTTGTTCAAGAGAGATTGCTAGAGATGTATCCTAGATTGAAGTTGTTCAAGAGAGATTGCTAGAGATGTATCTAGATTGAAGTTGTTCAAGAGAGATTGCTAGAGATGTATCGTACATTGGAATTGTTCAAAAGAGATTGCTAGAGATGTATCATAGATTGAAGTTGTTCAAGAGAGATTGCTAGAGATGTATCCTAGATTGAGTTGTTCAAGAGAGATTGCTAGAGATGTATCCTAGATTGAAGTTGTTCAAGAGAGATTGCTAGTGATGTATCCTAGATTGAAGTTGTTCAAGAGAGATTGCTAGAGATGTATCCTAGATTGAAATTGTTCAAGAGAGATTGCTAGAGATGTATCCTAGATTGAGTTGTTCAAGAGTGATGTATCCTAGATTGAAGTTGTTCAAGAGTGATTGCTAGTGATGTATCCTAGATTGAAGTTGTTCAAGAGAGATTGCTAGTGATGTATCCTAGATTGAGTTGTTCAAGAAAGATTGCTAGAGATGTATCCTAGATTGAGTTGTTCAAAAGAGATTGCTAGAGATGTATCATAGATTGAAGTTGTTCAAGAGAGATTGCTAGTGATGTATCCTAGATTGAAGTTGTTCAAGAGAGATTGCTAGAGATGTATCCTAGATTGAGTTGTTCAAGAGTGATTGCTAGTGATGTATCCTAGATTGAAGTTGTTCAAGAGTGATTGCTAGTGATGTATCCTAGATTGGAGTTATTCAAGAGAGATTGCTAGCGATGTCAGAAACAAACTGATCTATTTTGTAGCTATGTTTTGAATTAGGTAACAGATTATATAGCAAAGATCGTTGTGTATTGCCATAAATTACCAGTATTGATGTATGAGCAGAATACTTAGTGAAGACTGTGATATATATATATTGCCATAACCAACCAGCATTGTCAGGCTGCATTTCAAGATGCACAGTAGAGTGAGAAGGGACTGTTATATTTCTATTTTATTTGAAGAAATGAAAGGTCCTGTTTGTGTTGATAGAAAGAAGCATGTGCTGCCTCTGCTCATCAGGAAGTAGTGGTTGTTGGGGAGTGGGATGGATTTAAACACGTGTGCAGAGTACAGTTATCTGTATTTTGATCCCTTATATTATTTGACATGGGCGTGTGTGTGTGTGTGTGTGTGTGTGTGTGTGTGCGCGCGCTGCTGCGTGTGAGTGTGTGTGTGTTGTGTGTGTGTGTTGTGTGTATGTGTGTGTGTGTGTGTGTGTGCGCGCTGCTGTGTGGTGTGTGTGTGTGTGTGTGCGCTGCTGCGTGTGAATGTGTGTGTGTGTGTGTGTGTGTGTGTGTGTGTGTGTGTGTGTGTGTGTGTGTGTGTGTGTGTGTGTGTGTGTGTGTGTGAGACAGAGGGGGACATGATTGCTAAGCCAATGGTGTTGTTTTTGGGGCCATGGAGCACAGGCAAAACCACCATGATCAACTACCTCGTGAAGAACGAAAACACCGCTTGGAAACTCCACACTGGTCAGTGACTCTCTAAGTAATCTGTCTGGTTTTTAATCTCCCTTTTTTTCTATTATCCATGATGGATGGATGTGTGTCTGTCTGTCTGTCTGTATGTTTGTCTGCTCATCTGTCTGTGTGTTACGAAAATGTGTTAGTAAGATTTTTCTCAGCTGTTTCTAAATATATCTTTCCAAACTTTGCTGAGATGTTTGGACTATGAAAATGCCATGGATGCTTAAGTTTGTAGGACAGGGTCGCATGGTCAAAGTCACATGGACCAAAAACGAAAAAGAAAGAAATACACACAGAAAGTCTAAAATCAGCACTTTTTTGGGGGGGAGATGTATAAACAGCATTTTCTCGACAGCGTTTGATAATGTTTCAGATGTTTTCACTGTTGTGACAGTTTTCTTTAGTCTTTGATGCAAGTCAAATCTTATGTCATCAGAATTTTTCACTGTTCCAACAGTCTGCCATTGTCTATGATGGATGTCAAGTTTTGTTTCATCTCAAGTTTCTTCAGGGTCACAATCACATTGAAAGCCAAATCCCAGATGTTTGTTAATCTTGATTACACTGTAAGCAACAAAAATGGTTGAAAAAAGTTCTTTTTTGTCCCAATTGACTTAAGAACAAACGTTTTCATATCATAATCATACTTAATTTTCTTTTTTAGTACCTGTATATGTTTATTGATGTACAATAGTTTGGCCTCAGCAGTAGAGAAAATATCGCTACAGTATAAAAAAAAAAAAACTGCTGTTTTGAGTATTGCCCCCTTCCTACATAAGCTGAACTTTGATATATTAATAATTACATACTGAAGTAAACAGCAAGATAATAATATACTACTAAACAACTTTCATTTTTACATATGCATCAAAGAATGTTTCCTCAAGTTCTTAATTAGTTTGTTCCATGCTCATGATAAACTCCAGTTGCCTTCATGTACACTCTTACCACCAGTGTCAGTCTTGAAAGAGTTCAAAAATTAAAAACATACAAAAAATGTAACTTGAACACCTTTTTAAGGAATGAAACGAGACAGACACAAATTTCTGGCCAGCTGACCTTTATCAAGAGCATGTACGCTGTTCTCATTATTTTGTTTACGCCCTACAAGTAGTATAGGTGTGAGCATTCTTTTTCATGTTGGAGATGCAGAAGTAATGATTCCATTAATGAACAGCCAGTGTAGTTTTTGCAGGAGCAGAGCCAACAGCCAGTGTGGATTTTGCAGGAGCAGAGCCAATAGCCAGGGTGGATTTTGTAGGAGCAGAGCCAACAGCCAGGGTGGATTTGCAGGAGCAGAACCAAGAGCCAGTGTGGATTGTGCAGGAGCAGAGCCAAGAGCCAATGTAGTTTCTTTGCAGGAGCAGAACCAAGAGCCAATGTAGTTTTTTGCTGGAGCAGAGCCAATAGCCAGTGTAGATTTTTTCAGGAGCTGATCCAACAATCAGTATAGCTTCTACAAGAGCACAGTCAATAACTAGTGTTGATTTTGCAGGAGCATTGTCAATAACTAGTGTGGATTTTAGAAGAGCAGAGTCGACAACCAGTGTCATTTTTTTCTGGTGCGGAGCCGACAACTAGTGCAGTACTTTGCAGGAGCAGAACCAACAACCAGTGTAGTTTTTGACTGAAAATGGTGTCCAAATCCAAGCATAAAGATTTTCTCATTTTTTTCTGACCCTTTTCTGCTTTGCAGGCAATTGCTGGCAGATAACATTAGTCACCCTGAGCTTGTGAAGTTCTTCGAACTGTTTTCTATTCTTACAAATGAATGTAACTGGATTGTTTTTGTATTGATTCCTGGCCATGTTGGTATTGGAAGCAATGAAAAGGCTGACTGCCTAGCCAAGAACATCACAATGGAAAAGATGTCTAAATCCTTTATTCCTTACGCAGATATAAAATCGGAAGTACACAGTTGCATGAGAAATCTGTGGCAGGAGGATTGGAATGAACAGATAGATAACAAACTTTTCCAGATCTGCCCTAGCCTGAAAGAAATTCTCCCATCTGCTGCAGGGAACTGTAAGAAAGAGACAGTGTTACACATGGGTCACACATCCTACACTCATCCGTACCTTTTAAAAAATGAAGAAGCACCATGGTGTGTACCACTGTGATGAACTGTTGAGCATCAGACACCTCCTCCTTGATTGCTGGGACTTGTACGATATAAGACAAAAGCACTACACGGCGGACTCCTTAAAGAACCTCTTCCGTGACGTCCCTCCTGATGCAGTTTTTACAAGATATCAATACATTTCACCTGATGTGATTTCACGGCTGTTTTTCTTTATTTGCATTTTAGATTTGCAATGTTAACTGTGAGCATGGCTTTTAACTGTTGTTTTTTATCTTAACCGGATTGTCGTTTTTGACGTGGTGTTAGCCGTGATATGGCTGTAGTAGTCGGCTGGTTTACAGTAATATGAACTCTTAACTCAGTTTGTGCAGGAGGAGAGCCAGCAACCAGTGTAGTTTTTGCTGCAGGAGAGCCAGCAACCAGTGTAGTTTTTGCTGGAGGAGAGCCAGCAACCAGTGTAGTTTTTGCTGGAGGAGAGCCAGCAACCAGTGTAGTTTTTGCTGCAGGAGAGCCAGCAACCAGTGTAGTTTTTGCTGCAGGAGAGCCAGCAACCAGTGTAGTTTTTGCTGCAGGAGAGCCAGCAACCAGTGTAGTTTTTGCTGCAGGAGAGCCAGCAACCAGTGTAGTTTTTGCTGCAGGAGAGCCAGCAACCAGTGTAGTTTTTGCTGCAGGAGAGCCAGCAACCAGTGTAGTTTTTGCTGGAGGAGAGCCAGCAACCAGTGTAGTTTTTGCTGCAGGAGAGCCAGCAACCAGTGTAGTTTTTGCTGGAGGAGAGCCAGCAACCAGTGTAGTTTTTGCTGCAGGAGAGCCAGCAACCAGTGTAGTTTTTGCTGCAGGAGAGCCAGCAACCAGTGTAGTTTTTGCAGGAGGAGAGCCAGCAACCAGTGTAGTTTTTGCAGAAGCAGCGTCAACAACCAGCAAACCAGTGTAGTTTTTGCAGGAGCAGCGTCAACAACCAGCAAACCAGTGTAGTTTTTGCAGGAGCAGCGTCAACAACCAGCAAACCAGTGTAGTTTTTGCAGGAGCAGAGCCAACAACCACTGATTTCACAGTGATCAATCATGGCCAGACTGCCCGTACAGTGAAAGGAATCCAACTGGTGTCGGACAAATACAAAAACTACACACCTCTCCAAAAGTTTGGCTTGGTAAGGTTGCCTCTGTTTGTACACTGTGTCTGTGATTCATGTGTAACTTGGGTTGGCAAAACTGCCTGCGTTTATACTCTGTGCTTGTGGTTGGTGTGACACTTGCCATGATTGGCATTTGAAAACAGCCTTCCAGTCAGTAGTTCCTTGTGCTAACCACAGCATCATGTTGACTGGTTGGTTTACAAACAACTTGACCAGCAGCCTTGATCTTTTGTGAGAGAACCATGGCAGGGAAATCAAACCAAACTTGAAAATCAGCACTAGCAAGATGGAGGTTATGTCCATACAACAAACACCAGACAAAATGCACATCAGAACCAAAGGGAAACAACTTCGCTGAAGTTTAGAATTTATGTATTTGTGAAGCTTATTTACTGAAGTTGGAAAAATGACAGGGAAACTGAGACCAGACTCCAAAAGGCAAATGCTGTGAACCTTCCAACCAACGTAATGTCCGTATGGAAACAAAAGCCAGGCTTATCAGTATAGTCTGTGTATCCACGCTGACTTACCAGCACCAGTCTGGACTTTACAAAACCTTTGAGAGGAAAATCACCACTTCTGAGGCGAGATGGCTTAGAACTGTGGTAGATGTGGTTGTTTATGTCACTATAATATTATCAACATACATTAAAAACTATGATGTATGGTGTTTGTAATCAGTGTCGTTAGGGCATGTTACAGAACCAACACAGCCAAGGTGTCCTTTTTTAGTGCAACAAAAACACGAGCAGACAGAAAAAGGAGGGTAGCACTGCACTATACAGTCATGTTTTTTTACAAAGGATAGCCCAGGTTTGAGAAGGTGAAATCATTATATCAGTAGTCATTGTGTAAGTAATTGGCTCACTGTTTATCATATCAAATGTCATTTATATGTCATTGATATACTTTCTCAAACAAACATAAACACATAGATGAGATCTTTTCTTTCAGGCTTTCTTGGAGCGGTTTCAAGGGATGGAGCTGCCCTCATCCCTGCTTAAGCAGGTCACCCTGGTAGACACCCCGGGTATAATAGAAAACAAGAAGCAGCAGGAACGTGGCTATCCCTTCTACGATGTATGTCAGTGGTTCATTGATCGTGCCCAGCTCATCTTCCTTGTCTTCGACCCCTCCAAGCTAGACATTGGATCTGAACTGGAGGTATGATTATGACTCTGCTAGAAATAATAATAATAATAATAATAGTGCATTTATAGAGCGCTTTCCGAAACCTCAAAGCGCTTTACATCAGTAAACCATACATATATAAACCAAATAACAGGCTACAATACAAACAAACTCATCAAAAACTATCCACAGGAAATCAACAACCACACAGACACACCAAATAATCTCTCTCCCTCTCACCCCCTCCCCGCCCACCCCTCTCCCCCACATTTCAAACACACACACACAACACCCACACACACACAGCCACACATCACACACACACACACACACACACACACACACACACACACACACACACACACACACACACACACACACACACACACACTGGCATACACCCCATTGTGCACAATTTCATCCAGAATGTCAAGCAGGATCAACCCACTAGCCAAAATCAGGAAAAACACTGTTTAAAGAAGTAAGTTTTTAAACTTGTTTTGAAAGATGGTAGAGTTTTAGAGTGGCGGACGGACTGAGGCAACAAGTTCCATGTCTGAACAGCAAAAACTGCAAAGGCTCTACCACCGTGAGTTTCTCTGTTATATTTTGGCACACGAAACTTCTTGTCATCCACAGAAGAGCGGAGTGATCGAGAAGGTACGTAGACAGTCAAGAGTTCAGAGAGATAGTCAGGAGCAGTTCCAGAAATGATGTGATAACAAAGGCAGCAAATCTTGTATTTTATTCTTTGTTCAACCGGGAGCCAGTGCAGTGTCTGAAACAGGGGTGTGCAGTGCTGTGACCTACGTGCCTTGAAGATGAGTTTAGCTGCAGAGTTCTGAACTTGTTGCAAATGTTTGAGATGTTTCTGAGGGCAACCCGCAAGGAGTGAATTGCAATAATCTAACCTAGACAGAATGCATGCAGTAACTAACGTCTTGGTTGCGTCTAATGTAAGGTAGTGTCTAATAGAATTAATGCGTCTAAGTTCGATGTATGCAGCCTGACATGTTTTGATGATGTGCTGGTGCATGGAGAGATTATGGTCAAAGACAAAACCGAGGTCACGAACGCAATCAGAAAAAGCAATAGCGGTATTACCGACAGTAATAGTGGAAGGCAGAGAAGAAAGATCTGCAGGCAATGGAGAAACACGAAGGGCTTCAGTCTTGTCATCATTCAACTTAAGTCGATTTTCATACATCCAGGATTTTACTTCAGAAACGCAGTTCTGAAGAGACTGAACTAGATGATCGTAGTTAGAAGGAGAATCAGTATGATTGAGCTGGGTATCGTCCGCATACATTTCATGACGGATGGAATATGAGTCAATAAGGTGGGTCAGAGGAGAAGTATACAATTTGAAAAGCACAGGACCCAGAACAGAGCCTTGAGGCACGCCAAAATCCAAAGGCAGCTCAGAAGATTTGTTTCCGTCGACAAGTACGGTTTGCTTTCTTTCTGAAAGATAAGATCGAAACCAGTGTAAAGCAGATTTTTGAATTCCAAAGTTGTTTTCCAAACGGGAAAGCAAAATTTCATGGTCAATAGTATCGAAAGCAGCTGAAAGATCCAAAAGGAGAAGAATAGAAATTTTGTTTTGATCCAGGGAGGTCAAAAGATCATTGAGAATACGAAAAAGGTAAAGCTTGTCCCTTAACCCAGCAGTAAAGGTGAGTGAGGTGGTAGAGACCTCAGTATTTCATGGTGTGGTGCTTGCCTCTTTTCCCTCGCCGTTTTACTTTCTGTCTTTGAAGAAAGTCAGTTACCCGTTCACAGGTAGTTAGATTGGAGGCTATACACAGTTTTGTTCAAGCAAGATTTGCTTTGTGACCAGTCGCCGTGATGTAGTGGTTAGCACAGCACTCAGACAGTTCCATATGCACATCACCCGAATCTGCCAGCACTTAACCAGTTGCTGTGGCGTAGTGGTTAACGCAACGGACTACCGACTGGAAGGTTGTGGGTTTGAATCCCCATCAGTCCCTTCAAAAATCATTGTGGGATTTTTCGGGCCCTAGCTCATTCAGAAGACTAGGACCACACAGTTGAGTCTCATCCACTTCATGGATGCATCATTGGGGGTTTTGCTCAAATCTTCTGACCAGCACAGCAAGTGTCTGTATCTCTTGGGCCTGGTTGATGCCAGGATGTATTATGATAGTAAGCATAAGAGTACAACCCTGTCACTCAGTCTCAATCCTAGATGGAACTCCATAGCATCATGATTATAATCCTCAACGACATCATCATCATTGCATTGTAAAAACTGTACCAGCTTCTGTGGCCATTAAGGTGGCATAGAAAATAGGGGGAAAAAAAAAAAAGAAAAAAAGATGAGCGCAAAGGTTACCTCCATGAGTGCAATGATCCTGATTTTTTTTTTTTAAAGAATTGCATTTGTGTGGAGTGGTACATATTAGGAGTATGACTAGATGTGTTTGAACTCTTTTCAGTACGTTTCCTGAAACTATTTTCCAAAGTTGGAAAGTCATTCCCCTTGATCGTTCCATTATGCTTGTAGCTGCAAATGTATCATTTCAAAACATTTTGTTGTATTTTTGTAAGCACTCATAGCAAGTGAGCAATATGAATTTAAAAATTCATCTTAGATGAATGTGTTTGTGTTTTTTTAATGTATGCTGTGGTTCCAGTTTTATGTTATAAGAGTTTCAACATATTCCTGGAAGAAAAATCTTAGCATATAGTGTGAGGAATGTCTGTGAGCTGTTTGAACTATTTATAGTATGCACATTGCACCCAGTGTTGCAACAAATACAGCAAAAAAAAAACAAAAAAAAAGAGAGAATAAATAAGCGAATAAACAGACAAACAAATGAATAAATAATTAAATAAATAAATAAATAAATAAATACATAAAAACATAAAAATAAATGAATAAAAAACTGTGTTAGGATACCGGCAATAGCAATCACTTTGATTCAGACTGGTTGCGTCTCCAACTTTATTGTTGGAAACAATTTTGATTTGATTTTCTAACAGAAACCTGGTTGAAATCAAGTAGCCATGAGCCAAAATTTGAACAACTCCCGTGTCCATTCCTTTCCTTGAGCCTCTCTTGGTGGCAAAATTGTGTTCTGTTCTGTTCTGTTGTTGTGTTCTTGTGTTGTGTTGTTGACTGTATGCTGTGTCATGTGAACAGGAAATGTTCAAGCGTCTGAAGGGCCATGAAGGCAAACTACGGTTGATCCTGAACAAGGCGGACACAGTCACCTCCCAGGAGCTTATGCGTGTGTACGGAGCACTGTTCTGGAGCCTGGCACCTTTTGTCAAGGAGGTGGAGCCACCCCGTGTGTATGTGGGCTCCATGTGGTCGCGTCCCTACCGCCCCAACACCATGCACTCTTTGTTTGAGGAGGAAAAGTCGTCTCTGCTGACAGACCTGCAGCAAGCTCTGCGTTACCAGCTGGAGAACAAGATTGCCGACACATGCCGCCATGCCTTTCTGGTCAGACTGCATGCTCTGGCTGTGGATAGCTACTTTCAGGCGTACCAGGCAAGGAAAAGTAGCTTCTTTGGAGATAACGACCAGTTGTGGGCTGACATCAAAAACAGTCCTGACCGGTATGCTGTCATTAAGCGGCTTTCGCAGATTGACGATATCAGCAGCCATGACCTGCCCACACCGGAGATGTATCAGAAGTTCTTTTCCAAGAATGACCTGTCCCACTTCAAACCTTTGTCCTATCACTGCTCCCTGTGGTCTGGCTGCGCCATGGACCGACTGTTGAAAGCCATCAACACGGAACTGCCCAACCTGCTGCGGGATCTCAAATCGAAAAACATGACTGCCGGATCCTGTCCCAAGGATTCACAGAGCTGTCAATGATACGGGCCTGCTCTGGTGCCTGGGGATTTGTGTGTGAGGTGAATGAACACTGTGTATTGGAAAAGATCGGGCGTCTAGTTAGTGAATGGCCATTACAGTGATTGTGATAGTAGATAGTTTACATAAACAGTAGATAGTTTACATAAACAGGAGGAGTGCATGTTTATGTAAGGAGGGTTACATTCCTGATTGTATCTCATGTTTGGAAGAATCAGGGAATTTGTAAACAGCAGTGTATGACTTTAGATTGTTGATACAAAATCTTGTAATTTGTTTGTTTGTTTTTCTTTTTGTTTTGTTTTGTTTTGTTTTGTTTTGTTTTTAAATCTGAAAAGAACAGAGGCTGTAAAGCATAGGTGGAGACTAGTATAAATTAACCCATTGGCTCACTCAACCTAACTACAAAAATTAACCTGTTGATTCACTCAGCCTGTCTGCCAGTTTCACCCAACTTCCAGTGGATAGGCTGAGGAAGTCAAAGAGTTTAACACAGCCCAACAAACAAGATGTCCTAACAATATATCCGTAGTCCCCAAGTCTATGCGTGCTTAGACACTTTTTAATAACTTGTTTCCTGCCACATGTAAACTTGCAATGATTGAATCTATATGTAGGTGAAAATATTCAGTGTTTTTGTGAACTGCTCACAACTGTAGACTACCTGCCTCTATGTTGTGTGGCCACTATGGACTTGTGCTCAGTTTACTTTCCATTTTCTTTTTCTTTTCTTTATTTTAATTATTCATTTATGGTTGTTGTTTTTTTTCTTTCATTTTGTTTACATCCAAGGGTTCATGATAGTTAAGAAATCATATATGGTTATTTACATACATAGTTACTTCATACCATACATATACATATCATACTACATACTTACATACATACATACATACACAGCATACATAACATACATACATACATATACATACATACATACATATCATACATACATACATACATACATACATACATACATACATACATACATACATGCATCATGCATCAAATACATACATACATACATGCATACATACATACATCATACATATACATACATACATACATACATACATACATACATACATACATACATACATACATACATACATGCATACTACTGCATACATATAAGTATATATATGCTTTGCATATATGCTGAAAACAGTGATCATAACACATTTTATACATGATCATGTATTAGACAAGATATTTTGAATTTTCGATTGCACATACATTTAATACAGGTAACAAAGGGACCATGGTTTTAAAGCAGCATATCTCCCCACCACCACCTCCCCCAAAAATCAGGAAATGCAAATTCACAATAGCTGGTGTTTTTGATACTACTACTACTACTACTACTACTGCTGCTGCTGCTGCTACTGCTGCTCCTGCTACTACTTCTACTAATACTACAACTGCTGCTGCTGTTGCTGCCGCTGGTACTGCTGCTGCTGCTGCTACTACTACCACTACTACTACTACTACTGTTACTACTACTGCTGCTGCTGCTCCTGCTACTACTTCTACTAATACTACAACTGCTGCTGCTGCTACTACTACCACTACTACTACTACTACTAGTACTACTACCACCACCACCACTACTACTACTGCTACTACTACTACTACTACTACTACTACTACTACTACTACCACTACTACTACTAACTACTACTACTACTACTGTTTCACATAAATAAATCAGTGACTGAGTGATTCATATATCTAACTTGGTTAAGTAGACTCATTCATTCAGCTTACATGACAAGTATTATTTCATTTTTTTCATGTTGTAATTAGCTGACAATCATGTACCAATGATTCATAACGACACCACAATATCATAGATTTTCTGTGAGTCATATTTACCAATGATATGTATTTTTGTATACTGTAGGCTTACTTCAAATATTATTTGAATAAATGAAAGTAAGGTATGCTTTTTTTTCTGTTTTGCTGTTATACATAAAATTTTTAGTTGTAAAACTCTCATGTCAACTGTATAATCTGATCTGAAATTAGCATCAGTCCCAAAAGAAATAGCACTTTCACTTGGCCTCCCTTTGGACAGTCATTCACATTTGTGATTAGCTGTTACCCAGATATTTTACTTGTAGGCATTTAGAAAATATGTTGTATTCTGTCACGTTCAATATTACTAAATGAACTTATGTAACTGTTTTCAACACCCATGTTTACTAAGATAAGGTTTATGGCTAAGAACCTATTATCAATTGTTCTGATTTTAACTTCATTGATTTTTATATACTTGTTTAAAGATGATGTTCCAATTTATGTCAATATTCAGTTTAGCATTCCACATCCCACAACATTTTGGTCTTGTATCATTTCGGCTGAGGATATCATACAGCCTTGCTCCTTTATGCATAGAGCACATCAGCTTTAGAATCTTATGGCAATCCCTTCTCTCTCCCTCTCTCTCCCCACCCTCTCTCTCTCCCCTCTCTGTCTGTGTGTGTCGCTCTCTCTGTCTCTGTCTGTCTGTTTCTCTCTCTCTTGTGTGTAGCATATCTTTTATTGTTATTTCTTTTAGTAATATTACTATTTGTACACATTTTCAAAATATATCAGTGTACATACTTTGAACTGACTGGTCTATGAAGTGTATTCTTTGAATGCCTTTTCCTTGATCCCTTTTGATCGACAGTTGTTGACTGAGTGCAGTGAATGCTTTTCTGTTGATTTAAGATTTGCTAACTTAACTCTTTTTAATTTTCTTTTGAGTTTTGTAATTTCCTTACTTTTAGACGCCTTTTCCCTTTCTTGTGGGTGTGTTCAATATTTTGTTTTGTTTTGTATCTACCCTTTTCATTTTAGTGTTTAATTTCAGATGATTTGCTTTTCTTTATTGTGTTTGTTTTCTTCATGTCAGATTGTTTTTGCAAAATATTTTTATCTTGATATAGCATCATTTTATTATCAAGTTCATTTTAACAATGTACTGTGAATGTAATAGATTTCACAAGCTGACACTCAAATGGTTTCTGCACCTTTAAAACAAGGTAACTGATTTGAACATGTTTCTACAGCAGTGTTAGATGTGCCATAAGTTTGGTATAACAGAATGAATATTTCTTTCCAGTGATAGTGATCATACATTATCATTATTTTTTTTTATTATTATTATCATTGTTATCATTGTTATCATCATCATCGTCGTCGTCATCATTGTTATTGTTGTTATTATTATCATTATCATTATTATTATTCTTATTATTGTTGTTGTTGTTACTACTACCACTACTTTTATGATTATTATTATTATTATTGCTATGATGATGATGATGATGACTACTATTGTTATTGTTGTTTGTTGTTACTGCTGTTGGTGGTGGTGATGTGTTGTTGTTTGTTGTTACTGCTGTTGGTGGTGGTGATGTGTTGTTGTTTGTTGTTACTGCTGTTGTTGCTGTTGGTGGTGTGTTGTTTGTTGTTTCCTGCTGTTGTTGCTGGTGGTGGTGGTGGTGTTATAATTGATATCACTAGTGTTGCTGTTATTGTTGTTGTTGTAGTATTATGATTGTGGTGGTGGTGATGATGATGATTATGATTGTATTTATCACTGTTGTTTTTATCATAGTTGTTGTTGTTCTGATCATCATATGATTATATTTATCACTGTTGTTTTTATCATTGTTGCTGTTGTTCTGATCATTATATTTATCACTGTTGTTTTTATCATCGTTGTTGTTCTGATCATCATATGATTATATTTATCACTGTTGTTGTTGTATTATGATTGTGGTGGTAATGATGATGATCATCATCATGATTATATTTATCACTGTTGTTTTTATTATTGTTGCTGTTGTTCTGATCATCATATGATTATATTTATCACTGTTGTTTTTATCATTGTTGCTGTTGTTCTGATCATCATGATTATATTTATCACTGTTGTTTTTATCATTGTTGCTGTTGTTCTGATCATCATATGGTTATATTTATCACTGTTGTTGTTGTATTATGATTGTGGTGGTAATGATGATGATCATCATCATGATTATATTTATCACTGTTGTTTTTATCATTGTTGCTGTTGTTCTGATCATCATGATTATATTTATCACTGTTGTTGTTGTATTATGATTGTGGTGGTGATGATGATCATCATCATCATGATTATATTTATCACTGTTTTTATCATTGTTGCCGTTGTTCTGATCATCATGATTATATTTATCACTGTTGTTTTTTTATCATTGTTGCTGTTGTTCTGATCATCATATGATTATATTTATCACTGTTGTTGTTGTATTATGATTGTGGTGGTGATGATGATGATCGTCATCATCATTATATTTATCACTGTTTTTTATCATTGTTGCTGTTGTTCTGATCATCATATGATTATATTTATCACTGTTTTTTATCATTGTTGCTGTTGTTCTGATCATCATTTGATTATATTTATCACTGTTGTTTTTTTATCATTGTTGCTGTTGTTCTGATCATCATATTATATTTATCACTGTTGTTTTTTTTTATTATTGTTGCTGTTGTTCTGATCATCATATGATTATATTTATCACTGTTGTTTTTTTTTATTATTGTTGCTGTTGTTCTGATCATCATATGATTATATTTATCACTGTTGTTGTATTA
Source organism: Monoplex corrugatus (assembly GCA_030674185.1). NCBI lineage: Eukaryota > Metazoa > Mollusca > Gastropoda > Littorinimorpha > Ranellidae > Monoplex > Monoplex corrugatus. Next base: position 14,526,899 of record CM060314.1, on the reverse strand, counting down.
TTGTGGTGGTGATGATGATCATCATCATCATGATTATATTTATCACTGTTGTTTTTATCATTGTTGCTGTTGTTCTGATCATCATATGATTATATTTATCACTGTTGTTGTATTACGATTGTGGTGGTGATGATGATCATCATCATCATCATGATTATATTTATCACTGTTTTTTTTATCATTGTTGTTTTTCTGATCATCATATGATTATATTTATCATTGTTGTTTTTATCATTGTTGCTGTTGTTCTAATCATCATAATCGGGAGGGAGGATGAAGTGAGGAGTTGGAATAGTGGAGACAGTAATGTAATCGTGTTTGTAAGCAGATGTAGGCCATGTATCGGATTGTTTGTGGATTGATTTCTATTATGTGATTGTATAGGATGTCGGTGATGTCAGTTTATTCTAAGGGATTGGTTGTATTTTTATCCGTAGACAGTTTTTTGTTGTTGTAACATTACAGAATGAGATATACATTTCACTACGTTATAACGTAGATTGTTCCACTGAGATGGATACAAAGATAGGATGTAGAAGTTGTATGCTATGTCGTCATCATCATCAGGTGCCTTGCCGCATAACATTGGCGACCATGGACTTCCATCTGTCTCTATCTCTTGTTGCATCAAGCATCTCTTCCACCCTCCTGGTCTTCAGCCACTCTGCAAGTCCATCTAGTATCTTCTCCCTGGGTCTACCTGTGCTCTTTCCCTCCAGCTTTCCCGTTGTGACCAGGTGCTCCAATTCCCCTTTCCTCATAAAAAGTCCTATAAATGTTGCCTGTCTTTTCCTAAACTTCCTTATGAATGATCTACTTGTGTCTGCCTCCATCAAGACTGTCTCATTTGTTTTCTTTGCTGTCCATGGAACTCTCAACATTCTTCTTAGAAACCACATCTCGGCTGCCTCAATCTTGTTCTGGCTTTGCTTATTGACAGTCCACGCCTCACAACCGTATAACAGGATTGGTGCTATATAACATTCAAGAACTCTCTTCTTGATGTTAATTGATAGGCATTTGTTGGTAAGAATGCTTTTCATCTTCTTGAATGCTGTTTTGGCTTGGTCGATTCTGCTGGCTATTTCTGATGTGCATCTGCCGTCTGGTGAAATGATCATTCCCAGGTATTTAAACTTATCAACTTGTCTCAAGGTTGTGCTGTTTGCTGTTATTTTGCATCATGTTTTTTTTACTGATCACCATGACTTCAGTCTTTTTGCTGTTTAGTTCCAAGCCCTTACCTTTGCTTTCAATTTCTAGTATATTCAGGTTTTGTAGGTCCCTTTCATTTTCTGCAATTAGCATGGTGTCATCTCGGTATCGAATGTTGTTTATCATTTTTCCTCCAACCTTTATTCCAGGGTCTCCCTGTAGGTTTCTCATGTTTTGTGTTTTGAATGCTAGGTAGGACCTCAACATCTTGCCAAAATGCTTAGAGCTTAAATGCTGGCTTAAGGCCAATACCATAATCACAGTGGACATTCTCTATCAGATGGCATCAGTGACATCATGGCATAAGGAATTTATCTGTGCTGTGAAAACGTTATCTTTGAGAAAATGAAACAAAAACAAATTATGAACATTTGTTGACAATCATGGTGCGTGTGTGCATTTTATTATTTTCGACTTCTGATGTACTTTCAACACAATACGACCACATCTTTTTACAAATTGCACAAGAACGTCAGTTGCCCAATTGTTTTATGGATTTTAGATTATCTCATTAACAAATCTCCATTTGTGGAAGTAAGCAGTTATAAGTATATATGTACTGTCTTGCACATGAACAGTATTGCACCCAAAGTACTGTGCTTTCGCCATTTATATTCCCACTGAATGCAAAAGTTAAAGAGAATCTTGTTTGCTGATGAATCTTGTCTAACAGAATTAATTACTGACAATGGCATTTCTGATTATGAACAAAAAATGGAGAGATTTGTGATCCTGTGTGATGAAAATATTTCAGACCATTACGTTAAAAAGACAAGTAGTTTACAACTGATTTTTAGAAGAATGAAGCCCTTTACAGCTGAATTTATTATTTATAATGAGATTAAACAAGTTGACAATTACTCTCGACAAGCTGTCTTGCCCATGATTGTTGGTTGCTTTTCAGAGGCGTTTTTGTTTTGTAATATTGTTTATGATACATTTGTGATTGTATTTTAAGTAGATATGAGATTGACACACGTGTGGTGCGTATGCAGTGTATGTTTATTTTAATAAAGACGAATTGCACACACCATTTTTAATGTTGATTTATGTCATCTTCAATCAGCATGGGTTTTACAACGTCTGTCTTTAGCTCACATCCTCCTCCTGTTGGGATACCATGGTCTCTTTCAGTACTATAGTATCTCCACCTTATGGAAATTCTGTGCTAGAAATTTCCTCTTTTCTGTCACTCTTGTTTTTGCCTTGTTCTTTTGCTTTGTGTTATTTCTTCCTGTCATTTTCTTCCTTGCTGGTCCATTCATCTGTATGTGTTTGATGAAGTCTTACGTATTTTCTCTTAGGATTGATAATTGTGTAATATATTAAGTGCATTTTTGGCTCTAGGAACATGTGATATGCGAAGCAATTTTAAGTAACTTAGGCCAGTTTTATGTGTGCTTTAGTGTCCTTAATTATGTTTGAATTGGTATTCAGGTTTGTGTTTTTCAAATCCCCTGTGTGATAAGTTAGACGGAGTGGTCAATGCACAGGGGCATCTCCTCAGATTATGTGCGCAAATACATTGATACTTTATACTTAAATTTTCTTTTCCTTTTTTTTTTCACGTTGAAGTATTGTGTACGTTTTCAAACGGTTATAGCCCTGATATGGCTCTATGCAGTCAGCTGGCTTTAAACAACAATAACAATAACAACAATAGCTTGCATCAACTCATGAATTCCCCATCTGGAGTCACACCTAAAAGCAAATCACTCTTAGATCGTGTCTATGTCAACAACACAAACAAGGTTGTAAAATAATAATGTTTTACAGACAAGTATGAAAAAACGTATTTTAGGACTAGGGGAAGCAAGATGGGGCATGCATGATAACATCTGGAGAGCATACAGTAATATATTTGGTGGAAACTCACATGAAAGAGGAGTAGGCATCGTAATGGACACAGACAAATCAAAAACAGTTAGAGGGTACTGGACTGTGTCCGACAGAGTTTTGCTGGTTAAATTGGGTGGCAGGCCATTTGATATCAACATCACTCAGGTGTATGCACCAACATGTGCATGTACTCAGGAAAACATTGACAACTTCTACGAGGTATTAGAGATGGCCAAGGCCCAATGTAAATCACAAGAAGTTACAGACATAATGGGAGATATTAATGCTTACGTGGGACAAGATAGGGTGGAGGATATAGCCTTATGGCCTTAGTACACAAAATGAAAGAAGAGGGAAATTTGTAGAATGGGCACAGATGAACGAGTTCATAGTAGGAAACACCTGGTTTGAGCAGCCTAAAAGAAGAAAATGGACTTGGATGAGTCCAGGAGATAATACCAAAAATCAAACCGACTACATCCTGATCAACAAAAGATTTAGAAATTCTTTACTGTCAGCAAAAACACTACCAAGCGCAGACTGCAACAGTGACCACACTCCTGTAGTGGGAAGGTTTAGGCTGAAATTGAGGAAAAGGAAACAGACCAAAAGCAACATCAAACTAAATCTTGGACTCTTAAAGACATAAAGTGATACGTAAAAAATTAGCGTACATGTTCAAAACAAATTCAGTGCTCTGGAAACGTTGGTGACAGTGAGGAACAATGGACAAAGTTGAGAAATTCGATAAATGAAGCTTGAGAAGAAATCCCTAAAATAAAAAAGCCAAAAGAACTGGATGACAAAAAAAATTAAGCTTGATGGAGGAAAGGAGGAAGGCAAAGAGAAACGAGGAGATATACAGGAAGATAAACAAAGAAATCAGGAATAGATGCAATGAAGCTAAGGAAGCTTGGCTGAAAATAAAATGCAAAGAAATAGAAGATCACAATAGAGTTATAATCGAAAGATGGCACGCTTATCAATGAAACAGACAAAATATTAGACAGATGGGGAGAGTACATCAAAGGTCTTTTTGAAAATGACAGAAACGAAGAATACATTATAAGAAAGAACGTTGAAGGACCACCCATAATGAAAGATGAAGTTAGAACAGCACTGAAAAAGATGAATCCAGGACCAGACATTACTACAGAGATGGTTGAAGCCCTGGAGGAATTTGGTATTGAAAATAATAAGTCCCCCTAAATGAAATTTATGACACTGGAAAAATCCCCAAAGATATGTCAAAATCATTTTTCGTTGCACTTCCAAAGAAGACATGGGCTATAGAATGCGAACTCCATCGCACAATCAGTCTGATGAGTCATGTATTAAAAATCCTATTAAGAATAATCATGATGAGGACAAGGAATAGAATCAAAAGAGAAATAGCAGAAGAACAGTGTTGATTTGTGGAAGGGAAAGGAACTATTAATGCCATATACATCCTAAGAACTATCATAGAGAGGTCAATTGAGATGAATAAGGATTTGTATTTATGCTTTGTTGACTATACCAAGGCTTTCGATCGGGTACGACATAATGAATTGATCAACCAACTGGAGAGAATCAATGTCGATGGAAAAGATCTACGAATAATCAGGAATATGTACTGGGAACAAACAGCTGCAATGAGAATAGCAAACAATATAAGCTCTTTTCAAGACATCAAAAGAGGAGTCAGACAGGGTTGTGTTTTGTCACCAGATCTGTTTTCACTATATAGCGAAAACATCAGGAGAAACCTAGAAGAAGACCCTGGATTAAAGGTTGGAGGGAAAATGATAAACAACATTCGGTACGCAGATGACACCGTGCTAATTGCAGAAAATGAAAGGGACCTACAAAACCTTGTGAATATACTAGAAACAGAAAGCAAAGGTAAGGGGTTGGAAGTAAACAGCAGGAAGAATGAAGTCATGGCGATCAGTAAAAAACATGAAATCCCCTCCTGCAAAATATCAGCAAATGGCACAACCTTGACACAGGTTAATAAGTTCAAATACCTGGGAACGGTCATTTCATCAGACGGCAGATGCACATCGCAAATAGCTTGCAGAATCGGCCAAGCCAAAACAGCATTCAAGAAGATGACAAGCATTCTTACCAACAAATACCTATCAATTAACATCAGAAAGAGTCCTTGAATGTTATATAGAACCAATACTATTGTACGAATGGGAGGCGTGGACAGTCAGCAAGCAAAGCCAGAGCAGGATCAAGGCAGCCGAGATGTGGTTTCTAAGAAGAATGTTGAGAGTTCCATGGACAGCAAAGAAAACAAACGAGACAGTCTTGATGGAGGCAGACACAAGTAGATCACTCATAAGGAAGATTAGGAAAAGACAAGCAACATTTATAGGCCATTTATGAGGAAGGGGGATTTGGAGCACCTGGTCACAATGGGAAAGCTGGAGGGAAGGAGAGCACCAGGTAGACCCAGGGAGAGAATGCTGGACGGACTTGCAGAGTGGCTGGGGATGAAGAGGGTGGGGGAGATGTTGGGGCAACGAGAGATAGAGATGGTTGGAATTCCATGGTCGCCAACGGCATGCAGCAGGACACCTGATGATGATATAAAATCGTTAGATATGATGATGATGACGATGATGATGATGACGACGACAATGATAATAATAACAACAACGACAACAACAACAATAATAATGATAATAATAATATAATAAAATATAATAATGATGATGATGATGATAATAATAATAATAACAATGATGATATTGCCACTGGTATTTTAAGAATGATGATGATGATGATGATAGAGAGAGAGACAGAAAGACAGACGGACAGAGAGCCATAAACGGGAGAAAAAAACGTACGTAATACATCCGTGCAACGGTTCAGTGTCGTGTTTATCATTAGGAGCTCCGTAGGATACGCTGGGTGACGACAAAATTACCACCACCACCACACCACGCTCATCATTATCATCATCATCATCACCACCACCACACCCGTCACCACCACCTCCACCACCACCATCATCACGCCCGTCAGCATCATTACACGGTCACCACCACCACCACCAGCATCTCTAGCCTCACTATCGTCATCAATACGACCATCACCACCACCACCAGCAATGTCACCGACACCATCATCATCACCACCACCACCACCACTGTCATCACTACCGCCATCACCATCAACGTCATTATCACAACCATCACCATTACCATTATCGTCATCACCAACACCATCACCATCATTATCAACACCACAAAAATCGTTCCAGCGTCTGTGATCATTAAGGTGGCGTAGAAAATGGGACGAATAAAAAAGTGAGTACAATGGTAACCTCCCCGGCTGCAAGTGATCCTAAATATTATTTTGAAAAAGCCTCAAATAAAACAAGGTTTAAAGGTGCATTAAGGACAGTATTGTTACAAGTGTGAAAACAAATGTTAGATATTGTCATAAGTTCCTGAGAAAGTGCTGTGTACAGTTGTTTTTTTCAAAAAGTGCTGATTTGAGGTCATTTTTGGATCCATGTGACTTTGACCCTTATGCGCCTTGCCTTTCAAAATCATGCATTGTCGATTCCAAAACGTTCCATACCTTGACCTAATATGGTAAAGATCTATTTAGTAATATCTGAGAAAATCTTGTTGACGCAGTTGTGGTACTGCCAGACAGCCAGACAACATAATAAAACCAGTTATTGTGAGATTAACATAAATGTTGTAGGCCTATTGACATAACAGACAAACACGACAGACAGACGGACAGACAAAGAGTTAGACACACACACAAACACACACATCCACACACAGACACATACACACACAGACACACAAACACACACTCACACACACCCCCACACACACACAAACACACACACACACACACACACACACACTTTTTATATTATATGAATATTCTCCGATTTTTTTTGAGGAGGAAAATGATTTATAAAAAAAAAAACGTTGCCCCATGTATTTAAATTGAGTTTAGAGTATCTAGAAAATGTCTTTGACAAGTGGTCATCTGTATCACAGTAAAAGCTGTCTAACAAACAATGATACTGTACTTAAGATACCCCAGACCGTCATATACCTAGGTATAGCAATGAGCCACCCCATATTGTAGCTCTGTACTGTCATGTAACTCGGCATGAGATTCCAACCACTTTAACATCTGTGTCTCTCGGGATTTTCTTCGTTTTTCTGCCAGTGCATTAAAGGTATATACGAAGGGATTCAGAGCAGAGTTTAAGGGCAGTACGAATATAGCCAATGCAACGTTTACCTCTCCAGGCATGGGAATGCCAGTCATTGCCAATAATCCACACAATCCAATGGGAAACCAGCACATGAAGTCTGTTACAGCCACAGTGATCAATCGGCGTGCTATGGTCATGTCTCGTGATGCTTTGGTTGTGTTAGTTTTCAATGCATTCTTCTGTATTGACCAGTAGATAAAAGCTTGGCCAGCTGAGATCAGCACAAACAGAACGAAATTGAAGACGATCAAAACGCCAAATGAATAAACTTGTCCTTTAAAAAAATTACGAGTGACCGGGAGTGGAATACAGATACCTGTCTGACTGTAGAACTCCCAGTGCGATGTCATTGGAAGTAAAGGCAACAAGGCAATAAGCCAGCCAACCAACCAAGTCAGCAGACATGCCACTGCTGCTGATGTTTTCTCAAATCGCATAATGCTGAATGGAAAGTGAAGGGCTATGAAACGATCCAGCGTGATAAGCCAGATGGTCAGAGCTGATACTTCACTGGACAGCAGAGACAGAAAACCAGCCACTTTACAGGCCACACTGCTTGTCCATGTGTCATCATAATAAAGATATCTACCACGGAACAGTTCATCAGCTACACCAATAATGGCAATGTAGACGCCCATCAGAAAGTCAGCCATGGTCAGGTTTGTGACAAACACACTGAAGCCACTTGAGGAAGTGTTCTTCTGTGCGCACAAACGTACAACAAAACAGAAGATGTTACCAGTCACTGACAGACAGCTGATCAGCCAGAGAAACACTCGATACATTGCTGATTGAAGTAAATCTTCACATGATGAAATTTCTTCTTTGGGGGAATAGCAAAACCTATTATCAAAGTTATGTGGTAGTATTTCATTGCGGCACAGTTTATAATTCAGTGTCGATATGAAACGGAGATGAAAAAGATCTTTGAATATGTCAGGTGGAAATGTTTTCACAGGACTACCTTCCATGTACAATGCTGTTAACGTTGGTGTAAACTGAAAACCGCCAGTGCTAAGAGTATTGATAGTAGTAAACGTTAAATTCAGTTTCTGCAATTTCAAAAACTTGGATAAAACTTTGGTGTCAAACACTGTCACTATGGTATATGACAGGTCTAATGCTGTGAGAGCATTTTGCAGAATATCAGATGAGGGATTAGAGTAAAGTAAGGTGATGGGATTGTTGGACAGAGACAATGTCTGTAGATTTTCTAATCCAACAAAATAAGTTATGTTGACATGTTCTAATCTGTTACCAGTAAGATCAAGAAACTTTAAATTGGGCAACTTCATGTTGGACAGAACAGTCAAAGAACACTTGGCAAGAATCAGACGAATAACATAGGTATGATTACTCATATCAGAAAGACTCATTCCTGTACCTGTGGCATCCAAGTAACGGAGCTGTGGGAATACGTGAGCAGAGAAAGGCTGATGACACAGAAATGTGTGACCTTGACACAGACAGCCCACAGGACAGGTCACATCACACGACATTTCATCATCATACAGTGGGCAATGAGGCCAGCCATCACACAAATGGTCAACATGTAGACACATTAAGGAAGTTCTGCATCGAAAGAACCCTGGACAGGTCAAATCATTACATCCCACTTCGTCCTCATGGTCCATACAGTCGTACATTCCATTGCATCGTGTGTAGACAGGCAGACAGTCATTGAACTTACCAAGACAACGATAGTGGCTGTCAGGACAGGACTCATTGGACTTTATTGGGGTTGAAATGAAAATGTTGATACCATCGAAATCAATGAAAACAGGAGATGGAAAAACTGGAGACCAGACAATTTCCTTGTGTCTGTAGTCATTACAGTTCAGCTCATCTGATTCGTCCTGACAATGGAAGACTTGGTCACAGACAATATCATAGGACACACACTGACCGTTCGTACAGGTAAACATGTTGACACAAGGAGGATGTTTACAGAAAGACTCATCACTCTTATCCTGACAGTCTTGTAGAAAGTCACATACCAGGGTGTATGACAGCGTGGTGACGTCATCATCACAGGTAAATACAGGGACGAAAGTGACGTGATCAACTGTTGAAACAAACTCACCATGCGTGTGTGACAAGTGATCAGAAAAAGTACAAGAAGCTGGGTGACCTTGACCACACACGTCATACTGTTGTGATTCACACAGTAGAAATGTGTGTGTCACGTGACGATTAGAACACATCATCAGATTTTGGTGAGTGTGGATAGAGAAAGGGGTCCTGGTCAACGTTACTGCTTGTAAAGGATGGTGGGTCTGATTTTTCTTAAATTCACAAATAAGAGAATCGTCACACTCATCAAAGTTTGAATAAAGATAAAACCAGTTACAGTCATGTCTCACAAGCCTATTGTTTAAACTGAAGATACACAGCAGTGATTTCGTACGAGTGATATGAGAAACGTCATCTTGAAACCGAACAGAATGGTAAAGGACAGTCATGTCTTCACTGATGACGTTCTTTCTGTACATGTTGGGAAATGAGGTGTTGCCAGTGGTCAAGCCAATCCAAAACAGGTAAGAGATATACCGATATTGATTGGTCAAATTGTCAACTATTTCAGACCACTTCTCCTCACAGTTAGGCATGCCACACATGCCTCCCAAAGACTTGCAGTGCTTGTTAGATAGTTGATACAAATTACGTTTATGGCTATCCATATCTGGAATACAAACAAATTTGTAGCAATGGTTACAAAACGCCACCAAACCCTGACAGTCAGGACTGCTGAAGGGACAGTGTTCTGTTTCATCCTGTCCATCTTCACACTCTCTCCTCACGTTACAGTCCAGGTGGTGCTGAAAGCTGGAATAGTAAACGACAGAACAGTTGAACAGACCACTGGTTAACTTTTGAGGCGTTTGATTTTCAGGGTGAAAGGAAAAGAACAGTCTGAAACACTGCACGTTCAGGCAATTACCGTTGTGGTAATTAACTGTGACAGTTGGGATGTGGAATACACAAGCAGACCGACGACTGCTAAACACGTCTGACATATCCGAAGACAGTCTGACATGTACATCTTGATAGTACTTCACTACTTTTCTCAGACTCATCATAATGGCATGTCCAGCTGGGACAGAGATGAGTGTGCGCATGTAAAACAACCTTGCACCAGAATTCCCTTTTGGTGTGACGAACCCTGATAACGGTGATGTTTTCACCAACAGCAGGGTTTGAGGCAAAGAATCGTTTCCTGAAAACAAACCAGCACCCCAACAGACACATCAACCACCAAACTATCCCCTAATCCAATCACCCACCCAACCATTAATCAACCAAAAACAAACCAGAGACAGAGCGAGAGAGAGAGAGAGAGACTGACACTGACACTGACTTTATTTAAATTGTTAAGGTCACTGACCCATCATCAACATCATCATGTGCCCTGCTGCATGGCATTGGCGATCATGGCCCTCCATATGAATCTGTCCCTTGTCGCTGCAAGTACATCTCCTACCCTCTCTGTCCTCAGAAACTCTGCAAGTCTGTCCAATATTTTCTCCCTGGGTCTACCTGGTGCTCTCTTTCCCTCCAGCTTTCCTATTGTGGCTAGCTGCTCTAATTTCTCTTGCCTCATATACAGCAATGGCTTCTTGTCACAGGAAGAAGAATCCTCTATACCACGTTGGTCTATGACACTGTGTGCCTTCAAACGTTCTCATGATTTTACCGTTTCCTGAGTTCTTGTAAATTGTGCTATTTCCTGTGATGTGTACCTTTAGGGTTTTTTTGACGTGAAGTAGTTCCTCTGCTGTGTGCCTTCAAAACTTCTCATGATTTATAACATTTCCTGTAATGTGTTCCTTCAGAAGGTTTTTTTAGTCTACTGACAGAAGAAAATTAATATATTACAAACCCGTACTTCCATTTAGGAAATTGAAAGCGTGCATGGAATCGGACCACCTTAACCGTGTCTCATATTTCCACTAGTCAAATCAAAGTATCTTGCTGTATCAACAAGGTTTCTTTTCAATAAAAGTATAGTGGTGCAGTCTTGTACAGTTCGGCCACATTACCCACCCAGACACACAAACCAAGACCCTCCATTTGGACACGGTGGAAGGAGGCGGACACGAGGTGGATGGATGAAAACCCATGACTCTGATGTCAAGGAACAGACCAATCTCACCATGCTTCACCTGTCTGCAGCAATGAAGGATCCTGTCTACAGCTAGATCAATGAAGGATCCTGTCTACTGCTACAAAAATGAAGGATCCTGTCTACAGCTAGATCAATGAAGGATGCTGTCTTCTGCTACATCCATGAAGGATCCTGTCTACCACTAGATCAATGAAGGATCCTGTCAACCACTACATACATGAAGAATCCTGTCTACCGCTAGATCATTGACAGATATCTTCTGCTACATCCATGAAGGAGCCTGTCTACAGCTAAAGCTACCATTTCCCCATCTCTCAATGACCACATACGTTCTTGGAAATCATCATGGCCAGTGAAAGGAGAGGTTCTTGGAGCTTGCAATGGACAAAACCTGGCTCTGATATTGAACTCGACAGCGAGAAGGAGCTTGTTGTTAGTGCCAGTGCCTCCACAAGGAAAATGAGACAGAAACAGTTATCTCACCACAGTTTTATTTTGGGCATATAGAAATCTTAGGAAAGCATTGGAAATCATGAAGAACTCGGCATCACTGCACAGAGAAGCTGGATTTGAACTTTAAGCAAATTACATCACGTGACCGCCACCAACACACCAGACATATCCAAACATACAGCCAGACTATTAGGACCATTAGTCCTAGTGAAGGCCTCACATACAGGTTGACATATAAATACACAACAGGCTAAACCAAACAACACACAGCTGACATTAGTCCTAGTGAAGGCCTCACATACAGGTTGACATATAAATACACAACAGGCTAAACCAAACACACAGCCGACATTAGTCCTAGTGAAGGTCTCACATACAGGTTGACATATAAATACACAACAGGCTAAACCAAACACACAGCTGACATTAGTCCTAGTGAAGGTCTCACATACAGGTTGACATATAAATACACAACAGGCTAAACCAAACACACAGCTGACATTAGTCCTAGTGAAGACCTCACATACAGGTTGACATATAAATACACAACAGGCTAAACCAAACACACAGCTGACATTAGTCCTAGTGAAGACCTCACATACAGGTTGACATATAAATACACAACAGGCTAAACCAAACACACAGCTGACATTAGTCCTAGTGAAGGTCTCACATACAGGTTGACATATAAATACACAACAGGCTAAACCAAACACACAGCTGACATTAGTCCTAGTGAAGGTCTCACATACAGGTTGACATATAAATACACAACAGGCTAAACCAAACACACAGCTGACATTAGTCCTAGTGAAGACCTCACATACAGGTTGACATGTAGGTACACAACAGACAGAATCGAACACACAGTGGGTATTAGTCTTGATGAAGGCCTCACCCTCACTTCAGGTTGACATGTAAATACTTAACAGACAGAACCGTACATCCATTCAACTCTGCTCTACAGCCCTACAAAAATGGAGTGTGGTAATGATCTTGTTATGTTACAGTGTTATCGATGGAACATTTTTATCTAGTAGCAAACGTCGTGATTTTAATACTTGGAACAGTCTCTCTTCCTGTTCTTGTTGTCGTCGCTGTGTTACAACAGTCCATATATACAGCAGTGGGTTGAGTGCACTGTTGAGCGGCAGCAGGATCATAACCATGGTCACATGAACCTTGTCTGAGGCACCACCGCCAACTAAGGTTTTTACACTTGTCAGACCGAGGGAGAACCAGCGCACAGCATCTGTTAGAGCCAGTTTTATCAACACGTGGACCGAAAAATAAATAATTCGTTTTGTGGAATCCATTTGAATTGGATGGATTGGCTTTCGTCTGTAAATAATGAGTTGACCCACATCCACCATGGAACACAGGATACAGTTAAATGTGACAGTGACTGTGAACCACCTGAACTCTTCTTTGGAGTTACTATCAGATAGAGCCAAACGACACAGACCAGACTGGCCATCAAGGCCCCAGTGTGACAGTCCAGGAAGAAAAGGTATCACAGACAACAAAAATCCAACACACCACGTCACTGCACAAGCTGCAGCTGTCAGACGTCTATTGAATGTGCACGTTGTTAAGGGGAAATAAAGAACAATGATATGATTCACTGTCATGAACCAGAGGATTAGAACTGACATCTCGCTGGATAGAAGTGAAAGAAAACCAGCAACTTTGCAAATCGCACTGTTGGTCCATGTCTTTTCACAGTAGATGTATTTTCCATAGAATATTTCATTGGCCACTGTAACCATGCTAACGTGGATTCCCATGCAAATGTTAGCAATCAATAAATGGAAAATATACATGATGAAAGTGTCTCCAAATATTTTGTTTTCCACGAATATTGCCATGAAACAACCCAAATTCCCTAGAATGGAGAACGTACTAAGTAACCAGTAGAAAAGCCTGTACAGTTCAGTTGGTAGCAAATATTCACAGGAAAAAGACGTGGGCTGTGGGGATACACACCGTATTGTGTGTGATTGTTTTAGAAGCAAATTCCTGCAACAAAACCTATAATTTGAAGAGAAAATGCTTTTCAAATGTTTCCACATTGACAATGCATGTAAGGGAAAGTTGGCCACTGAATTTCCCCTGACGTCCAGTTCAGTCAGTTGTGGCATACACTGGACGGCTCTGGGCCTAATTGTTTGAATACCAGAAAATGATAGATCCAAGTGTGTGATTTTGGGAAAGTACATGGGCAGCTTACTGTTAAGTATCTGGACACGTGTTCTTGAAGCATCTATTTCTGCTAGAGAGTAATGAAACAAAAAATATGGTTTACCTGTTAGTAACGTCAGAGGGTTATTTGTTAAAAATAAAGTTTTTAAGTTCCATAGTTCAACAAAAACAATCCTATCCACAGTTTTCAGATTGTTGTAAGTCAGATCAAGGTACTGTAGGTTGCGTAGCTTTACACTTGATATATAGACTAGAGAACAATAGGAAAGATTCAGATGAATGAGATATGTGTTTTTACTGAAATCAGTCAGCGTCATTCCTGAGCCTGTGGCGTCCATGTAATGAAGCTGGTGAAAGAGGTGAGCCCAAAAAGTTTGAGGACAAAAGAAAGACTGACCTTGACACTGACAACCATCAGGACAATTCATGTCACACAGCCATTCATCATCACGCTGACCCCAACCATCACACAGATGATCTCCATGAACACAAACTTTAGAACCACGACACCGGTAGAAACCAGGACAGAGAAATGTCTCAGTCTTGTTCATCCTCACCATATGTACAGTCAGTAAATCCGTTACATCGAGTGTAGACAGGGAGGCAGTACAACCAGTCTTCTGTACACCAGTAATGAGTGTCGGGACAAGATTGATGAGATGTCATCAGCTGCTGAGTAAAATAACCTGTACCATCCATATTGATGAATAATCGCTGATTGTGTTTGGCCTCTGTATGGTAGAAATTGCATATATCTTGAAGGAGACATTTGACCTCATCAGAGTCATCCTGACAGTCTGTGTAGCCATCACAACGTTGGCTCTTCAACACACACTGATCATTGGTACACAGAAAACCACTGCATGAAGGATGTTGACAGAATGACTCATCACTATGATCTGGACAGTCGTGTCTGAAGTCACACACCAGGGTGTAAGGCAGTGTTGCCATGTCATCATCACAGACAAACATGACACTGGTGTAGCCAGTGTGCTTTCCCGGAAACACCGGTGTGTCTGTGTCCATAGTACTCGTGTTCCAGAACATGCATGATGTTGAATACTTCAGTTGTCTACAGCGAACTTGAAGATCACAGGACAAAAATGTATGTGTGACGTGACCCTCTGGACAATCGGATATCGTTTGCTGTGTCTGCATCAAAAGGAACAGGGCTGAATCTAAAACAGGAAACTCAACTGTTCGAGCTGGATTGAAGTTTTGTGATTGTGATTTCATTTCACAAAGTATATGGTTTGAAAAGATTTCACTGTCAGTACTAGAATGCAGCCATCGAGCATCCAGACTCCCACGTTGAATGAGCCTTGTGAGACAGTATTGGTAGTGACGGAGATGAACAAGGTTGTAGATCATGGTGTTGTCAGACCAATGACGAAACTTGCTGTACATAAAAGTCACAGACTTCCAGCCTGATACGTAACCTAACATCACTCTAAAGTCGTCATGGTGATTAAATATGTGCATAAAATCGAGTTGTTCCTGTCTGGTTTTGACTGAAGCCAGCTCTCCACCCATCTTTTGACACTCATATGATAACAGCACATAAGGCAAAAGAGTCTCTGAAGTAACATATGTGAAACATTTGTTATATGAAGCCACCAAACCCTGACAACCAGGACTGCTGAAGGGACAGTGTTCTGTTTCATCTTGTCCATCTTCGCACTCTGACTTCAGGTTACAGTCCAGGTGGTGTTGAAAGCTGGCATAGTGATCGACAGAACAGTTGAACAGACCACTGGGTAACTGATGGGGTTTAATTGACTCTGGGTGAAAAGAAAACAGTATTTTGAGACTGGGACTTCTTTTTAACGGTGTGAAATGTGAACTGCTGACATGAATATGAATGTGTGTTGTAGGAAAAATGCGAACTGATGCGTTGTTGTCACCACACACACGCAGGACGCTTTGACGTGCATCTGGCAGCGCATAAATCAAATCTGCGTAGATATAAGGTGTGTACGACTTATACGATGTTCCCAGAAAACTGACCATGATGACACAGCCAGGGGGCGCTGTCAATTCTTCCCAGATATCATGAGAAGCTGTCTTAGAAAACGTCTGACGTGGTAGTACCATGTACCCACAATAAGGTGACGTAAATACCTTAATAAAACTATGATCTTTAATTGCTTGTATACATAGTCTAACTAAAGGCTTGTTATAGTGCACAAAAGTCATGTGGTTTCCACTTGATTCGATGTAATCTTCTTCCATAGAATGATAATCACAATGTACTCTCCAACGTTCTATTTCGTCATGGGCAAAACTCCTTTTAAACATATAAAATTTCCATGGACTAGAGCCACACCAGTGTGCCAGTCGTTGGACCCGAACCCTTAGAAACATGCCCTGTGGTACCATTACATGCAGAAGGCAGAAAGTAGTGAACTTATCACACATCCCATACACCACTCTCTGGTGTGTCATAAGGGCTAAAATGTGTTTTTTCCAGCAGTCTGAAACATTGGCCTGTAGGACTGGGAAGTTAGTTTGGTTCTGATTCATGATGTAGTCTACACCCGGACAGAGGTCACTGATGTTCATTGGATCAGGAGTGATGCTGGTGCTGGTGACCCTCATGTTGCTCTAATGATGATGGTGATGATAATGATGATGATGATGATGGTGATGATGATATCAATAACAAAATAACCAAATTTACACTGATAATAGTAAAAAGATCGTCGATCACACGCTTAGTTGAGCATGTTTAGAGCACAACATAGGACATACATATAAGCATACTACAAATTCAGAAACGATGGAATATTTATGTACATGCATATCTGCATGCTTGAATCCATAAAAACCATGACAAAAACCATCTTGATATCCATGTTGCTAAACCATAATAACTGATAATTGCTTTCAACTTGCTGTAGGTGATACCAACACAATGAATTATAACAGTTGGAGAGGGGGCTGACACAGAATGTGGAATAGGACCATATGGTTTAGGAGAACGAAATGAGAGAGGTGACGTGCTGGCTCTGTTTTGTCACGTAAATGAGATGAACATCACAAATACTTTCTTCCAACAACCACTGTTCAGAACACACAGAGAAATATTCTGTCTATCTATCTATCTATGTATCTATCTAATCTATCTATCTATCTGCTATACAAAAATGCCAATAAAATGTATGGGGTCAATGGCCACACCATGTCCAAATATATGGTTGACAGACATTTATCCCAAAACATTACTATTTGCCTTTTAAAAGCTCACAGGCAAATTACATTCACAGTGCCATACAGCAAAATATTCTACACTATCAATTTCCAAAAGATGACCACTAACTTAACTTCATATTCATTAAACAAAAAAACATGTTACAATAAAGAATTCAACACAAAATTTGCCATTCATGTTTCAAAAGTCCAAACTCTCAATACATAAAATTGTCCATAAAATTCACACTGACCGTACATTATTCAAAGATCAAACCCACAAAACAGTAATTCATAAAACATTAAATCAAGAACTACAACTCAATACAACTCTTAACTGCCAAGATACTTAATTCACTTCACTTTTACACAACGTTTCTTCACATCAAATGCTTACAACAGTTTCCTTCATCTACCATTCATCCATGAATCCTGATAGTTCCTATAACTTGTTTCACAATAGGCCAATTCAACTAGCTCCTTTATAATCTTTTCAAGTCTCATTTTTGGTAAAGTAAATTTCTCATGCTAACACTCTACAAATCCAAAGGTAAACTAATGCTGCAAAAGGAAACTTGTTCAAACATTAGTAATCTAAAGAAATATAAAAGATTCACCAACCTGATAACCTATTGGCAGCTTACGACAAAACGGATTTTTTAGTTCTCTTCAGGCAGCAAGGAAACGCGACCACTCAACCTAGCAATCTCTGTAGAACTGAATTTAAACTCAGATTTTTCAACACACACTCTACGCTCCGCGCACTCCACGCTTCAACTTCACAGCCAATCCCAAAACATTTCCCATTTCAACCAATGAGAACAAAGACACCGAAAACAACACTGGGTGCTCCAATCCACAAAAGCAAAATGAGCCAAAACACCCTACACAACAGCGAAAATGCAAAAACAGAAGTGTGAAAATAACAGCACAGTATACCCAATTTGATATGCATACACGTGTGACAATGAACCTGTTAATCATAATCATCATCATCATCATCAGTCCCGTAGTCTGGTTGACCGTTGGGGCACCACTGAAGATTTTGCAACCAGCTTCCTCCACTCCTCACGGTCCTCAGCTTTCCGCAGAATGATATTCCATTCAAGGCCAGTCCACTCTCTGATATTGTCTTCCCATCTTTTTCTCTGTCTGCCTCTTCATCTCCCTCCCTGAACTGTTCCCTGCAAGACGGTCTTGGCCAGTCCAGATGATCGTGTGACGTGCCCGTACCACCTCAGTTTGCGTCTTTTCACTGAGGTCAGGAGGTCTTCATACGGCCCGATGGCGTTTTCGATTCGGGTTTTCACTTCCTTATTGGTTAATATGATCTTTGTACGAGATACCAAGGAGTTTGCGGAAGCATCTCATCTCCATTGCTTGTATCCTTCTTTCAATGTCTGCTGTTATGGTCCATGTTTCGCATGCATACAAAAATATTGACATGACCAGGGAACGCATCAGTCTGATCTTGGAGCCGATTGCGATATTCTTGTCATTCCAGATGACTTTTAGCTTGGTCATTGCAGCTGTGGTCTGGGCAATCCTGGAAAGTACTTCGGGCTTTGATCCTTCATCTGATACTATAGCTCCCAGATATTTAAATCTATGGACGGTCTCAAGTTTCTTGTTGTCTATGGTAATGTCAGTGCTGATGCCATTGGTATTATTTGTCATCAGGAGGCCTCATCAAGATGTTTTATCAAGCTGACTAGCTCTTGCTCTTGCCCAGCTAGTCCGTCAATGTCGTCGGCAAAACGCAAGTTTGTGATTGTTCTACCTTCGATGCTGACTGTTCCCTCGTGGTCTTCAAGTGCGTCAGCCATTATTCTCTCTAAGAAGATGTTAAAGAGAGTGGGGGAGAGCAGGCATCCTTGGCGTACTCCAACTGTGGTTCGGAACCATTCTCCTATGTTGTTGTCATGGTAGACTGCACTGGTCGCCTTTTCGTAGAGGCATTCTATGGTTCTGATCAGGTTGGCATTGATGTTGTACAGCCTCATGGTTGCCCACAAGGCTGCGTGCCAAACTCTGTCGAATGCCTTCTTGAAGTCCACGAAGACGTGGTAAAGGCCTTGCTGGTGTTGCAGGTATTTCTCACAGAGCAATCTGAGGTTGAAAATTTGCTCTGTGGTACTTCTTCCTGATCTGAAACCTGCCTGCTCTTCTTTTATTATCTCCTCAGCTTGTGGCTTCAGTCTACTCAGAAGGATTTTTAGCATGACCTTACTTGGATGGCTGATCAGGCTGATGGTACGGTAGTTTTGGCATAGTTGTAGGTTGCCTTTCTTCGGGAGAGTGATTATCAGGGACTGGGTCCAAGGTGTTGGCCACTCACTTGTCCGCCAGATCTTATTGCAGATGATGAGTAACATATCTATCATGGCCTCTCCTCCTGCCTGGACCAGTTCTGAGGGAATGTTGTCCACTCCTGCCGACTTGCCTTTCTTCAATGATTTTACTGCAGCTTCAACTTCTTCTCGCACGATGGGGTAGCTGTCGTTGTTGGTTGGTGGAGGAACGTCTAGCACCTTGGGATCTCCTGTTGTTGTGTGTGTGTATAATTCGGAGCAGTACTCTGTCCACCTCTGCAGAATCTCTTGATCTTCTGTGAGACATTTCCCTGCTTTGTTCTGTATGGTAGTGGTTCTGCCTTGTTTTGAGCTTGCTAGTCCTTTCACAAGCTGGTAGGCTTTCTTGCTGTTATTTTTCTGCAGGTTTGCTTCGATATCTTGGCATTGTTCTTCAATCCATGTTTCCTTTGCTTTCCTCATGCCTTCTTTAACTTGTTGGTTGGCTTTTCTGTATAGTTTAGCACCTTCATCCGTACTCTTCTTTTGCTTTAGTTCTCTGCGTTTGTCGCTCAGCTTTAGTACTTCTTCCATGACCCAGGGCATCTTTGTTGGTCGGTGTTTTCCAAGGATGTCGTTGGCTGCTTCGGTCACGGCAGTGTTGAAGTTGTTGATCAGAGTGTCTACTTCGGTGTCCACAGTTAATCATAATACACACACACAAACCCCAAGTCCTTAATAACTAAGAAGCGTATAAATATTGCAATCAGGAAAGGGGACGTTTGGTTTTCTTTCCAGTATTTTCTTCTTCCCAGTCGAAATCTGAACAGGTGCAGACTGGAATGTATATCATATGTTCATATTAATATCTTGATACTCATATTCATGCATATGCCAGCATGAACTCGTCAGTGCTCAAGACCCCAAGGAAGAACAGTTCCATGTGCTGCCAAAGTCTTGTGCCCCTTATGAAGACCTATACCAAATAATTAAGTATCAGTTTGCTCACTCATACGTCAGATTAACTATCGAGTACATCATCATCATCATCATCATCATCATTATCATCATCATCAACATCATCATCATCATCATAATTATCATCATCATCATCACCACCACCACCACCACCATCATCATCATATCATCATCACCATCATTATCATCATCACCATCATCATCATCACCATCATAATTATCATCATCACTACCACCACCATCACCATCATCATTATTGTCACATGCTGAATGGCAATAGAT
The DNA here is from genome assembly GCA_030674185.1 of Monoplex corrugatus. Taxonomy (NCBI): domain Eukaryota; kingdom Metazoa; phylum Mollusca; class Gastropoda; order Littorinimorpha; family Ranellidae; genus Monoplex; species Monoplex corrugatus. The sequence continues at coordinate 14,506,081 of CM060314.1, read as the reverse complement.
AGTTCCTTCATGGTCACTACACATTACCATTTTGTGAAAAGAAGCAATGTTTCAGTAGTGACGTAATTTATGGTTCACTGAAAATGGCCAGCTGCCACAGGTCACCTGCCATGATGAAGAGGTCTCTTAAAAAAAGCTGGGCCCGGCCATTTTTGCTCTCAAAGCTTGCTGCACAAGAAGTTACGAGTAAAGACAAAAGCTGCCACACTCCACAAGCTGTCAGATTCATGATTTAACATGCAAGTAGAATCCCAGGAGGATGGCCAAAGCTTCGCTACAAAGACACCCTGAAAAAATCCCTCCAGAAATGTGACATTGATGGAAAACAATGGAATATCATGGCCACAAACAGGTCTGAATGGAGGCAAGCTATTTACAAGGGAACAGAAGCTTATGAAAATAAGAATTGAAGCAGCCAAATGGAAAAGCGTGCAGCAATTAAGGCCAGAACCAACTGTTCAGAGCATTCCATTGAGTGTCCAATATGCGGCTGCCTGTGTGCATCAGACTTTGGCCTGAGATCCCACATCATCATCATCATCAAGTGCCTTGCCACATGGCGTTGGCGATCATAGCCTTCCATCTGCTTCTATCCCTTGTTGCCTCAAGCATCTCTTCCACCCTCTTTGTCTTCAGCCACTCTGCAAGTCCGTCCAATATCTTCTCCCTGGGTCTACCTGAGATCCCACATGAGGGTACACAAATAAAGTGCTAGGTTAGAGAAATGACAAAATCATAATTTACATCACCTTTCATTTCTGTAGACTCTTGTTATCCAAACTAATGGCTCCACCTGTCTGATCAGATAATGGTTGTGCCTGGTGACAGACTCAGCTAGATGTGGAACAGCATCAGTTGTGGCTAAACCAGCCAATTTTCAGGGGCTGTTCTTGGCATAGTCAAAGGCACACAAAGGCTGATGGTTGTGGATGGGTAATAGCTGCTGTAGCATTCCTTCTCTCTCTCTTCTGGCTAACTACTGTCGAGTTCGTTTCTCTTCTGCAATTGCGATGCGAGAGCCTATAACTTGTCGCTAGGCACAGAGAGTTTTAGCTGTGTCTTTCCAAATGTTCATACTGATATCAGTAGACCAGGTCACGTTTGAAAACGTCCCTTTATCTTGTCAGTGGGTACCCCTGGTAGAGGATCCTACAGCGAGGTGGCCGTTCAGGATCTGTTCAGGGATGTGGCCATCCTGCATGCAGCAGACATGGCCAATTCAACGTGGTGGTCAGTGTGTGAAGATGGCTGGCATGTGGACATGCCCTGGTGCCCACGAGCCAGACTCCCTGCTATGAATAAATAGCACCACTTCCTTGTGGTTATCTCGGGAGAGAATAACCTGTATGCCTTGAAGGTTGTCGTGGGAACGACTAAGGCTGGCGGAGAGTCCGCACACAAACTGATGGAAAACAACGGGAAATCACCATCGTATTTTCCCAAGAAAAATTCATTGTCAGACAAAACAAGAAAAATGAGGAAAACGACGTAAATAGGGGATCCTTTAGAGAACATTCGTCCGGTAGGGACCGTCATGCTGCGCAAGTGACACCAGACCGTCAGCAAGCTACTCTGATCAAACTGAAAAAAACAACAACTAAAATCACAACATGGAATGTGAGGACATTGCTGCAAAAGGGAAAATTAGAGAATGTCAAGACTGAGATGCACGGGCTCTACATTATCATTTTAGGACTAGGGGAAGTGAGATGGAAGGGGGCAGGCATGATGATATCAGGAAAGCATACAATAATATAGTCTGGTGGAAACACATGAAAGAGGAGTAGGCATCATAATGAACAGGGATGAATCAAAAGCAGTTAAGGGATACTGGGCTCTATCCAACAGAGTGTTGCTGGTTAAATTGGATGGCAAGCCATTTGACATCAACATCATCCAGGTGTATTCACCAACATCCGCAAGTACTCAAGACGAAATTGACAACTTCTATGAAGTATTAGAGATGGCCAAGGCTCAATGTAAATCACAGGAAGTAAGTTTGTCTATATATATACATATATGTATGTGTGTGTTTGTGTGTGTGTGTGTGTGTGTCTGTCTGTCTGTCTGTCTGTGTCTGTGTCTGTGTCTGTGTGTCTGTGTCTCTGTGTGTCTGCGTGTATGCATGTATTCGAAACCAAGTGCATGTGAAATAATCAATTTAATAACAGACTGTCCAAAATTATTAAATGAATACAAATAAAACAACAATATAGTAAGAAGCCAGATTTGCATTAAAACGTCAAAATGGAAAAATATTCTGGGACAGATGGGTCTGGGGCAGAATTGTTTAAAATGTGTCAGGAAAATTTTGGTTCTTTTACTGAACACTCAGCAAATAAATCTTTCAGAGATGGTGAACTTTCGGCAACTCAACAGAATATGATATAACCTGTCTTCCAAAACCAGATTAACCAAACAAATACATACAAAAAATGGAGACCTAATCTCAGGACTTGACTTATGGTATAAGACCTAAGAGCTTTTGGTGATAGATATATGACAATATTTCCAAACGTTCTGTGGCCTTTTTTGTCGATGGCGATGGTCGGCAGCGGAAAATCAGTTATCTTAAAACACAGCGACGCTCATGACTAAAACAACCAATGCACGATCGGCACGGTTTCTGCAACGACTACAGTAGTAGTATACTGTGAAGTCATCCACTATGGGGCATTTGCGTCTTTGTCTAGCCTCTATCTCGCGCTGAACTCTATCCTCTGCATAGCTCTTTGCTCCCGCGAAAACAGCAGCTCTCCACCCCACTCTATCCTGGGCAGCCGTATCCCAGTTCGCAATATTGTTAGAAAATTCTATGGACGTTTTACACTGGTCCTTAATGCCAAGCTTGGGTCGTCCAACGTTACGCATGCCCAAACGTTAATTTGTGAAAATCAGATGGGCTTTGCTGGAAACTGGCATGCAGGAGATAAGATGATTTATGAGTTGCTTATTTATTTTGATATCAAAACATTACCTGCACTATTAGTTTCTCTTGATTTTTAGAAAGCTTTTGATTTGGTAAATTTAACATTTCTGTTCAATGCTTTGAAAGCATATGGATTTGGAGAAAATCTGTGTGCATGGATTGAAACGTTCTAAAGAACATAAAATAGACTGTGACCTTTAATGGTTAGGTCACAAACTGATTTCATGTAGAAACAGATTGTAGACAAGGTGACCCACTTTCCCCATACTTCTTTGTATTGTGCAGACACTCCATCCTGTGTACGTAAAGAAAAAAAAGATAAACCAATTTAAACATTTCAGCCAAATCACAGAGGTACATGGTGAACATTTGATGCAATATGATGAAAGGACCATGACAAGAAGATGTTTACATAGAAGCAAATAATGTGAGAAAGAGAAAAAAAAAAAATAAACAGTAGCTTACTTTACTGTAAACTGTGTGTAAATTTCCTCCTGTCTATCACTGGTGTGTCTGGCTACCGATGGATGTACAATTTTGTTTGTCTGTTGATTTGGTTTTGGTTTTCATATATCGGGTTTGTTTAGGGTCACATTTCCATGAAGAGAGTTATGGTATCTGAGAGAACGAATGACATCAGATCATTATAAGGAAATAACATACAGTCCATTTAAGCTTTCTGAACGCATTAATAACACCAAGCCTTCCCCCATGGGGGTGCCCGGGGGGGGGGGGGGAGGCTCTTTCAGTATAAATAGTATCCACCACTTTCTGGAAATTCTGTGCTAGAAATTTCCGCTTTTCTGTCATTCTCTTTGTTCCTGCCCTGCTCCTTTGCTTTCTGTCATTTCTTCCTATCATTTTCTGCCTTGCTGGTCCATTCACCTGTATGTGTTCAATAAAGTCTTAGGTACTTTCTCTTGGGATTGATAGTTGGATGCATGTATAGAATGCATTTTTGGCTCTAGGGAAGTGAGGTATGTGGAAGCAACTTTAGGTAATTTAGGCCCGTTTTTCTATGTTCTAGTGGCCTTAGTTGTTTTTGAGTTTGTCTTCTGGTGTGTTTTTCTTTTTGTGTGTGTTTAAATCCCCTGTGCGACAAATTGGACGGAATGGTTAACGCCTGGTGCATTTTCTTAGATTGTGTGGGTGAATGCATTGACATGTGTTCTAAATTTTCTTTTCTTTTTTTCACTGTTGGAGTGTTGTGTATGTTTTGAAACGGTTTGAGCCCTGATACGGCTCTGCACAGTTGGCTGGGTATTTAAAAAATAACAGTAACATCAAACCTTCTTAACAGGAGCGGGCACCCTGTGGGCTGAAATCCTCTAATGAACTCTCCTTACAAGATATCTTTTGAGATGCAACAATCCCGAATGTTGCGGACATGGCTAAGCCAATGAAGTCACCGTTGTGTGAAGATAGCATGCATTACTGGTGAACTGCTTGGTCTAAGACGTTCTTGTGTGGCACACGGTGATTCTGGGAACCTTCCAGGATCTGGCACAAGCACTGTGGATGGACGCTACTGATGGGATCTCTTGTCATACGTAGGCTGTCCATCTCTCGGTGCTGTAGAGAAGGGTACTCAGTATGCAGGCTCTGTGAGCACCAGTTTTGGTGGCTGTGGTAGGTTTGTTATTTACCCACACTCTGCTGGACAGCTGGGCCATGGTGGTGGCAGCGTTCCCTTTCTGCCTGTTGAGCTCTGGGCCAGGAATAGGTTTTTGGAATCTGTCGATCCTAAGTTGGGGAATTCGCTTACTACTTGCAGGGTGTGATCGTCAACACTGATGCTGGGGTCTTCGCTGATGTTTTGACCTATGATGACTGTTGATGCGGCGAAACACTTGGCAAGCATGTGCTAGGGACCTGACTAGCCTCTGGAGACCAGGCTGTGAGATGTCAAAGCAGTATCATCAGTGAGCGGTATCTCCCAGACCAGGGTCTGATGCATTTTTGTCTTTGCTCTGAAGCGTGCAAGCTTGAAAACCTTGGCATCGAACCTAGTGTGAAGGTACACTACATCAGTAGAGGCACTGAAAGTGAACAGCAGAAGTACATGGGAGAACAAACTACTGCAAAGCGTCGGGTGAGGTCACCACCTTGCTTCACTCTGGGGAAGGTGAGATGGAAGGGAGTGGGCATGATAACATCAGGCAAGCATACAATTATATATTCTGGCACACAAGGCTGCAGGACCTCTTCTCGTGCAGCATCTGCAGAAGAGCACGTTCCTCCGGCGGGCACGTTTTGCACAGGCAATCTCATGAGTGAGCCAGGGGGTAGGGGGGCGGTCAGGTAAAAGACGGGTTGTGGCTGGAGCATGAGTGTCCAGAAGATGGTGGAGAGTTGTATAAATATCGAATATCCGACCTTCAAGTTCCTAAGAAGTGTGGCTTGTATAGTAAACAGTTTCTACCTGTCAAAGGCCAGCTTAGTTGGATAGGACAAATTGTCCATATGGAAGATAACGCCATTTCAATAAAATGCTTCCTTATGCACAGCTGAAGCAAGAATACCGAGACCAGGAAGACCATAAAAGAGAAACAAAGATACTTTAACCCTTTGACTCCTGCACCAAATCCACCGACTGCAAAAACTTAACCTTTTGATTTCCTCACCCTATCCACTAGCTTCCCTCATGAAGCTGGTGGATAGGATGATGGAATCAAAGGATTAACAAAAGAAGACTAAAATACATGTCAAGCAGCAAGAACACGGACCTCATGGCAACCATCTTTCAAGGAAAAACATTGGCCAAAAAGGAAGAAAGGCAGATCTCCAATGTGATACATCGAGAACATAACCAAGATCAGTGGCCTAAACGTTCAAGAAATTGTCCACAAAAGTCAAGACAGCAGGCTGGAGGGAAATGGTGGTGTCAAAATGCGCAGCGGCCAACACCGAACCTGGTGACGCCAACAGATGAGACAGGTGAAACTTTGTATCAATCATGATGAAATGTGTATTTCCCTCTGAAAAAAATCCGTTCTTAGTGTTACAAACAGGTGTACAAACAACAAAACGTACAGTGGTATGGGATTGTCTGCAAAACCAAGAAGGCCTGATGTTACTGATGATTTCAGATATTTGTTATCTCCACAGTGATCTGTGGTCATTCAGAAAGAAATTTATGACTGTTTTGACTCTGGCACAATGGCATGGACAAAACGTGGACCAGCGTAATACTGCAATATAAGTTCCATCATTTATCATGGAGAAGAAACAGTTCCGGTGAATTCTTGATTGTGTGTGCATTTGTTATTATTAATGGACTGTACTGATTGTTTCCATGAAGTGGTCTGACGTCACTGATGCGCGCAGACAACATAAATGGGTAATGTCTGTTATTTCCATTAAGTGGTCTGACGTCACTGATGCATGCAGACAACATAAATGGGTAATGTCTGTTATTTCCATTAAGTGGTCTGACGTCACTGATGCAATGCAGACAACATAAATGGGTGATGTCTGTTATTTCCATTAAGTGGTCTGACGTCACTGATGCAATGCAGACAACATAAATGGGTGATGTCTGTTATTTCCATTGAGTGGTCTGACGTCACTGATGCATGCAGACAACATAAATGGATGATGTCTGTTATTTCCATTGAGTGGTCTGACGTCACTGATGCATGCAGACAACATAAATGGATGATGTCTGTTAGTTCACTTAAGTGGTCTGACGTCACTGATGCATGCAGACAACATAAATGGGTGATGTCTGTTATTTCCATTGAGTGGTCTGACGTCACTGATGCAATGCAGACAACATAAATGGTGATGTCTGTTATTTCCATTGAGTGGTCTGACGTCACTGATGCATGCAGACAACATAAATGGATGATGTCTGTTAGTTCACTTAAGTGGTCTGACGTTATTAATGCGTTCAGACAGCTTGAATGAACTTATCTGATATTTCCATTGAGGAAGACAAAGAACTACATGTTTCGAGTCTATGTGCAGCAACAAGCGGCGATTCCTGCAACATTACCTTTGTCAGGACAATGGGGGACAGAAGTGAATGGCAGTGCTTGATTGGCTACGTCCTGAAAGGAGCACGCCATGCATGTAAAGAAGGTTTGATGTTACTCTTATTTTCAAAATGCCCAGCCGACTGTGCAAAGCCGTATCAGGGCACACACACGCACGCACACACGCACACACACACACACACACGCACACACACACACACACACGCACACGCACACGCACACGGCTATAAATGGGAAGAAAGAATAAAAGCAATGGAAAATTATAGAGAGCATATTATATACAATTATATATTACAATGTGATTCCCCTCCGAGTGGAGACAGGCTGCAGAGGGGATTGAGTGAGGTCAGGATTTTATGCAGAGGAGAAAAGGTGAATTTTGAGAGCGGACTTGAAGGAGACAAAAGTAGGTTGCTGACGGACTGAGAGATGAAGTTTGTTCCAGGAAAGTGGACCAGAAACAGAGAAGGCTCGTGGACCATAGGTATTGAGCTTGGTGCGTGGAAAGCGAAAAGTCAGAGGATCGGAGGCAGAGCGGAGGGTACGTGAGGGAAGATAGATCTCAAGTAGGCTTGACAGGTAATCGGGGGCTGCGTTATTGAGGCTTTTGTAGCACATGGTGTCTAGTTTGTACTGTATGCGCTTTGATACAGGGAGCCAGTGAAGTTGTGCCAGGAGAGGAGATATGTGGTCAGCTTTTTTCTTTTTTAGTACAAGGCGTGCAGCATTGTTTTGAATGCGCTGCAGGATGTGAATAGTGGAGGCAGGAAGACCAGACAGGAGTGAATTGCAATAGTCAATGCGAGACATTATGAAGGAGAGAACGAGTTTTGCAGTTGTTTCGACAGAGAGATACTTCCTGATCAGGCTTATACGATGGAGGTGAAAGTAGCAAGATCTGGCAGTTTGAGAAACAAAGTTGTTCATGGAGAGGGTAGAGTCAATGCAGACACCAAGGTTTTTAGCTGAATCAGAAATTGGGACTGATGTGTTACATAATGGGAGAGAAAGAGGAGGCAGCTGAGAAAGTTTCTGACGGGTGCCAATGAGGATAGCTTCTGTCTTGTCATCATTAAGCTGAAGTTTGTTGAACGTCATCCAGTTCTTAATGTCCGAGTAACACTCAGTGGTGCGAGTCAAGAGGCACTGTATATTGTCTGGTGTGTCACTGTCTAGAAGTTGGGTGTCATCAGCATAGAAGTGGTGTTTTATAGAGTGGGAGTTGATGATGGTGGACAGGGGGGAGGTGTAAAGAGTGAAAAGAACAGGGCCAAGGACAGATCCTTGTGGAACACCACAGGTCAGGTATGCAGGTTGAGAGTAAGTGCCATTAATGAGAACAGTTTGTTTTCTCTTTGATAGATATGAAGTGAACCAGGAGAGAGCAATGTCAGAGATGCCAAAAGTATGATGAAGTCTAGAAAGGAGAATACCATGATCAATGGTATCGAAGGCTGCAGACAGATCAAGGAGTGTGAGGAGAGAGACTTTGCCAGTATCAGTTGCAAGGAGGAGATTGTTGAGAATGTGTAGCAGGGCAGTTTCAGTGCTATGGCACTGGCGGTAGGCTGACTGGAAAGGATTGAGAAGATTGTTGGCAGACAGGTGAGAGTTCAGCTGGTTGCATGAGTTATAAAGAAACCTGAATCCTTTCCAGTAAGACTTTTCATGTAAATGTTCATGAAATCGATGCTATATTGCAAATTTTGATAAGTTGTAAGCTTCTTTCACTGAAGTGTAAACATGCAATATTATAGATTTTTCAGAATTGTGCGCATCTTTCTAAGTTGCTATGTGAAATGCGTCATTACCGTGGAAACCAACATGAAAGAAACACCACAAATACTGGCATACCTGACTTTTATCCATACACAAAGCATAATATGATTTACCACAATTACATGTACTAAATCAAATCTTGTCTCCACGTGAGAAGACTGTAAGGCATGTAATAAAGATTTCGAATAACAAATAGAGCTGCTTTGAAGAAGACAGGCTTAAGATTTTTTGAGATAATCCAATGCTTGTGTAATGACAACCAATTCAGCTGGAAACATGGATACATATGACGTCGGCGATCATGACCCTCCATACGAATCTATCCCCTGTCGCTGCAAGTACATCTCCCACCCTCTCTGTCCTCAGCCATCCTGCAAGTCCGTCCAATATTTTCTCCCTGGGTCTGCCTGGTGTTCTCTTTGCCTCCAGCTTTCCTGTTGTGACCAGGTGCTCTAATTTCTTTCGTCATACAATGTCCTATAAATGTTGCTTGTCTTTTCCTAATCTTCTTTATTAATGACCTTCTTGTGTCTGCCTCCCTCAGTCAAGATTGTCTCGTTTGTTTTCTTTGCTGCCCATGGAACTCTCAACATTCCCCTTAGAAACCATACTCCAATTGCCCTGATTTGGTTATGGCTTTGCGTGTTGATTGTCCACACTTGACAACCGTACAACAGTATCCGTTCCACATAACACTCAAGAACTGTCTATACGCATTTGTTGGTAAGAACGCTTTTCATCTTCGTGAATGCTGTTTTGGTTTGGCCGATTCTTCTGGCTATTTCAGATGTGCATCGGCCATCTGGTGAGATGACCGTTCCTAGATATCTTAACTTATCAACATGTCTCAAAGCTGTGCCATCCGCTCTTATTTTGCATGTGACATTGTTAGGTAGTTATCAACATGGATTTTTGATTGATTGATTTGGTCCAGTTTTTACGTCGGCACCCATCTCAGATGGTATGACTGACGGTGATAACCATCCCAGGGAAGCAGTGTAAGGGGGACTTATCTAATCCTGTACAGACACCACTAGAACAACAATGTTAAGATGGGACAGTCAGAAGGCTAGCTTTAATATAGCGCATCTCGGGATTCGAACCCACAACCATTAGCGTGTGAATCCGACGTTCAACCAACTGAGTTACTGAGGTCCACCAACACGGATTTAAGTTACTTTTCGGTTTAACTAATTGTGTGGTTGTTTCATTAGAATGATTTTGTGTGAATTACGCAACATATCAAACTATGCTATAGTCATGTGCCGGTATGGACAGATAGCGTTGTTTGCTTGTGATTGCAGCCTGATAACAGGGACATGATAGGCATTGATGTATTGCAAATATTTTATAGTGAATCACTTTGGTGAGAAGAAAATAGCTTATGAGAGTCATTGATGTATTGCAACTATTTTATAGTGAATAATTGTGGTGAGATGAAAATAGCTTACTATAGTCATTGATGTCTTACAAATATTTTGTAGTGAATAATTTTGGTGAGAAGAAAATAGCTTATGATACACAGCTGTGCAACATGACCAAAAACGGCATCTTTAGTTGCTCAAGAGGCGTGGCACCTAGCCTGACCCTTGACCCCCTGATCACACACTGTGATAGACATTCCATCTGACGCGAGTCTTTCCCTTCTCTACATCTATTAAAAAGTGGAGATTTTTCGCTCTTTTTGAAGATGATTTACAAATAAGTCAAGGTTTTGTCAGCATGCATGTTTTGTCAAATAAAAGTTCTGTCTCTTGACTCTGTACGAAAATGGAAAAATTCCACTCTAATCTTTTGTGATTTATTTACCTTTAGTTTGAAGATACCACCAGCATCTCTCAGTGAAATTAACGTGAAGTAGATGATGTTGAGAGTGGGGAACATTGAGTACTGAAGTGAGGTGGAGTTATTTGGCTGTGACTGTTGAAATGACTGTGTTTTCTCTCTTTCTCTCTCTCTCTCTCTCTCTCTCTCTCTCTCTCTCTCTCTCTCATCCCACACACACACACACACACACACACACACAACACACACACACACACACACACACACACAACAACTGAACAAAGGGACAGTTATTCACTCTGTTGGTGATACGAACTTGTCAATATGAAACAGGATTTTTGTTGCATTGTCTTCGCTCCTGTACCAAGGAAACAATAGATGTGTTACACACTGAACTTGTAATCATGTCACTGTTTCCAGCAATCTGATATTTCAGATGGTGATACACTTCCCAACAGTTCCATAACATGTAAAATTGGCCTACAAAAATATTCCTTCTTTCGCTTTCGGCGCATTGATAGTTTCCTATAGCAGGGTGCCAGCCATGCTAACGAAAACTCCATTCGTGTCTGATCAGTTACCATGATCACATCAGTTTATTCATGTGTCGGAGTATCCTTGACTGGACCGTGGTACTGTTTACAAAAGGAAAAAGCACTGTCCAAGATAGGACCCTGGTACTGTTAATGAAAGGAAGCGGCACAGTCTCAGATTATGCCATGGATAGTGTTGAGGAATAAAACATCTGCGTGACATCTTGTTGGTGATTAGAAGCCATTACAGATTCCTGGAAAGTATACACACATGTGAAGAGAGAAAGAGAGAGAGAGAGAGATAGAGACAAAGACAGTCAGATAAGAACTATGGGACAAAATGCCACACTCATGTCAACTTCATGATCCCCTAACACAGAACCGGCAAAACGCCATGTGTAATATAGTGTACAGACTCGTGTGTATCGATTCCTTTAATCAGAACGAGAATACATTTGCAAATACTTTATAGTGACAAAAAATGTCATTCTTATCCCACTATATTTATCAAAACTTTAAATATTGTAATGCTTACCTGGATCAATCGAGTGTAGTGACTTGCGAGAATGATGACAAACACATTCTGTGGCATGGAATACATTTGGAGGACATCTCTTTGTTAGTACAGACATATAGGCATATTTTTATTGTGGCTCCCACAGCTTGGACGTTGTTGTACATGTATAATTATATTCTTTGCCTTCTAAAATGTGTGAATCTACCTTTCTTACATATTTGTTACCAGTATTCTCACAGACTGGGTCCAAATTGCAAACATAGTATTCTTTATTCATCAACAAACACAACGGAGCATAATATATAACGTCAATTATATCTGACTGCCGTAAGACATCTCCTTGAATTGAATTATTAGTCATTGATGTCTCACAAATATTTTATAGAGAATAATTTTGGTGAGAAGAAATTAGCTTGTGATAGTCATTGATGTGTTGCAAATATTTTATAGTGAATCATTTTGGGGAGAGAAATAAGCTTATGATAGTCATTGATATGTTGCAAATATTTTATAGTGAACAATAGCGATGAGAAGAAAATAGCTTATGGTAATCATTGATGTATTACAAGTATTTTATAGTGAATAATGTTGGTGAGAAGAAAATAGCTTATGAGAGTCATTGATGTATTGCAAATATCTTATAGTAAATAACGTTGGTGAGAAGAAAACAGCTTGTGATAGTCATTGATGTATTGCAAATATTTTATAGAGAATAATTTTGGTGAGAAGAAATTAGCTTGTGATAGTCATTGATGTGTTGCAAATATTTTATAGTGAATCATTTTGGGGAGAGAAATAAGCTTATGATAGCCATTGATATGTTGCGAATATTTTATAGTGAACAATAGCGGTGAGAAGAAAATAGCTTATGGTAATCATTGATGTATTACAAGTATTTTATAGTGAATAATGGTGAGAAGAAAATAGCTTATGAGAGTCATTGATGTATTGCAACTATTTTATAGTGAATAATTGTGGTGAGATGAAAATAGCTTACGATAGTCATTGATGTCTTACAAATATTTTGTAGTGAATAATTTTGGTGAGAAGAAAATAGCTTATGATACACAGCTGTGCAACATGACCAAAAACGGCATCTTTAGTTGCTCAAGAGGCGTGGCACCTAGCCTGACCCTTGACCACCCTGATCACACACTGTGATAGACATTCCATCTGACGCGAGTCTTTCCCTTCTCTACATCTGTTAAAAAGTGGAGATTTTTCGCTCTTTTTGAAGATGATTTACAAATAAGTCAAGGTTTTGTCAGCATGCATGTTTTGTCAAATAAAAGTTCTGTCTCTTGACTCTGGACGAAAATGGAAAAATTCCACTCTAATCTTTTGTGATTTATTTACCTTTAGTTTGAAGATACCACCAGCATCTCTCAGTGAAATTAACGTGAAGTAGACGATGTTGAGAGTGGGGAACATTGAGTACTGAAGTGAGGTGGAGTTATTTGGCTGTGACTGTTGAAATGACTGTGTTTTCTCTCTTTCTCTCTCTCTCTCTCTCTCTCTCTCTCTCTCTCTCTCTCACACACACACACACACACACACACACACACACACACACACACACACACACACACAACAACTGAACAAAGGGACAGTTATTCACTCTGTTGGTGATACGAACTTGTCAATATGAAACAGGATTTTTTGTTGCATTGTCTTCGCTCCTGTACAAAGGAAACAATAGATGTGTTACACACTGAACTTGTAATCATGTCACTGTTTCCAGCAATCTGATATTTCAGATGGTGATACACTTCCCAACAGTTCCATAACATGTAAAATTGGCCTACAAAAATATTTCCTTCTTTCGCTTTCGGCGCATTGATAGTTTCCTATAGCAGGGTGCCAGCCATGCTAACGAAAACTCCATTCGTGTCTGATCAGTTACCATGGTCACATCAGTTTATTCATGTGTCGGAGTATCCTTGACTGGACCGTGGTACTGTTTACAAAAGGAAGCAGCACTGTCCAAGATAGGACCCTGGTACTGTTAATGAAAGGAAGCGGCACAGTCTCAGATTATGCCATGGATAGTGTTGAGGAATAAAACATCTGCGTGACATCTTGTTGGTGATTAGAAGCCATTACAGACTCCTGGAAAGTATACACACATGTGAAGAGAGAAAGAGAGAGAGAGAGAGATAGAGACAAAGACAGTCAGATAAGAACTATGGGACAAAATGCCACACTCATGTCAACTTCATGATCCCCTAACACAGAACCGGCAAAACGCCATGTGTAATATAGTGTACAGACTCGTGTGTATCGATTCCTTTAACCAGAACGAGAATACATTTGCAAATACTTTATATGACAAAAAATGTCATTCTTATCCCACTATATTTATCAAAACTTTAAATATTGTAATGCTTACCTGGATCAATCGAGTGTAGTGACTTGCGAGAATGATGACAAACACATTCTGTGGCATGGAATACATTTGGAGGACATCTCTTTGTTAGTACAGACATATAGGCATATTTTATTGTGGCTCCCACAGCTTGGACGTTGTTGTACATGTATAATTATATTCTTTGCCTTCTAAAATGTGTGAATCTACCTTTCTTACATATTTGTTACCAGTATTCTCACAGACTGGGTCCAAATTGCAAACAAGTATTCTTTATTCATCAACAAACACAACGGAGCATAATATATAACGTCAATTATATCTGACTGCCATAAGACATCTCCTTGAATTGAATTATTAGTCATTGATGTCTCACAAATATTTTATAGAGAATAATTTTGGTGAGAAGAAATTAGCTTGTGATAGTCATTGATGTGTTGCAAATATTTTATAGTGAATCATTTTGGGGAGAGAAATAAGCTTATGATAGTCATTGATATGTTGCGAAATATTTTATAGTGAACAATAGCGATGAGAAGAAAATAGCTTATGGTAATCATTGATGTATTACAAGTATTTTATAGTGAATAATGTTGGTGAGAAGAAAATAGCTTATGAGAGTCATTGATGTATTGCAAATATCTTATAGTAAATAACGTTGGTGAGAAGAAAACAGCTTGTGATAGTCATTGATGTATTGCAAATATTTTATAATGAATAATTGGTGAGAAGAAAATTGCTTGTACCCAGTAGATAGATCATTTTCATGAAACTATGCTGCTGTAAATTGTTTGGCTTCGACTGTAATGGATTTATACAAATGGACAAAATGGAAGACGAGATGAGACCTGTCTTTAATGTCGCACGCATGATTGGTTTACCGGTAAAGACAATGTGTCGTAACGTTCAAATACGTTGTAACTCCTGTTTCTAAGGCTTGACTCAGGCGATGGGACGAGTTCAGACCATTTCAGGTTTCAGAAATGTTTGTTTACTGTTCATAAACTAAACGACTTAATGTAGGATGTTTCAGTTTCAGTTTCTCAAGATGACATCACAGTGCTCCGAATGAATTCCATATGCACTAACGTCACAGGTACCATGTGATGGAGAAGATCCAGATTGATCGTGGCACAAGCCTTAAGCCTGCACATAAACCCATGAGCTGGCCAGGTCCTGAAGTCTTACCTAGATACTTCAATAACCCTGGGGTCGCAGGGGAGCGAGGCGGCAGAGACCCCAACCCCTCCTGGGGCCAGAACCTAGAGGGTGGCGCCCATCCCCTCTCCCTTGCTTCAATTTCATATTCATATACATTTTTTTAACCAAGACTTCTGAAAGGCAAGAAGGCTAATTGGTCTTCACGTGGTGGGACTTGGGAAATCAACCTATCTCTCCAATGTTTTATACCAAGGCAGCTCGCAATGCCCTGCTCTTCACGATTTTCAACTGCCCTGAGATCTTTAGCGTGCGCAACCAGAAAGCATACGGTTCCGACTCGTTTTTCGTCCCCTTCCGAAGGAGTAGACTTTCAGTTTGATTTTCCAGTCAAACTGAGGAGAAAAGTCGAGACCTCTACGGGGAGCAAACCCTGGAACCTCGAGTTTACGTACTGGCAGGCGAACGTCTGAACCATTCTGCCACTCTTCTCCTTTGTAGGATGATACAGTACAGTTCTATATGCGTGTAGAGGGTAGGGTACTACTGTGATCTTCCTGTGCAGGATGTTGTCAGCGATAGAGCAGGAGAAAAATCAAAGCTGGCAGTGACTGGAGGAGGGATCTGCCCTCCACCAACCAGCTGCTGCCATTCAGAAGGGTTACAGCATCAGTTTCCTAGTCACCAACGCGCACTCAGAGCGATGTTCAAACACAAGATGGTGGATTTCATCATCCAGTTCATGAGAATGATCGACAAGGAGATCAATGAGATGAGCTGGCTGTCAAATCGAGAACTTTGTATCTGTGCAGAAGAATCCTTACAATACGTTTGAAGGTGCTGGTAACATCTGAACAGAAAATTGTGAGCGTGTGGCAAAGCTTTTGTACAGATTTGATAACAGCTTCTATGGTCCCACCACCTGAGGACACAACATGTCTCAATGCATGATGTTGGCAGCCATCTCCTGTCATCCACTGGCATCTGCAGTGTGCAGTGAGTGTATCTTGAATGATGGAAGGCATGCCAGGGTCCTTCAGGCTGATCCAGAACCATTCTATTGGCTGATATTCTGAATCATCATCATCATCAAGTACCTTGCCACATGGCGTTGGCGATCATGGTTCTCCATATGCATCTATCCGTTGTTGCTGCAACAAGTCTTCCACCCTCTCTGTCTTCAGCCACTCTGCAAGTCCGTCCAATATTTTTCCTGGGTTACATGGTGCTCGCTTTTCCTTCACCCTTTCCTGTTGTGAGCAGGTTGTCCAAATCCCTCTTTCTCATAAAGTGGCCTATAAATGTTGCCTGTCTTTTCCTAGTCTTCCTTATGAGTGATCTACTTGTGTCTGCCTCCGTCAAGCCTGTCTCGTTTGTTTTCTTTGCTGTCCATGGCTAACGTACTCAACATTCTTCTGAATACTATTAACAATGAGGCAAGCTGGACATGACTATGTTTGGTGACATGAACTTTTTCTGATTTGGCGTTCCATTTGGCCTTTTGTTGCTGTTTGTTTGTTCGTTCTTTGATTGTTGGTTGTTGTTGTTGGTTGGTTGTTGTTTGTTGATTGGTTGGTAAAACTTTTTGTCTGGTTCGGTCATGGTGGTTGGTTGTGATTGTTGTGAACAATGGACTTCTAACATTTGTACTGATTAATCCAGTATAGACCTGGACATAGTTGTTGGTTGCTGACATTGTACTGATTAACAATAGTGTTGTTTAGGGACATTGTACTGATTAACAATAGTGGTTGTTTAGGGACATTGTACTGATTAATCAAATGTGTTGTTTTAGGGACATTGTACTGATTAACAAATAGTGTTGTTTAGGACATTGTACTGATTAACAAATAGTGTTGTTTAGGGACATTGTACTGATTAACAAATAGTGTTGTTTAGGGACATTGTACTGATTAACAAATAGTGTTGTTTAGGGACATTGTACTGATTAACAAATAGTGTTGTTTAGGGACATTGTACTGATTAACAAATAGTGTTGTTTAGGGACATTGTACTGATTAACAAATAGTGTTGTTTAGGGACATTGTACTGATTAACAAATAGTGTTGTTTAGGGACATTGTACTGATTAACAAATAGTGTTGTTTAGGACATTGTACTGATTAACAAATAGTGTTGTTTAGGGACATTGTACTGATTAACAAATAGTGTTGTTTAGGGACATTGTACTGATTAACAAATAGTGTTGTTTAGGGACATTGTACTGATTAACAAATAGTGTTGTTTAGGGACATTGTACTGATTAACAAATAGTGTTGTTTAGGGACATTGTACTGATTAACAAATAGTGTTGTTTAGGGACATTGTACTGATTACAAATAGTGTTGTTTAGGGACATTGTACTGATTAACAAATAGTGTTGTTTAGGGACATTGTACTGATTAACAAATAGTGTTGTTTAGGGACATTGTACTGATTACCAAATAGTGTTGTTTAGGGACATTGTACTGATTAACAACAATAGTGTTGTTTAGGGACATTGTACTGATTAACAAATAGTGTTGTTTAGGGACATTGTACTGATTAACAAATAGTGTTGTTTAGGGACATTGTACTGATTACCAAATAGTGTTGTTTAGGGACATTGTACTGATTAACAAATAGTGTTGTTTAGGGACATTGTACTGATTAACAAATAGTGTTGTTAGGGACATTGTACTGATTACCAAATAGTGTTGTTTAGGGACATTGTACTGATTAACAAATAGTGTTGTTTAGGGACATTGTACTGATTAACAAATAGTGTTGTTTAGGGACATTGTACTGATTAACAAATAGTGTTGTTTAGGGACATTGTACTGATTAACAAATAGTGTTGTTTAGGGACATTGTACTGATTAACAAATAGTGTTGTTTAGGGACATTGTACTGATTAACAAATAGTGTTGTTTAGGGACATTGTACTGATTAACAAATAGTGTTGTTTAGGGACATTGTACTGATTAACAAATAGTGTTGTTTAGGGACATTGTACTGATTAACAAATAGTGTGTTTAGGGACATTGTACTGATTACCAAATAGTGTTGTTTAGGGACATTGTACTGATTAACAAATAGTGTTGTTTAGGGACATTGTACTGATTAACAAATAGTGTTGTTTAGGGACATTGTACTGATTAACAAATAGTGTTGTTGATGGACATTGTACTGATTAACAAATAGTGTTGTTTAGGGACATTGTACTGATTAACAAATAGTGTTGTTTAGGGACATTGTACTGATTAACAAATAGTGTTGTTAGGGACATTGTACTGATTAACAAATAGTGTTGTTAGGGACATTGTACTGATTAACAAATAGTGTTGTTTAGGACATTGTACTGATTAACAAATAGTGTTGTTTAGGGACATTGTACTGATTAACAAATAGTGTTGTTTAGGGACATTGTACTGATTAACAAATAGTGTTGTTTAGGACATTGTACTGATTAACAAATAGTGTTGTTTAGGACATTGTACTGATTACCAAATAGTGTTGTTTAGGGACATTGTACTGATTAACAAATAGTGTTGTTTAGGGACATTGTACTGATTAACAAATATGTGTTGTTTAGGGACATTGTACTGATTACCAAATAGTGTTGTTTAGGGACATTGTACTGATTAACAAATAGTGTTGTATAGGGACATTGTACTGATTAACAAATATGTGTTTAGGGACATTGTACTGATTAACAAATAGTGTTGTTTAGGACATTGTACTGATTAACAAATAGTGTTGTTAGGACATATGTACTGTGTAAAACAAAATAGTGTTGTTTAGGACATTGTATTGATTAACAAATAGTGTTGTTTAGGGACATTGTACTGATTAACAAATAGTGTTGTTTAGGGACATTGTACTGATTAACAAATAGTGTTGCTTAGGGACATTGTACTGATTAACAAATAGTGTTGTTTAGGGACATTGTACTGATTAACAAATAGTTTTGGTTAGGGACATTGTACTGATTAACAAATAGTGTTGGTTTAGGGACATTGTACTGATTAACAAAATTTAATAGTGTTGGTTAGGACATTGTACTGATTAACAAATAGTGTTGTTTAGGGACATTGTACTGATTAACAAATAGTGTTGTTTAGGGACATTGTACTGATTAACAAATAGTGTTGTTTATTTCTTCTTTGATGATGATGATGATGATGTGTAGGTTCTTAAGATTTAATTCAGAGCTTGAAATGAACTGAGTATATACGAGGAGTTGCGAAGATATCCACTGTACATGAATTCTGCAGTTAGTTGTATTAGATACTGGTTCAGACTATTAAAACAACATGTGGGCACTACATATTTTTAGAAATTACTAAGGCAGATCGCATAACCGGGGGGTATCTCATGTACAAAATTTAATGTGCTGTAACTTTTTTCTTGTTTGGTTGTTCGGTGGTGTTGGAAACGAGAAAGCTTTTTTTTTTTCCTTTTTTTTAACAAGAATTTAAACTTAAATTAAGAGATCGTGTAAGTATTGTGTGTGTGTGTGTGTGTGTTGTGTGTGTGTGTGTGTGTGTGTGTGTGTGTGTGTGTGTGGTGTTGTGTGTGTGTGTGTGTGTGTGTGTGTGTGTGTGTGTGTTGTTGTCAAGAATGGCTTTCATATCTTGAAAATCATCAACTACGTTACTTAAACAGTGAGTATAACAGCTGTCTTGAGAAAGAAAAATATACTGAATCTGTCAGTATGATGGACTACAGAACAGCCCTCTCACGAATTCAAATCGGGTTCTTAGAAATCAATAGATTTAAGTATTCTCGTGTTCTTGACAAAAAGATGTCCATTTTTTTTTTGTCTGTACCAGAAGGCGAGGTCTGCTACATATATCTCCGTCCTCAATATGCTGACCTGAGAACAAAATTTCTGAATATCAATCATACTATATCGTTTCCGATTCATACAGCTAAATGGTTTACAACTGAAAATGAGAATGTCATTTTCAACTATATTAAATTCGTTTATTTCATGTTACATAAGTTTCCTAAGTTACTTGATGACCTAACTGGCAAAATTGCTCTTTTGTTTCATGATGCAGCTGGAGGAAAAAAATACGCGCATGAAAGTAAATATAAAAGCTAAGAAAAATGTGGTACGAATGTGTGGTGTGCCCTTATGGTGTTTTTATTCAGTATTGATTAAAGCATGATTCCATTCTTTACTGTCGTTGGCTTCAGTACGACATTTGCTCATATACACTTGATTATTTGTTGTATTGCCGTTACCTGATCTACTGTAACAGCTGTCGTAAGGGCTGTTGGCCTTATACAATATAATTCGTGTTCGTGTTCGTGCTCGTGTTCGTGTTCGTGTTCGTGTTCGTGCTCGTGTTGTGTTCGTGTTCGTGTTCGTGTTCGTGTTCGTGTTCGTGTTCGTGTTCGTGTTCGTGTTCGTGTTCGTGTTCGTGTTCGTGTTCGTGTTCGTGTTCATGTTCATGTTCGTGTTCGTGTTCTCTCTCTGTCTCTCCCTGTCTCTCTCTGTCTTTGTCTCTCTCTGTGTCTGTCTCTCTGTCTCTGTTTCTGTCTGTCTGTCTGTCTGTCTCTCTCTCTCTCTCTGTCTCAGTCTCTCTCTCTCTCTCTCTCTCTCTCCTCTCTCTCTCTCTCTCTCACGCACACACCAGTTTTTTATACAAGGGAAATAATCACGAAGTTGTTTCTCATGACAACGAGAAAGTGTTCTGTCCCATCCACTTCGAAGTGCACGCAATGTCACATAACATAAGATTGACAGTCTGTGAGAGAGGTGATGGAAATGGTAGACCTACTTTGTATGGGGGTCAGCATTATGAGATCAGAGCCTACATCCTCTCTTTCGCTATTTACAAGTGTCTGCTTTTATCTCTCATGCTGTTGTAAAGCACGTGACCAAGTGACATACAAAAGCTACTGTCAGCATTTATATCACTTTTTAACTTCTTCCACATTGCGTGTTATGGTTTTTCTATTATTTGTTTGTTTGCTTA
>CM060314.1:14470049-14480049 GCA_030674185.1 Monoplex corrugatus | reverse complement strand
TGTATGTACGTATGTATGTATGTATATATGTGTGGATGGATGGATGGATGGATAGATGGATGGATGTATGCATGCATGCATGCATGTATGTATGCATGCATGTATGTATCGATGTATATATCTATGTATGTATCTATGTACACATGAATGTATGTATCTATGTATATATCTATAAAATATATGAATGTATGTATGTATGTAAGTGGCTGTGATTGTCGCTTATCTGGTCATCAGATAGTGGTCCTGATCAGAGCAAAAATGGCCATCACAGCTGACGGCTCTTTGTTGAAGATATTGATTTTTTTGCCAGTTAGCCAGTCAGCGTTCGGTGGATTAGAGAAACACGAAAACATCTAGCATACATGCCCACTGAAGACAGAGTATACAGTCTGCACAGCAACGTACCGCCTCAGTTGGCTTCACATGCAAATGGTTGTGGGTTCGAATCCCAGGGTGCGTTACATTAAAACTGGCCTTCTCACTGTCCCGTCTTAACATTATTGTTGTTCTGGTGGTGTCAGTATAGGATTAGATAAGTCCTCCCCTTCCCCCACTTCCTTGAAATGATTATCCCCGTCGGCCATATCATTTGAGGTGGGTGCCGACGTAAAATACTGAACTAAATCAGTCAATCAAATCAACCACTGACCTAACAGGCCAGAAAAAGTCTTCGTGGCTGGGAAATGAACCCGGGTCTCCCGCGCGACAGGCGGGTATACTGACCATTATACTACCGAGATCTGATATCTCAACTTCCATCCCAACCGCAACATTTAAAAACTGGCTTGTGCGTAACCCATCTTAATGTTTACATCATTCTGGTGGCATCAGCCTAGTGTTTCATGTCAGCTTAGTGTTTCATGTCAGTCTAGTGTTTCATGTCAGCTTAGTGTTTCATGTCAATCTAGTGTTTCATGTCAGCTTAGTGTTTCATGTCAACTTAGCGTTTCGTGTCAATCTAGTGTTTCATGTCAGCTTAGTGTTTCAAGTAAGCTGAGTGTTTCAAGTCGGCTAAGTGTTTCATGTCAACTTAGTGTTTCAAGTAAGCTGAGTGTTTCAAGTCGGCTAAGTGTTTCATTTCAACTTAGTGTTTCATGTCAATCTAGTGTTTCATGTCAACTTAATGTTTCAAGTCGGCTAAGTGTTTCATGTCAATCTAGTGTTTCATGTCAACTTAGTGTTTCAAGTAAGCTGAGTGTTTCAAGTCGGCTAAGTGTTTCATGTCAACTTAGTGTTTCAAGTAAGCTGAGTGTTTCAAGTCGGCTAAGTGTTTCATTTCAACTTAGTGTTTCATGTCAATCTAGTGTTTCATGTCAACTTAATGTTTCAAGTCGGCTAAGTGTTTCATGTCAATCTAGTGTTTCATGTCAACTTAGTGTTTCATGTCAGCTTAGTGTTTCATGTCAATCTAGTGTTTCATGTCAATCTAGTGTTTCATGTCAACTTAATGTTTCATGTCAATCTAGTGTTTCATGTCAATCTAGTGTTTCATGTCAACTTAGTGTTTCATGTCAACTTAGTGTTTCATGTCAGCTTAGTGTTTCATGTCAGCTTAGTGTTTCATGTCAATCTAGTGTTTCATGTCAATCTAGTGTTTCATGTCAATCTAGTGTTTCATGTCAACTTAATGTTTCATGTCAATCTAGTGTTTCATGTCAACTTAGTGTTTCATGTCAACTTAGTGTTTCATGTCAACTTAGTGTTTCATGTCAACTTAGTGTTTCATGTCAGCTTAGTGTTTCATGTCAACTTAGTGTTTCATGTCAGCTTAGTGTTTCATGTCAATCTAGTGTTTCATGTCAATCTAGTGTTTCATGTCAACTTAGTGTTTCATGTCAACTTAGTGTTTCATGTCAACTTAGCGTTTCGTGTCAACTTAGTGTTTCATGTCAACTTAGTGTTTCATGTCAGCTTAGTGTTTCATGTCAACTTAATGTTTCATAGGTTGCTTCTCTCTCCCCCTTACCCGTTTCAAGACCTGGCCAGCGCCTGTAGGATTTCTGCGCTGACTCAGGGGGTCTGCCAGATAATTGTTGGCTGATTTCTCCCAGCTCCAAGCTCCAGAAACACTGTTGTCAGCAACCCAGGACATGAAAACTGTGGCCTGCTTGAGGCTGGAACCCACACCCTCTGCTTTAACAGCATGGAGTTTAAGCCACAAAGCCACTAAGCCACGAAAAATGCCTCAGTCAGCGACTAAAGGTGAAGTCACTCGTTAAACAACAAAACAGTGCGAAACATTCTTTTCACTAAATATTTCGTATAAAATCACAGAGGAAACAGCTGTTTTGGAAACTTGCCCTATCTTCCTTCCTCCCTTTCTCTGTCTCTGTCTCTGTCTGTCTTTCTGTCTCTGTCTGTCTTTCTGTCTCTGTCTCTCTCTGTCTCTGTCTCTGTCAGTCTGTCTCTCTGTTGATTGTGGTGTGTGTGTGTGTGTGTGTGTGGTGTGTGTGTGTGTGTGTGTGTGTATGTGTGTGTGTGTGTGTGTGTGTGTGTGTGTGTGTGTGTGTGTGTGTGTGTGTGTGTGTGTGTGTGTGTTGTGTTCGTTGTTTTCGCTGCTCTCTCTGTCTCTGAGTCTGTCTCTGTCTCTATCTCTGTCTGTCTCTCTCTTTCTCTCTCTCTCTCTCTGTCTCTGTCTCCGTCTCTGTTCTTTGTTTTCGCTCTCTCTCTGTCTCTGCCTCTGCCTGTCTCTGTCTCTGTCTTTGTCTCTGTCTCTGTCTCTCTCTCTCTCTCTTTCTCTCTCTCTCACACACACACGCACACACATACATACATACACACGAACACCCCCCCCCACACACCACACACTTTTGTTTCTTGTTGTTTTCATGTAAAACAGCGGGAGGAGGGGGGGGGGTGAGAGCGTTGGTTTGTAACATTGTTGTATTGTTGCTATCATTGTTTCTTTCGGTCTGGCAGAGCCTTAACCCTTTGACTCCCGCATCCTATTCACTCGCTGCAAAAGCTTAACCCTTGGACTCCCTCTCCCAACCCACCAACTTCCTGCAGGACGGGAAGCTGGTGGATAGGGTGAGGGAGTCCAAGGGTTAAGTTTTTGCTTTACTATCATTGATGACGATGCAGGATGCTGGTTGATAGAGTCAGGGAGTCAAAGGGTTAATTGACTGTGCATGATCTGTATGATGAAATTCAAACGGGGTGCGTGTGCCTTCTGTTGTTAAATGACAACAGATGTTAGAAACCAACGTGGACTTTTATACTGTTGAATTGAAGTCTCTATGGACACAGGTGTGTGTGCGTGTGCGTGTGTATAAGGTGGGTGCGTGGTGGACGTGTGGATGTGGTGTGTGTGTGGTGTGTGTGTGTGTGTGTGTGTGTGTGTGTGTGTGCGTGCGTGTGCTGGCGTGTAGTGTTTGTTTGTTCTTGTGTGGTGTGTTGTGTGTGTGTGTGTTCCTTGTGCCCCCCTCTCTCTCTGTCTCTGTCTGTCTGTCTGTCTCCGTAGATAATGGCCATCAATTGATAACAGACAGGTATTATACAACTTTAATAATTTTGCTCACACGTGCGTGCACACTTGCAAACGTAAACACACCACACACACACACGAACGCACTCACACACACACACACACACACACACACACACACACACACACACACACACACACACACACACGAACGCACTCACACACACACACTCTCTCTCTTTCAAACACTCTCTCTTTCTCTCTCTCACACACACAATACGCTCTGACATACACTAACTCTTACGCAAGCGCATACACATACACATACACATACACATACACACGTTCGCTCACGTGCACGCATGAACACGTGCGCATTTACAGACATACACACAACTACATACGCACACACGCACACACACAAACACACACACACACGCACCCGCACGCACACACACATGCACGCACGCACGCACGCACGCACACAGGCGGAAGGAGGAGAACAAATGAAACCTCGTCAGGTATCTTCATGGAAAAATGCTGATTAATTTATACAGTTATCTTCTTTTTTAAATTTGTTTAACATTCACAACTTCTCAACTGAACACATCTTCAAGCACAGTCTGGTAAGCACCCAGTCTTAAACAGCTGGGGAAATCTACAAAAGTATCACTCTAGCTGTGCATTACAGAAATGTAATAACAAGTTTGTTTTGGAAACTCACTTTTATGGCATATGATAGTTTCTGCAGAAATGTAAAACAACAATTCCGACATAGTTTCCCTCAGAACCGATTCTCTGTAATGAAAAAAATATTGATTGGAAATAAAAACGATGAAACTTAAAAGTTGGTTTGAAAAGGGAGTTTACAGTACTGCACATATTTTTCAAATGGCTACGGATCGTTTTGAAAATACTTGACGAACTGAATATAAGATAAAATACAAAAGTTGATTTTCTCTTTGTAATGCATGCAAATTTTGGTTTTGAAGTGCATACAGGAAAAGAGAATCGACGTGCCAAATGGATATGGAAATGGTGTGCTCCAAAGGCATTGAAAAAAAGTTTACTGCATACTGAAAGGAACAGGGCTCTACCATGATATCTTAACAACATATGTTCACTTCAAAATTCATATTCAAAATGGTTAAACAATTTGGGAATAAACGTTCCATGGAAAAGGGTATTTTTGAAATATCGTAAAATACAAAAACATTAGACTAAAATGGTTACAAACATGTATTGTGCACAGAATTCTATGAACTGATATCAGTCAAAAAGAAATGAGACTTGCTAATAACTTTTTCTGTGACTTCTGTTTGGAAACAAGGTACAGTGTTAATCAAACATATTGAAAATGTTGGCATGTCAAAAGATTTTGGGAAATGATTGAAGAATTGTTGGAGTCAAAACGCAATCTGATTTGGTATTGATGAAAACACACGCACAGATTCAATGTTTTATTTAATAATCCTAATCCTTCTGGGAAAGGTATACATTTTCGAATGCATATTTCCCGAATATCACTTCTTTTACAAGATGTCTTACCACAAAATATCACGAAGAAGAATATAACACAAAACTCTATATATAAAAAAATAAATAAATAAAATAAAAGTAAAAAAAAAGGCTGCCATTGACGAAGTTAACTTTAATGTAATCACTTATTTACACATACATGAATGTTTGTCGATGTTTTACTTGTAAATGTCTCTGCTTATATCTTACGCTTAGTATTGTCAGGTCGGATAGATGTATCCGCTACTGGTAACCTGGAACCCAGTACTACCTGTCACAGGGTCGAATTGCTGGCGACTAAACCAGCAACCCCACCAGTCCTCTCAGGAGGATGGTGAGGAGGGTGGCTAGAAACCCTGGTGGAAATAAATTAGATCCATCAAAGGGCGCCAGCTCTGGAGAGCTACCCGCGGCCATCTAGCTAAGGGAGTAAACCCTGACAGTAAATCCGGTGTGGGGCCCCTAAGGCGGTTGGATGGCAAACTTTGTCACTTTCCGGCAGCTCCTGCGGCCGCGTTGGCACCAAAACGTAACAGCCCTGCTGTTCCTTTGGATCTGTCAGCGAGGTGGAGAGGGGGGACAAGTTGCATGGGCAACAGCCTGTCTTCCATATTACCCTGCCCAGGCTTACATCCGTCCATTCATCCACAAACACTTGCACCTACGACCTGGAGAGGACACTCCAGCCTCGCTATTAACACTAATGTCGGCACAACACGGGAAGCAACATATACCGGTGATAAGTCATTGCTCAACTGGCGTAGAGCTGACGCCAGGGGTTGCTTTTGACGGTGGGAGAGAAAATCGTGTCTTACTGGACAGCTACCGCCCGCCTAAGCTGGGCAGCCCCCAGCCAGTTAGGTGCTGTCCCGCCACGACCTGCCTTCTTCATTGGGTGCATGAAGATTAGGAGAAAATCTAACAAGCAGGTCGTTAATTACCGCACCAAACAAA
The DNA here is from genome assembly GCA_030674185.1 of Monoplex corrugatus. Taxonomy (NCBI): domain Eukaryota; kingdom Metazoa; phylum Mollusca; class Gastropoda; order Littorinimorpha; family Ranellidae; genus Monoplex; species Monoplex corrugatus. The sequence goes on along the minus strand of CM060314.1, from coordinate 14,474,150 downwards.
AAGAAAAATTCAAATTCAAGAAACGGATCAGGAAAAGGATCAGCAGTGAAACTGGGCTGTTGGAATGTCCGAACAATGATGCCTGGGCTCTCCCAAGATCTGCAAGACATCAGCGACGCCAGAAAAACCGCCGTCATAAACAGCGAACTAAAGAGGCTCAATGTGGACATTGCCACTCTGCAGGAACACTAAAGGAAAGGGACTACACCTTCTTCTGGCAAGGAAAGAGTTCTGATGCCCCAAGACAGCACGGAGTAGGCTTTGCAGTAAGGAACAGCCTGCTGAACATGACTGAACCAGGCAGCGGCGGTTGAGGACGACTCTTGACTCTCCGCCTCAAACCACCGAAGGCTATGTCACTCTCATCAGCGTTTATGTCCCAACTCTGTCCGCCTCTCCAGACACCAAGGATGAGTTCTACGAAAATCTCGCATCAACCATAAGGAACATCCCCAGGACAGAACAACTTGTTCTCCTGGGCGACTTCAACGCCAGAGTGGGTGCAGACAATGACTCATGGCCCTTCTGCCTCGGCTCCTTTGGAGTGGGGAAAATGAATGAGAATGGACAGCGACTGCTTGAGTTTTGCGCCTGTCATGAACTGTGCATCGCCAACTCCTTCAAGACGAAGCCTCAGCACAAAGTCTCCTGGAGGCATCCCCGCTCAAAACATTGGCACCAACTGGATTTGATCCTAGTAAGACGTGCCACTATCAAAAACGTTCTCCACACTCGCTCTTATCACAGCGCAGACTGCGACACAGACCACTCTCTGGTATGTTGCAAGATCAGGCTACAACCAAAGAAGTTCCACTGCTCAAAGAAACAAGGGAACCCTCGCATTGACGTCAGCAAGATGTCTCAGCCAGATCTTGTAGAACAGTTCGCAGAGGCCTTTCAGAGAGAATACGATGCATTGCAGCCCAGAGAGATGGGAAACGCTACGAGACACCATGCACCGCATTGCTATGGCCACCTTTGGAAGAAGAAAACTGTGAAGTCCCACGACTGGTTTGAGGCCAAATCATCAGAGATGACTCCCACTGTTGAGGCCAAGCGTGCCGCACTCACCAAGTATAAGCGGTCACCCAGTGAGAAGAACCTGCAAATCCTCAGGGCTGCCAGAAATAAGATTCAGCTTAACGCCAGGCGCTGCTCAAACGAGTACTGGACAGAGCTCAGCGAAGAGATACAGAGTGCTGCTGAAAGAGGCAATATCCGAGGAATGTATGATGGCATCAAGAAGGCACTGGGACCAACAAAGTGCAAGGTCTCCCCCCTCAAATCCTCCACTGGGGAAGTAATCAGCAATCCTAGCCAACAGATGGAAAGATGGGCGGAACACTACTCCGACCTCTACTCCACACAGAACATGGTGTCCCCCTTAGCCCTCGATGCCATCAAGTGCATGCCGGTAATGGAAGAACTTGACGCAGAGCCAACTGCGGACGAACTCAGCAAGGCCATTGATAGCCTGGCATCGGGGAAGGCACCTGGCAACGACGGAATTCCCCCAGACCTCATCAAGCACTGCAAGACTTCTCTTCTGCACCCCTTGCACGCAGTTCTCTGTCAGTGTTGGAATGAGGGAGCTGTACCACAGGACATGAGGGACGTCAAGATCGTCACCCTGTACAAAAACAAGGGCGAGAGGAGCGACTGCAACAACTACAGAGGTATCTCGCTCCTCAGCATTGTTGGCAAAGTCTATGCTCGGGTCCTCCTAATCCACCTGCAGAAACTGGCTGAACGCGTCTACCCGGAATCATAGTGTGGTTTTCGAGCAGAGAGATCCACGGTAGACATGGTCTTCTCCCTTCGCCAAATCCAGGAGAAGTGCAGAGAGCAGCGGATGCCCCTGTATGTGGCATTCATTGACCTCACCAAGGCCTTTGACCTAGTCAGCAGAGATGGCCTTTTCAGGGCTCTCCGAAAAATCGGCTGCCCCCCCAAACTGCACAGCTTAATTGAGTCCTTCCACTCAAACATGAAAGGGATGGTGCAGTTCAACGGAAACCTCTCCAAGCCCTTCGACGTACGCAGTGGTGTGAAACAAGGCTGCGTCCTGGCCCCAACCCTCTTTGGAATCTTCTTCGCTCTCCTCCTGAGATATGCATTCAGCACAGCGCAAGAAGGGATCCACCTGCGGACCAGATCAGATGGCAGGCTCTTCAACCTCGACGGCTCAGAGCAAGGACAAAGGTCCGTGAAGCCCTCATCAGAGACATGCTATTTGCCGACGATGCCGCAGTTGTGACCCATACTCAGCGGGACTTGCAGTCACTAATGGACCGCTTCTCCCAGGCCTGCAAAGATTTTGGTCTGACCATCAGTCTTAAGAAGACAAACGTCCTGAGCCAAGACACGCCATCTCCACCAGCCATCACCATTGATGACTACGAGCTTGAAGCCATCCATCAATTTACATATCTTGGGTCCACCATCACCGATAACCTCTCCCTTGACACAGAGGTCGACAAGAGGATCGGGAAGGCAGCCACAACACTAGCCCGCCTCACACAAAGGGTGTGGACAAATCCCAAGCTGACCACAAAGACAAAGATGGCTGTATACAACGCCTGTGTCCTCAGCACCTTGCTGTATGGCAGCGAGGAGTGGACCACGCATGCCCATCAGGAGAAAAGGCTCAATACCTTCCACCTGAGAAGCCTACGGCGCATACTTGGCATTTCCTGGCAAGGCAAGGTGACCAACACCGAAGTCCTAACCTGCGCTGGCCTCCCAACCATGCATACCATGCTGAGACAGCGTCGGCTGCGCTGGTTGGGCCACGTTCGCCGCATGGAAGATGGTCGCATCCCAAAAGACATCCTTTATGGTGAGCTTGCCACAGGGCAGAGAAACATTGGCCGCCCACAGCTGAGATACAAAGACGTTTGCAAGTGTGACATGAAGGCGCTTGAGATCAACACTGAGTCCTGGGAGGACCTCGCAGACGACCGCAATAGCTGGAGAACTACTCTCAAGAAACAGCTTCGGATTGGTGAGGACAAACTGTCAGCTGCTGCAGCAGAAAAGCGAGTTCGCAGAAAAGGGATGACAGCCAACAGACCAGCATCAGCATTCACATGCGACCGCTGCGACAGAGACTGCCTCTCTCGCATTGGTCTGTACAGTCACAGGCGACGCTGCTTGGACCAAGCAGACAGCCCATCTAGACATTAGAACGGATGTACTTTGTCCATGGTCAGTCATGACCGAAGGAGGCCTACTACTACTACTAGTATTGGTGACATTTTATGTATACATGTAGATCGTTTGATTGAGATGTGGATGCCTCACAATTAGATCGAATTGGAAGTCTTTCATGTAATTGATTTTGGTTTGATAATAGTGTTTGTGTGTGTGTGTGTGTGTGTGTGTGTGTGTGTGTGTGTGTGTGTGTGTGTGTGTGTGTGTGTGTGTGTGTGTGTGTGTGTGTGTGTGTGTGCGTGTGTTTCTAAAAAAATGAATTAAAAAAGTTAAAAAAGCGTACTTTCGTATCTTGCGTACTGAAAGACAGAATGAATCAAATCTGATGCGATTGCTGAACAAATCTACGAAAATGTCTCTGAGATCATTGTAATACTGATAATCTTATGATACTGGTTTAGTTGTTTTGCTGGATGGAGTTTTTGCCAAGAGAATAACGTGTGTTACAAACAAATATTTGTTTGAATAATTTTGTATAAAAAGGGAGAATTTTAGAATGGCTCAACCATTTTGTTATTTCCTATTCTATTTCTAGTGGACTAATGTCAATGTACACAGTGTTTGCATATTGCCAGGATTGTCTGTTAGTGAAGATGATGAACCTAGTTGAAGAACGGGTCATGATGACGTGTCGGTATTAATGTTTACACTGTGACAGAAAACCTACCTCTTTGTTGACTGTGAGGATGTGTGTGTGTGTATGTGTGTGTGTGTGTGTGTGTGTGTGTGTGTGTGTGTGTGTGTGTGTGTGTGTGTGTGTGTATGTGTGTGTGTGTGTGTGTGAGATTGTTTGTGAGTGGAGCGTTTGTGTGTGTGTGCGGGCGTTTGCGTGTGTGTGTGTGTGTGTGTGTGTGCGAGAGAGAGAGAGAGAGTGAGAGACAGAGAATG
>CM060314.1:14462549-14465049 GCA_030674185.1 Monoplex corrugatus | reverse complement strand
TAAGTGAGTTAAAAGGTTAAGTTTTTGCTTTGCTGTCATGGCTGACAATGCAGGATGCTGGCGGATAGGGTGAGGGAGTCTAAGGTTTAAGACTTTGCCAGGGTTATAATGTTTTGGCAAGGCTTACAGAGTCAGCAATATAATTAGCAGATCTGGATGGGGATGCATGTCGAATTGACTTGCCAGGATGAAGGGTTTTGCAAAGCTTACAGAGTCAGCAACATAACTAACATATTTGGATGGGGACGTATGTGGAATTGTCTGATTTAATGAATACATCCTCAATACTCCAGACTAAGAGTAGGGTAGGGTGGCAGGTCGTGATTTCAGTTTGGTTAGGGTGCTGCTGGTGTGTATGGAAACGCTTAATTCATTTTAGTTCATTTCATTTTGTTTTGTTTTATTTCATTTCATTTTATTTTGCTTTATTCATTTCATTTTATTTATAAAATTTCATTTATTTTATTTTATTCTGTTTATTTCATTTATTTTTCTTATTTTGTTTTATTTTATTTTATTTATGTTATTTTATCTTACTTTATTTTCATTTTACATTATCTTAGTTCATTTTGTTTTATTTGTTTTATTGTATTTTGTTTTGTTTTATTTAAAAAAAAATTTTTATTATCTTTTTAACTGTTGTTTTGTTTACACACACACACACACACACACACACACACACACACACACACACACACACACACACACACACACACACACACACACACATACACACACACACACACACACACACACAGAGATTTTTTTGATTGTCCATTTATGCAGCACTCCAGGGTCACCAGCCCAACACCACTCAACTACTCTCCAACATCTGCCAACTCATCAGAAATAAGGTCATCATGAGAGCAGACCATGAAGGGCCAGAGAACATATGGCAATATTTCCCAACAGTGTCATGATGATAAGAATGGTGAAAATAATGACGATACAATGGCAGTTCCATTTCTGATTGAAATTGCGTGACAGGACAGTACTCTATGTTTACTTTCATGATGTATCCAGGCGTCAACCAGGACCACGATATACAAACACCTGCAGTGTTGGTTAGGAAATCTCAGCATCGCTCCGATAATAGCTTCCGTAAACTGAATGAGGCTTGACTCTGTGTGGTCCCAATCTTCCCAAACGAGCCCATTACACTCTCAATTATTGAAAGAAGTCTGTTCAAGACAAAAAACGACATAATTAAATTTTCTTTTTTTTTTTTTTTTTTTTTTTTTTAGTTTGACAACGTTTCAGTGTTCGTTACCTCTGCTTGTGTTGTTTTGCGGTTTTTTTTTATGTCATTCTTCTTGGTCTATAAATGATCAAAGAAATACAGATCATGAAGTCTTGAATCCACGACATGAACCAACACATAATGTTGATCGCCTTATCCCTTAAATGTTATGTAGGAAGATGAAAACTTCTTACAATGTTGTACATGTATAGTAGTTATAAAGTTTCATTCCAGTGTGCATTCTTTGGGAAATAACAGTTAACTGTCAGCAAGTGTTTTGATGCACGTTTACGTAACCTGTGGTGGCAATGTGTTGTGTGGGGCACATGTGTTGAATATGTAGCTGTATGTATTGTATGGTACACATTTAATGAACATGTAGTGGCATTGTGTGGTATGGTACACATGTACTGAACTTGTAGAAGTATTGTGTCGTATGATACATGTGTAATGAACTTGTAGTGGTTTTGTGTTGCATGACAGACATGTTCTGTCTTGTAGCGGTATTGTATTGAATGGTACACATGCACCGAACTTTTTGTGGTATTATGTTGTATGATACACATGCACTGAACTTGTATTGATACTACATCAACGTCCTACACCTTTACATATTCCACCTTCTTTTCCACTCAGCTACACGTGCTCAGATTCCTTTGATGTGTACGTAACACGTGGACTATCACCAGTGTGTTCAACATTATGGCTGAGCTGTTACATATTAACAGTCAGCAAAGACCTTGGATGGTTTCTTTCATAATCGATGCACAGAGGGATGGTAGATGACGGAACAAACTGTTGCATATTTGGAAGCGAACGGAAGTCCCGGATGTTTCTTTAATAATCGAAGCAAAGAAAGATGGCGTATGACGGGGAACAAACACTAAGTAAACCAAATCGATGTGGCTGCACTATGGTGACGTGTTTTACTGGATGTAGCAGCAGTTTGCATTTCAAGCAGGGAGAAAAAAATCAAATATGTTTTGAATAGAAATATAAGATGAAAAATCTCTTTGAACCATACATTTCGGCTTTGTAGCTACAGATACAAAATTGGAGAGCATAACAATTTTCTCTCGGTCTCTCTGTCTCTACTCTATCCCTCCCTCTCTCTCTCTCTCTCTCTCTCTCTCTCTCTCTCTTCTCTCTTCTCTCTCTTCTCTCTTCTTTCTGTCTGTCGCTCTCTGTCTCTTCTTTCTTCTCTCTCTCTGTCTCTCTGTCTCTGTCTCCGTCTCTCTCTTTTCTCTTTTTCTTTCTCTG
>CM060314.1:14437549-14442549 GCA_030674185.1 Monoplex corrugatus | reverse complement strand
CCCAGCTTGATAACGATTAGGACTGTCGTAAGATGAGTCTTGTCATATAGTTAAAGAAGGTCTCTGTCTGTCTGTCTGCCTGTCGCCTCTTAACTGATGTACAATAAACATTCGGAGTTCTATCTCTGTCTGTGTCTGTCTGTCTGTCTGTCTGTCTGTCTCTGTCTCTCTCTTTCTCTCTCTCTCCTCTGTCTCTCTCTCTTTCTCTTTCCCTCCGTCTCTGTCTCTGTCTCTCTGTCTCCCTCTCTCTCTCTCTCTTACACACTCTCATTCTCTCTCTCTCTTTCTGTCTCTCTCTCTCTTTCTGTTTCTCTTTCTCTCTCTCCTTCTCTGTCTCTGTCTGTCTGTCTGTCTCCCCCCCCTCTCTCTCCCTCTCACACACACACTCTCTCTCTCCCCCTCTCTCTCCTTCCCTCAAGTATCAACTTACTCTTCTACTATCTAATCAGATATCCCATCGACATAGTTTAATGATGACTACTAACATAGTTCCGTAATGATAACAATACGTAGCATAACAACTCAAAAATCAGTTTCATGAACGTTAATGCTATTGATACTGATATCTTGTGTATGTATTGTTGAAATGTGGATATCACATCATGTATGATTTATTCATCATTTAGTCCGTCTTTGGGCGAGGGTTGGATGAAACAAACAAACAAACAAACAAACAAAAAACCATATCTATGTCCTGATTTCAGCCAGTCGTCAATAAAAAATACGCTTTTATGTTTTATCTTGCGTTCTCTCCCCCACCCCCCTCTCTCTCTCTTTCTCTCTCTGTCTCTGTTTCTGTCTCTCTGTCTCTCTGTCTCTGTCTGTCTGTCTGTCTGTCTGTCTGTCTCTCTCTCTCTCTCTCTCTCACTCACTTTCTGTTTCTCTCTGTATCTCTGTGTCTGTCTCTGTCTCTCTGTCTGTACGTTTATCTCTCTGTCTCTGTCTGTTTCTCTCTCTCTCTCTCTCTCTCTCTCTCTCTCTCTCTCTCTCTCTCTCTCTCTCTCTCTCTCTCTCTCTCTCTCTCTCTTTGCCTGTTTCTCTCGATGTCTCTGTGTCTGCCTCTGTCTCTGTATCTATCTCAGTCTGGCTGTCTCTCTCTGTCTTCCTCTCTCTCTCTGTTTCTTTCTCCCTAAACATACACGCACACACACACATACACACAAACATACACACACTCATACACACACAAACATAAACACACAAACACAAACACATACACACACACTCACACACACATATACACACAAATAACAATCGCACTTATATGCACACACAAACATAAACACACAAACACATACACACATACACACAAACATAAACACATAAACACATAAACACACACACACACAAACATACACACACACTCATACACACACAAACATAAACACACAAACACATACACACATACACCGGTGCCGCTTTCGTCTTCTGTCTCGCCGGCGCTGCCCTCGTCTTCTGTCCCGCTGGTGCTGCCTTTGTCTTCTGTCCCGCTGGTGCCTCCTTCGTCTTCTGTCCCGTCGTTGCTGCCTTCGTCTTCTGCCCCGCTGGTGTCTCCTTCGTCTTCTGTCCCGTCGGTGCTGCCTTCGTCTCCACCTCGGCCGCCGCATTGTGATAAACTAAAACTATGCCTTTTTAACGCTCAGTCAACATGCACTGATGGCAAAGCTGATGTCATTGCTGACTTTATCGCAGATGAGCATGTTGACATTGCTTTTATCACCGAAACATGGCTTAACCCCCTTGGTCATGAACCTATACATGTGAGTCTCACTCCGAGTGGTTACAGGCTTGCTTCTTTCCATCGCTCATCCCGAGGTGGTGGTATCGCCATCCTCTACAACGACTCACTCCATTCCCGCCTGTCTTTCTCGCAGTCTCTGCCTTTCTCCCATCCTTCTTTCGAGCACGTTGAAGTATCCTTCCAATCCACCCCTCACCCCATCACCTTCTCCTGTGTCTATCGACCTCCACCTAGCTCTGCCAACAAGCTCACCACATCCATGTTTCTCTCTGACTTTGATCTACTTCTTGATTACTACTGTCTCTTACCTGGAAATCTCATCATTCTAGGTGACATCAATGTCCACTATGACAACACTCACCGTTATGACACAAGACATATCATCAACTCTCTGTCCAATCACAATATGACTCAACACATTTCTGAACCAACCCATCAAAAAGGTCACATTCTTGACTGGATCATTTCTCGTGATCACCAAAATTCCGCTACTGACAACTGCTTAGTTCTTTCTACCCGTCTAACTTCAGCCCTTCCATCTGACCACTCTGCAATTCTCTGTTCTCTCGACATTTCTCCTCCTTCCCGTACCATGCGCACAGTGACTCGACGCAATCTCAAATCTATCGACCTCTCCACATTTTCATCTGATGCCTCTCGTCTCCTTTCTGAAAAGTCACATAACCTTGCCGATGAATTCTATACTACTCTCCACCATCTTCTGGACACTCATGCTCCAGCCACAACCCGTCTTTTACCTGACCGCCCCCCTACCCCTGGCTCACTCATGAGATCGCCTGTGCAAAACGTGCCCGCCGCAGAGCAGAGCGCCGCTGGCGCAAATCCAAACTCACTGTACACAGGCAACTTTTCCAAGCCTCTAAAACAAAAGTATCCACCCTCATTGCATCAGCAAAAACAAGCTATTTCCAAACCAAAATCCTGAATGCCTCTTCTTCAAAAGAACTCTTTACAACCATGAATCATCTCCTTGGCACACGAAAAGATTTACCTCTCCCAACAAAACATACAAATGAAGAACTCCCATCTGTATTCTCCAACTATTTCACCACCAAAATACAAACTCTTCGTGACAGGCTTGACAGGACACCCTGTCAACCATGCCCACCTGACCCTTCCTTCTCTGGCACACCTCTTACTACTTTTACCCCAGTCTCACAAGAAGAAATTCTCAACACAATCAGATCCATGTCGTTCAAAACCTGCGAACTGGATCCTCTTCCAGGTTCTCTCTACGCCGACTGTCTCCCTACTCTCCTCCCATTCATCACTGACATCATCAACACTTCTCTTCAAACTGGAACTGTCCCTGATTCTTTCAAGTCTGCTATTGTTCACCCTCTCCTCAAGAAACACAATTTAGATCCAAATGAACTGAAAAATTACCGTCCTATCTCTAATCTCTCTTTCTTGTCAAAACTCCTTGAAAAAGTCGTCCTCAACCAGCTGAACTCTCACCTGTCTGCCAACAATCTCCTCAATCCTTTCCAGTCAGCCTACCGCCAGTGCCATAGCACTGAAACTGCCCTACTACACATTCTCAACAATCTCCTCCTTGCAACTGATACTGGCAAAAGTCTCTCTCCTCACACTCCTTGATCTGTCTGCAGCCTTTGATACCATTGATCATGGTATTCTCCTTTCTAGACTTCATCATACTTTTGGCATCTCTGACATTGCTCTGTCTTGGTTCACTTCATACCTATCCAACAGAAAAAAACCGTTCTCATCAATGGCACTTACTCTCAACCTGCATACCTGACCTGTGGTGTTCCACAAGGATCTGTCCTTGGCCCTGTTCTTTTCACTCTTTACACCTCCCCCCTGTCCACCATCATCAACTCCCATTCTATAAAACACCACTTCTATGCTGATGACACCCAACTTCAAGACAGTGACTCACCTGATAATATACAGCGCCTGTTGACTCGCACCACTGAGTGTTACTCGGTCATTAAGAACTGGATGACACACAATAGACTTCAGCTTAATGACGACAAAACAGAAGCTATCCTCATTGGCACCCGTCAGAAACTTTCTCAGCTGCCTCCTCTTTCTCTCCCATTATGTAACACATCAGTCCCAATTTCTGATTCAGCTAAAAACCTTGGTGTCTGCATTGACTCTACCCTCTCCATGAACAACTTTGTTTCTCAAACTGCCAGATCCTGCTACTATCATCTCCATCGTATAAGGCTGATCAGGAAGTATCTCTCTGTCGAAACAACTGCAAAACTCGTTCTCTCCTTCATAATGTCTCGCATTGACTATTGCAATTCACTCCTGTCTGGTCTTCCTGCCTCCACCATTCACATCCTACAGCGCATTCAAAACAATGCTGTACGCCTTGTACTCAAAAAGAAAAAAGCTGACCACATATCTCCTCTCCTGGCACAACTTCACTGGCTCCCTGTATCAAAGCGCATACAGTACAAACTAGACACCATGTGCTACAAAAGCCTCAATAACGCAGCCCCCGATTACCTGTCAAGCCTACTTGAAATCTATCTTCCCTCACGTACCCTCCGCTCTGCCTCCGATCCTCTGACTTTTCGCTTTCCACGCACTAAGCTCAATACCTATGGTCCACGAGCCTTCTCTGTTTCTGGTCCACTCTCCTGGAACAAACTTCCTCTCTCAGTCCGTCAGCAACCTACTTTTGTCTCCTTCAAGTCCGCTCTCAAAACTCACCTTTTCTCCTCCGCATAAAATCCTAACCCCCCTCTGCAGCCTGTCTCCGCTCGGAGGGAATCACATGGTTATAATATATAATTGTATATGCTATGCTCTCTATAATTTTCCATTGGTTTTATTCTTGCTTTTATTGCTTTTATTCTTTCTCCCCATTTATAGCCATGCGTGTGTGTGTGTGTGTGGTATGTGTGTGTGTGTGTGTGCGTGCGTGTGTGTGCGTGCGTGCGTGCATGCGTGCTTGCGTGTGTGTCTGCTTCAGCGCTTAGATTTGATTTTATCAAGATTTTGCGCTATATAAATATTGTAATTATTACACAAACATAAACACACAAACACATACACATACACACACACGTATACACACACAAACATAAACACACAAACACATACACATACACACACATATACACACACATACACACACACATATATACACACATACACACACACATATACACACACATACACACACATACACATACACTCACACACACAAACACACACACACACACACACACACACACACACACACACACACACACAC
>CM060314.1:14422549-14432549 GCA_030674185.1 Monoplex corrugatus | reverse complement strand
CTAAGCTGACACCACCAGAATGACCCGATCGTTACGATGAGCAGCCGTCAGGTTAAGTTTTATGTTGCCAACTGGGGTTGATTTCAAGACTTTGGGTCTTGCAAGATCACAGCTTTGCCAGCCTCTCTGGTGATCGTTTTGGTACAGGTCGCCAATCAGTAGCTACTGTACTCTACTTACAGGCAACCTCTACTGATCTTTCTGGTATACATGTAGGTCGCCAATCAATAGCTACAGTACTCTACTTACAGGCAACCTCTACTGATCTTTCTGGTATACATGTAGGTCGCCAATCAATAGCTACAGTACTCTACTTACAGGCAACCTCTACTGATCTTTCTGGTATACATGTAGGTCGCCAATCAATAGCTACAGTACTCTACTTACAGGCAACCTCTACTGATCTTTCTGGTATACATGTAGGTCGCCAATCAATAGCTACAGTACTCTACTTACAGGCAACCTCTACTGATCTTTCTGGTATACATGTAGGTCGCCAATCAATAGCTACAGTACTCTACTTACAGGCGACCTCTACTGATCTTTCTGGTATAGGTCGCCAATCAATAGCTACAGTACTCTACTTACAGGCGACCTCTAGTGATCTTTCAGGTATAGGTCGCCAATCAATAGCTACAGTACTCTACTAACAGGAAACCTCTAGTGATCTTTCAGGTATAGGTCGTCAATCAGTAGCTACAGTACTCTACTTACAGGAAACCTCTAGTGATCTTTGTGGTATAGGTCGTCAATCAGTAGCTACAGTACTCTACTTACAGGAAACCTCCAGTGATCTTTGTCATATAGGTCGTCAATCAGTAGCTACAGTACTCTACTTACAGGAAACCTCTAGTGATCTTTGTGGTATAGGTCATCAATCAATAGCTACAGTACTCTACTTACAGGAAACCTCCAGTGATCTTTCAGGTATAGGTCGTCAATCAGTAGCTACAGTACTCTACTTACAGGAAACCTCCAGTGATCTTTGTGGTATAGGTCATCAATCAATAGCTACAGTACTCTACTTACAGGAAACCTCCAGTGATCTTTCAGGTATAGGTCGTCAATCAGTAGCCACAGTACTCTACTTACAGGAAACCTCTAGTGATCTTTGTGGTATAGGTCGTCAATCAGTAGCCACAGTACTCTACTTACAGGAAACCTCTAGTGATCTTTGTGGTATAGGTCGTCAATCAGTAACTACAGTACTCTACTTACAGGAAACCTCCAGTGATATTTCAGGTATAGGTCGTCAATCAATAGCTACAGTACTCTACTTACAGGAAACCTCTAGTGATCTTTCATGTATAGGTCATCAATCAATAGCTACAGTACTCTACTTACAGGAAACCTCTAGTGATCTTTGTGGTATAGGTCGTCAATCAGTAGCTACAGTACTCTACTTACAGGAAACCTCCAGTGATATTTGTCATATAGGTCGGCAATCAATAGCTAGAGTACTCTACTTACAGGAAACCTCTAGTGATCTTTCATGTATAGGTCGTCAATCAGTAGCTACAGTACTCTACTTACAGGAAACCTCTAGTGATCTTTGTCATATAGGTCGTCAATCAGTAGCTACAGTACTCTACTTACAGGCGACCTCTATTGATTTTTGTGGTATAGGTCGTCAATCAATAGCTACAGTACTCTACTTACAGGAGACCTCCAGTGATCTTTGTCATATAGGTCGTCAATCAGTAGCTACAGTACTCTACTTACAGGCGACCTCTAGTGATCTTTGTGGTATAGGTCGTCAATCAGTAGCTACAGTACTCTACTTACAGGAAACTTCCATGATCTTTCAGGTATAGGTCGTCAATCAATAGCTACAGTACTCTACTTACAGGCGACCTTTAGTGATCTTTGTGGTATAGGTCGTCAATCAGTAGCTACAGTACTCTACTAACAGGAAACCTCTAGTGATCTTTGTCATATAGGTCGTCAATCAATAGCTACAATACTCTACTTACAGGCGACCTCTAGTGATCTTTGTGGTATAGGTCGTCAATCAGTAGCTACAGTACTCTACTTACAGGAAACCTCCAGTGATCTTTGTGGTATAGGTCATCAATCAGTAGCTACAGTACTCTACTTACAGGAAACCTCCAGTGATCTTTGTGGTATAGGTCATCAATCAGTAGCTACAGTACTCTACTTACAGGAAACCTCCAGTGATCTTTGTGGTATAGGTCATCAATCAGTAGCTACAGTACTCTACTTACAGGAAACCTCCAGTGATCTTTGTGGTATAGGTCATCAATCAATAGCTACAGTACTCTACTTACAGGAAACCTCCAGTGATCTTTCAGGTATAGGTCGTCAATCAATAGCTACAGTACTCTACTTACAGGAAACTTCCAGTGATCTTTCAGTATAATTCGTCAATCAGTAGCTACAGTATTCTACTTACAGGAGACCTCTAGTGATCTTTGTGGTATAGGTCGTCAATCAGTAGCTACAGTACTCTACTTACAGGAAACCTCCAGTGATCTTTCAGGTATAAGTCGTCAATCAGTAGCTACAGCACTCTACTTACAGGCGACCTCTAGTGATCTTTCAGGTATAGGTCGTCAATCAGTAGCTACAGTACTCTACTTACAGGAAACCTCCAGTGATCTTTGTGGTATAGGTCGTCAATCAGTAGCTAGAGTACTCTGCTTACAGGAAACCTCCAGTGATCTTTCAGATATAGGTAGTCAATCAGTAGCTACAGTACTCTACTTACAGGAAACCTCCAGTGATCTTTCAGGTACAGTTTTGTCAATCAATAGCTACAGTACTCTACTTACAGGAAACCTCTAGTGATCTTTCAAGTATAAGTCATCAATCAGTAGCTAGAGTACTCTACTTACAGGCGACCTCTAGTTATCTTTGTGGTATAAGTCGTCAATCAGTAGCTAGAGTACTCTACTTACAGGCGACCTCTAGTGATCTTTCAGGTATAGGTCGTCAATCAGTAGCTACAGTACTCTACTTACAGGAAACCTCCAGTGATCTTTGTGGTATAAGTTGTCAATCAGTAGCTAGAGTACTCTACTTACAGGTGACCTCTAGTGATCTTTTTGGTATAGGTCGTCAATCAGTAGCCACAGTACTCTACTTACAGGCGACCTCTAGTGATCTTTCAGGTATAGGTCGTCAATCAATAGCTACAGTACTCTGCTTACAGGCGACCTCTAGTGATCTTTCTGGTATAGGTCGTCAATCAGTAGCTACAGTACTCTACTTACAGGCGACCTCTAGTGATCTTTGTGGTATAGGTCGTCAATCAATAGCTACAGTACTCTACTTACAGGCGACCTCTAGTGATCTTTCTGGTATAGGTCGTCAATCAGTAGCTACAGTATTCTACTTACAGGTGACCTCTAGTGATCTTTCAGGTATAGGTCGTCAATCAGTAGCTACAGTACTCTACTTACAGGCGACCTCTAGTGATCTTTCAGGTATAGGTCGTCAATCAGTAGCTACAGTACTCTGCTTACAGGCGACCTCTAGTGATCTTTGTCATATAGGTCGTCAATCAGTAGCTACAGTACTCTACTTACAGGAAACCTCCAGTGATCTTTGTGGTATAGGTCGTCAATCAATAGCTACAGTACTCTACTTACAGGCGACCTCTAGTGATCTTTCAGGTATAGGTCGTCAATCAGTAGCTACAGTTCTCTACTTACAGGAAACCTCTAGTGATCTTTCAGATATAGGTCGTCAATCAGTAGCTACAGTTCTCTACTTACAGGAAACCTCTAGTGATCTTTCAGGTATAGGTCGTCAATCAATAGCTACAGTACTCTACTTACAGGAAACTTCCAGTGATCTTTCAGTATAATTCGTCAATCAGTAGCTACAATATTCTACTTACAGGAAACCTCCAGTGATCTTTCAGGTATAAGTCGTCAATCAGTAGCTACAGTACTCTACTTACAGGCGACCTCTAGTGATCTTTGTGGTATAGGTCGTCAATCAGTAGCTACAGTACTCTACTTACAGGAAACCTCCAGTGATCTTTCAGGTATAAGTCGTCAATCAGTAGCTACAGTACTCTACTTACACAAAACCTCCAGTGATCTTTGTGGTATAGGTCGTCAATCAGTAGCTAGAGTACTCTACTTACAGGCAACCTCTAGTGATCTTTGTGGTATGGTTCGTCAATCAGTAGCTACAGTACTCTACTTACAGGAAACCTCTAGTGATCTTTCAGATATAGGTCGTCAATCAGTAGCTACAGTACTCTACTTACAGGAAACCTCCAGTGATCTTTCAGGTATAGGTCGTCAATCAGTAGCTACAGTACTCTACTTACAGGAAACCTCCAGTGATCTTTGTGGTATAGGTCGTCAATCAGTAGCTAGAGTACTCTGCTTACAGGAAACCTCCAGTGATCTTTCAGATATAGGTAGTCAATCAGTAGCTACAGTACTCTACTTACAGGAAACCTCCAGTGATCTTTCAGGTACAGTTTTGTCAATCAATAGCTACAGTACTCTACTTACAGGAAACCTCCAGTGATCTTTCAGGTATAAGTCATCAATCAGTAGCTAGAGTACTCTACTTACAGGCGACCTCTAGTGATCTTTGTGGTATAAGTCGTCAATCAGTAGCTAGAGTACTATACTTACAGGCGACCTCTAGTGATCTTTGTGGTATAAGTCGTCAATCAGTAGCTACAGTACTCTACTTACAGGAAACCTCCAGTGATCTTTGTGGTATAAGTTGTCAATCAGTAGCTACAGTACTCTACTTACAGGCGACCTCCAGTGATCTTTGTGGTATAAGTTGTCAATCAGTAGCTACAGTACTCTACTTACAGGCGACCTCTAGTGATCTTTGTGGTATAAGTCGTCAATCAGTAGCCACAGTACTCTACTTACAGGCGACCTCTAGTGATCTTTCAGGTATAGGTCGTCAATCAATAGCTACAGTACTCTGCTTACAGGCGACCTCTAGTGATCTTTCTGGTATAGGTCGTCAATCAGTAGCTACAGTACTCTACTTACAGGCGACCTCTAGTGATCTTTCAGGTACACCTATGACTATCACAGAATGAACTAATTGTAATCCATTGTCCCATTGTCACGGCCATACATTTGCTTTCACCCTTTCTCTGTTGTTGTTAGTAGCCCATTAATTAGCTCAGTTGATATAGCGTTGTGCACATAACTCAGGGGTTGTAGTTTCAGTCCTCGTACAGATCACGGTTTTTGTACACTGGCTGGTGGGTACTTTTGATAGAGCCGTGGACTGGAGGTCTGACATCTCGAGTTCAGCCCCAGCCTGCAACATCAAAAACTGGCTTGTTTGCCGCCCATCTTAATGTTTCCATCATTCTAATGGTGTAATAGTGTTTTTAAGTCCCTTTCCCCTTCTCTGTTTCAAGACGTTTACATCTCGTAGAGTTTTTCGCAGGCTCAATGAGTCTGCCATAAATAACCAGAAGGTTTGGGTGGAGCACATACAGAATTGTCTCAGTGCGATGAATCCCTCTTGACCAAACTTCACGCTAATGAAAAATAGTGTTTGTTGATCAGTGATGTCATATACATCCTAAGAACTATCATAGAGAGGTCAGTAGAGTTGAATAAGGATTTCAATTTATGCTATGTTAAGTATACCAAGGCTTTCGATCAGGTAAGACACGAAGAATTGATTAACCAACTAGAATGACTTAGTATTCATGGAAAAGATCTAAGAATAATTAGAAATATGTATTGGAAACAAACAGCAGCAATGAGAATAGAAAACGATATAAGCTATTTCCAAAATATCAGAATAAGGATTCAGCAGGGATGTGTTCTATCACCAGATTTGTTTTCACTGTACAGCGAAACCATCATGAGAAACCTAGAAGAATGCCCTGGGATAAAGGTTGGAGGAAAAATGATAAACAACGTTCGTTACGCAGATGACACCATGCTAATTGGAGAAAATGCAAAAGACCTATGAAACCTTGTGAATATAATACAAATAGAAAGTAAAAATAAAGGGCTGGAGCTAAATAGCAAGAAAACTGAGGACATGGTGATCAGTAGAAAACAAGAAATCCCTTCTGCAAAATAACAGCACACGGCACAACTTTGAGACACGTTGATAAGTTTAAATATCTGGGAACAATCGTCTTACCATACGGCAGATGCACATCAGAAATAGCTAGCAGAGTAGGCATGACAAAACAGCATTCAAGAAGACGAAAAGCGTTCTTACCAACAAATGCCTATCAATTAATATCAAGAAGAGAGTTCTTGAGTGTTAAACAAAACCGATACTGCTGTATGGTTGTGAGACGTGGACAGTCAACAAGCGAAGTCAGAACAAAACAGAGGCAACTGAAATGTGGTTTCTAAGAAAAATGTTGAGAATTCCATGGACAGCAAAGAAAACAAATGAGACAGTATTGATGGAGGCAGACACAAGAAGCTCATTAATAAAGAAGATTAGAAAAAGCATTTTATGAGGAAAGTGGAATTCGAGCACCCAGTCACAAACAGGAAAGCTGGAAGGACAGAGAAAACCAGGTAGACCCAGGGAGAAAATATTGGACGGACTTGCAGGATGGCTGAGGATAGAGAGGGTGGAAGGTGTGCTTGAGGCAACAAGGGATTGATGCATATGGAGGGCCATGATCGCCAACGTCATGCGGCAGGACACATGATGATGATGATGATCGATTTGACTGGCATAAAGCATTACATTAAACATGTATGGATTTATCAAATATTATCGTGGTTTTTTTTTAATAAAGAGTTCAGAAGATGATCAAAAGCTGTTAAAAAGAGAGCTAGATCAATAAACACCTGGAATAGAAGAGTAACAGTAAGCTTAAAAAGTAGAAACACGATTTCCTAGCAGTTGATCAACAGTGTTCTAATTTAAGTAGTTCCTTATTACATAAAACATACAAGTACAAAAAACAACGACATTGTGTGAAAGGGAATGGCGAATGTGACGCAAGTCAGGGAACAGCTGTAAGTATAAATGAAACAGTATCCGCTGTCCTGCCATACAGCTGGTGCTTTCAGAGAAAACGATAAACACGAAGTGGTTATCAAACATGGTCTCTTGATACTTGAAAAGACTTCTGATGTTGAAAGTCATGATCCCAACACGGCCGATACGATTTTTGCACACGGCCGATATGAGTTTTGCACACGGTCATAAAAAGACGGCGCTGTAATGTAGACAGGTCGAAGTTAGCGGTGGGTGGGTATCGTTTGTAATGAAAATGACGTCCTCGATATAGGTGTGGTTTTTGCTTTCTCCTAAATAATTTGCTGGCGTGGTTCCCGATACTTTTGACCAAGACAGTAGATACACGAGCTTTGGGTGGGTGAATGGAATCACTGAAATGATCTTTATGTTTGGTATTGAGGTTGTCGTGACTGATGATGGACACGTTGTTGTGGCTATGTAGTGGCGGGGGAGGGGGGTTGACAAGGGCGTTAACAAGATCCCCCTCCCCCATTTTATTTATCCCAAGGGCCTTGTCTTTTCATGGGTGCAACTTTACTGATAACCATTTTGCAGTGTGTGTGTGTGTGTGTGTGTGTGTATGTGTGTGTGCGTGTGTGTGTGTGTGTGTGTGTGTCTGTATGTGTGTGCATGTGTGTGTGTATTTGTGTGTACATGTGTGTTTGTCTATGTGTGTGTGAGTGCATGTGTATGCATATATGTGTGTGCGTGTGTGTGTGTGTGTGTATGCGTGTGTGTGTGTGTGTGTGTTTGTGTGTGTGTGTGTGCATGTGTGTGCGTATGTGTGTGTGCGTGTGTGTGTGTGCGTGTGTGTGTGTGTGTGTGTGTGTGTTTTGTGTGCGTGTGTGTGTGTGTGTGTGTGTGTGTGTGTGTTGTGTGTGTGTGTTGTGTGTGCGTGTGTGTGTGTGTGTGTGTGTGTGTGTGTGTGTGTGTGTGTGTGTGTGTGTGTGTGTGTGTGTGTGTTTGGTGTGTGTGGTGCATGTGCTGTGTGCGTTCGTACGTGCGTGCAAGCCCGTGAGAGTGTGTGTGTGTGTATGTGTGTGTGTGTGTGTGTCAGTATGTACAAGAGGGATTCGTCAATTCATCACACTCAGACAATTCCATATGTGCTCCATCCAAATCTGCCAGTAACTGTAGATACAAAGCAGACTCCTCGATCCTACGCAAAACCTTTTCGCTTTCAAGGTCTTGAAATTGGGGGTGGGGAGGGGGAGAAACGAGGACTATGACAAGTGGACACCACCAGAATGATGGAAACATTAAGCTGGGCAGCAAACAGACACGTTTTTCTGTGTTGCAAGCTGGGATTGAACTCGAGACATACGAGTCCATGGCTTCATGATGTATGTGTAGAGTAGCAAGAATTACATGTAAGACATGGTCAGTTGAACTTAATGCTGCTGTCTTTGAGTAACTATATGTTTCCAAGTTTCAAGTTTTCAACAGTCGTTGTGGTGCAGTGGAAAGAGCAACAGGAGTACCAAATGGAAGGTTGTGGGTTCGAACTGCAAGACTGAGGCAGCCAAAATGTGGTTTCTGAGAAGAATGTTGAGATTTCCAAGGACAGCAAAGAAAACAAACGAGACCGTCTTGATGGAGGCAGACACAAGAAGATCAATGACAAGGAAGATTGGGAAAAGACAAGCAACATACATAGGCCATTTTATGAGGAAAGGGGAATTAGAGCAACTAGTCACAATAGGAAAGCTGGAGAGAAAGAGAACACCAGGTAGATCCATGGAGAAAATATTGGACGGACTTGCAGTGTGGCTGAGGACAGACGGTGGAAGATGTAATTGTAGCGACAAGGGATAGATGCATATGGAGGGCCATGATCGCCAACGCCATGCAGCAGGCACATGATGATAATGATGACGGCTCATTGGGAAGACTGGTACCACACGGTCGAGTCTAATCCACTTCACGGATTGAGGTGTTGCTCAGATTTCCTTACCAACACCGCAAGTATGTGTATCTCTCGGTCCTTGATGACTCCGGGATATATTATGACAGTGAACGTAGAGTACAGCCCTGTTACGCAGTCTCAATCCACGGTACAACTCTATAGCATCATGATTATCATCCCCATCGTCACGTACCGTCTTAACAGTGTGACAAATTCTTCACAACTCTGTGGGCCCTGATGTGGAGTAGATAACGGGGAAAAATAATCTGTCTGTCTCTCTATCTCTTCTTCTCTTTGTCTCTGTCTCTGTCTGTCTGTCTGTCTGTCTGTCTCTCTCTCTCTTTCACCCTATCTGTCTCTTCTCTATCTCTGTCTGCGTCTCTGTCTCTCTGTCTCTGTTTTTCTCTCTCTGTCTCTGTCTCTCTTTCTCTCTCTGTCTGTCTGCCTCTCTATCTCTCTGTCTGTCTGTCTCTTTCTGTCTGTCTGTCTCTCTCTCTGTCTGTCTCTATCTATCTCGCTTTCCCTCTGTCTCTCTGTGTCTCTGTCTCTCTCTCTCTCTGTTTCTCTCTCT
Organism: Monoplex corrugatus; assembly: GCA_030674185.1. Taxonomy (NCBI): domain Eukaryota; kingdom Metazoa; phylum Mollusca; class Gastropoda; order Littorinimorpha; family Ranellidae; genus Monoplex; species Monoplex corrugatus. Next base: position 14,423,106 of record CM060314.1, on the reverse strand, counting down.
CTCTCTCTCTCCCCTCTCTCCCCCTCTCCCATTCTCTCCGTTTCTCTGTCTCTATCTCTCTCTCTCTCTCCCTCTCTCTCTCTCTCTAACTCCCTTTCTCTCTACCTCTCTCTCTACCTCTCTCTTTGTTCCTTTCTTTGTCCATCTCCGTTTCGTTTGATCTCCACTTTGTGTGTATGAGCGTGTGTACATAGGTGCCTGTATGTGCGTTTGCATGTGTGTGTATGTAAGTTAGTATATAATCTTACCCTTTCCCTCCCTCCCTCCCTCTCTCTCTCTCACCCATATCTCTGTTTCTGTCTCTCTGTCTCTGTCTGTCTCTCTCACTCTCTCTCTCTCTCTCTCTCTCTCTCACTCTCTCTCTCTCTTTCTCTCTCTCTCTCTGTACCTCTCTATCTCCCCCTGTCTCTCTGTGTCTTTGTCCATCTGTCTGTCTCTGTCTCAGTCTGTCAGTCAGTCAATCTGTTTGTCTGTCTGTCTGTCTCTCTCTCTCTCTCTCTTTCTCTGTCTCCCTGTCTCCATCTCTCTATCTATCTATCTATCTATCTATCCATCTA
>CM060314.1:14417549-14420049 GCA_030674185.1 Monoplex corrugatus | reverse complement strand
AATCAGTGAACACAGTACTCTGCTTACAGGTCATCAACTGTGGCAACAGTACTCTGCTTCATCATCATCATCATCATCATCATCATCGTGTGCCCTGCTGCATGGCGTTGGCGATCATGGTCCTCCATGTATCTGTCCCTTGTTGCTGCATATACATCTGTCCTCAGCCACCCTGCAAGTCCGTCCTATATTTTCTCCAGGTGCTCAATTTTGCATGTTGACTGCCCGCGCCTCACAACCGTACAACAGCATCAGTTCTATATGATAGTCAAGAACTCTCTTCCTCATGTTCATTGATAGGCATTTGTTAGTAAGAACGACGAGCTTCTTAGGCGTTGCAAGTCAATCTAAAGCTAGACACTAGTGGCTAGCTAATCTAAGCGTCAGCGTGGGTACGAAACCGGTCAAAGGAAATCTAACAAATCTAGCAAATCCAAGATGGCAGAACGCATGAAAAAACACGTGAAGTTGCTTATTCTGAGAGAAATTGTCGACGACTCTTTGCGTGTTGTCTCTACGATTACTGACAAACATTAAAACCACTTTGACGGCAAATGTAATTACGACAGCAACTGAGGACAAATACGTGTGAATCCTGATGCACACACGGTCGCCATCTTGAAATTACACGCTAGCTTATAATTTCAAAATGGCGACCGCGTGTGCATCAGGAAGAGAGTTCTTGAGTATCATACAGATACTGTTGTACGGTTGTGAGGCACGGGCAGTCAACATGCAAAATCTGAACAAAATTGAGGAAAGCTGAAGGGAAAGAGAGCAACAGGTAGACCCCCCGGAGAAAATATTGGACGGACTTGCTAGGTGGCTGAGGACGGAGAAGATGGGAGATGTACTTGCAGCAACAAGAGATAGATTTGTATGGAGGGCCATGATCATCAACGCCATGCGGCAGGGTACATGATGATAATGATCACCCCTAGATTAGCTAGCCATTAGCATCTAGCTTAAACTTGATTTGCTATGCCTAAGAAGATCGACTCAGGATACGAGTCAACCATCAACCTTTCGAGCTAACAACACCAGATGTTTGGGCTTCAGAGGCAGAAGAAGTCCACCACAGCTCTGGATACTGGAGTGACAAACTCACTTCACATCTACAACGTGACTCTACGCCAGTCTTCCCTTTTGGCTGCAGATGGAAACCTTCATCTTCCAGCGTCACGTTCTAGTACAAAAGGGTTGGGGAAAAAAAGGAGAATCAGTCTAAATATACAAACAAACGAGTAGCAAATTTTAAAAGAATGAGAGTGAGAGAGAAAGAGAGAGAGAGAGAGAGACAGAAAGACAGACAGACAGACAGACAGACAATCACAGAGGGAGAGAGACAGACAGACAGAGAGACAGAGACTGAGACGGAGTTTATACAGAATTGCTAGTTGTCTCGTGATTCAGACCTTTAATTAATTATTCATTTGTTTTATATGTATGCTCCTTTCTTTGAAGGTAAGATACACACATACACATGCCATTTACAAATAACCAAGATTATTCCAGCAGTAGGCTGAAAAAATAGTATAAAATGTAGACTAGGTAAAACATAGTCTAGGTAGGGCCTCAGGACCTGACGAGCTCATGGGTTTTGTGCAGGCTTAACGCTTGTGCCACGATCACCATGCACATGGCACCTGTGACATTAGTGCACATGGAATTCGTTTCGAGGGTGGAGACGTCATCTTGAGAAACTGAAACTGAAACTGACAGAGACATTCAGATAGGTAGACAGACAGACAACGAGAGAGAGAAAAACAGAGAGAGAGAGAGAGCGAGAGAGAGAGAGAGAGGAGAGACAGAGAGACAGAGAGCAGAGACAGAGAGAGAGAAAGACAGACAGATAAACAGAGACAGAGACAGAGTGGGAGAGAGAGACAGACAGACAGACAGACAGACAGACAGAGACAGAGATAGAGACACAGAGACACAGAGACAGACAGAAACAGACAGAGAAAGAAAGAAAGAGAGAGAGACAGAGACAGAGAGAGACACACAGAGAGAGAAACGCAGAAAAATACACAGAGAGAAAAACAAACAGACAGACAGATGGACAAACAGACAGACAGACAGACAGACAAATAACATTTACCGTTGTGTGAAGTAAGGAAAAACTGGCAAACTGATCAATAACTAGGAAATGAAACAAGTGTGTGGGGGGGGGGGGGGGGATAAGAAACGAAGGGAGGAGAGGGGTGGAAGGACACTGCGAAAGCCTGAAGAAAGGACCGAAGCAAAAGAGACATTAGAAAGATAAAGAGAGGGGGGCGGGGGTAGGGAGGGAGGAAGTAGAATGAACAAATTTAATTAAACATCGCGGTGAGCCACGCTTTAGATAGTTAGGACCAGACGCACATGAAAAAGGAATTTTGTTGTAAGCGTTCCCATGTTCTCGGATGGTGTACGCATATTGCTTATGCCCACACTGTTGCAAGTGGTATGCATCATTGTTGTTTTCATGCTTCCACAAGCCACCAGATCACGGGCACTG
>CM060314.1:14312549-14410049 GCA_030674185.1 Monoplex corrugatus | reverse complement strand
TGTGTGTGTGTGTGCGTGTGTGCTGTGTGGTGTGTGTGTGTGTGTGTGTGTGTGGGTGTGGCAGTGTGTGTGTGTGTGTGCGCGGGTGGTGGTGTTTTGTGTGTTGTGTGTGTGTGTGTGTGTGCCTGTGTGGTGGTGTTGTGGCCGTGTGTGCGTGTGTGTGGTATGTGTGTGTGTGTGTGTGTGTGTGTGTGTGTGTGTGTGTGTGTGTGTTGTGTGTGTGTGTGGGGTCTGTTTGTGTGCGTGTATGTGTGTGTATGCTTGTGTGTGTGTGCTGTGTGTGTGTGTGTGTGTGTGTGTATGTGTGTGTGTGTGGTGGTGTGTGTGGTGTATGTGTGTGTGTGTGTGGTGTGTGTTGTGTGTGTGTGTGTGGTGTGTGTGTGTGTGTGTGTGTGTGAGTGTGTGTGTAATGATTTAACTGAGAACTGCCGACATAGACTTTTAGTTACAGTCCGGTTCATGCCTGGTACGTCAAGTTAACAGAACGCACAACCATTATACCAAAACGTCATCCACCTCTTACCCGTCTCCTCCTCCCCAATCCAACACACGCTCCATCCCCTCACCCATCATCCCCACTCTGCATGCCCATTAACCCTTTCCCTACCTAACACTATCCATTAGGGAAGATTGGGCGGGACTTTAGGCAAAAACACAATGAATGTTTGTTGAACGCAATTTTAGCGCACAAAAATAAACGAAGAAAAAATAGAGAAACTGAAACATTTATTTCATCTGCGATTCACAGTAACTAAAAAGATATCTGTATTTACAGCGAGAGGCACACCAAGGAAGACCTGAATCAGGCGTAACGGAGACCTTGTCGTCAATGATATTTTTCTGACCTTCCAGTTCGCTGCTGGCTGTCAGCTCTTTCGCTGTGCAGATTGGCTTGTTTTGTTTCAGTTTCAGTTTCAGTTTCTCAAGGCGACGTCTCCGCGCTTGGAACGAATTCCACATGCACTAACGTTACAGGTGCCGTGTGTAGGGTGATCATGGGTGATTAAGCCTGCACATAAACCCATGAGCTGGCCAGGTCCTGAGGCCCTACGTAGCCTGTGTTTTACCTTGTTTTTGTTTTGTTTTGTTTTGGTTTTGGTTTGGTTTGTTTGTTCGTTTATTTGTTTGTTTGGTTGGTTTTGTTTATTTGCTTTTTTTTTTTTTTTAGAGAATCGGGGATTCGAGATTTGAGCATCTGAGTTCAATCGTAGTCTGCAGCATGACAATTTAGCATGTTCGCTGCCCATCTTAATGCTCTAATACCTAATGGTGTCACCTTGGTGTTTCGGTGATCCCATTCTTCTTCTTCCTTTGCTCTCAATTTCAAGACCTTGCTTGTGCATAGAGTTTTGTGCAGGTTCAGGGAATCTGCCTGGTACTTGCTGTCATCATTGGGTGATAGCGTATATGGAACCGGCCGAGTGCGGTGAATTCTCTCGAACAAAGTCCGCATAGTGGCAAGTATCGTTTCGTACTGCTTTCCATGAGACACAGAAGTATCATCATTCTTGACATGCAGGTCTGTGAGCGTGTGAGACAGATATTCATATTCAATTTTTTTTGTCACTGTGAATTTACCATATGAAACTCAGGCTACTCTCCCCTTTGAGAAAGCGTCGCCGCAATGCAGCGCCACCAAATTTATTTGACAAAAACTTCAGAAGGGCAAGAAGGCTAATTGGCCTTTAAGGGGAGGGATCTCTGAAATCAACCTATCTCTCCAATGTTTTATACCAGGGCAGTTGGGCAAAAGCCTTGCTCTTCACGATTTTCAACTGCCGTGGGATCTTTAGCGTCTGTAGGCCAGAAGGCCCACGGGTCTGTCTCCTTTTTCATCTCCTTCCGAAGGATTAGACGTCCAGTTCGATTTTCCTGTCAAACTAAAAAGAAAAAGTCGAGGACTCAGCGAGAAACGAACCTTAGACCTTCGTGTTAGGTTATTGGCAAGTGAACGTCTGAACCATTCTGCCGCTCTTCTCCTTCAGGATCCTAGACTGCATTCGCTATACCTCGCGTGAACAGTGATAGTTGTATGGTCAAAGAAAAACACAAGCTACTGTTTAACCCTTTGACTCCCGCACCTTGTCCACCACCATCCTGCATTACCAGCCATGCTAGCAAAGCAAAAAGTTAACCCTTTGATTCCCTCACCCTAGCTACCAGCTTCCTGAGGAAGCTTGTGGATAGGATGAGGGAATCAGAGGGTTAAGCTTTTACAGTTGGTGGATAGGATGCAGGAGTCAAAGGGTTAAATCGCGGAGGGCCATCGAGTCTTTCCGGCCTAGTTTGCCTTTTTTTAATTTCCATTTTCATTTGTATAACTCCTTGTGTCCTACACCCATAACAGCAGGGTATGTCACCCTGACAGCAGGGTATGTCACCATAACAGCAGGGTATGTCACCATGACAGCAGGGTATGTCACCCTGACAGCAGGGTATGTCACCCTGACAGCAGCGTTTGTCACCATAACAACAGGGTATGTCACCATGACAGCAGGGTATGTCACCTTGACAGCAGCGTTTGTCACCATAACAACAGGGTATGTCACCATGACAACAGGGTATGTCACCATGACAACAGGGCATGTCACCATGACAGTAGGCTATGTCACCATAACAGCAGGGTATGTCACCATAACAGCAGGGTATGTCACCATGACAGCAGGGTATGTCACCATGACAGCAAGGTATGTCACCATGACAACTGGGTATGTCACCATAACAGCAAGGTATGTCACCATGACAGCAGGGTATGTCACCATGACAACAGGGTATGTCACCATGACAGCAGGGTATGTCCCATAACAGCAAGGTATGTCACCATGACAGCAGGGTATGTCACCATGACAACAGGGTATGTCACCATAACAGCAAGGTATGTCACCATGACAACAGGGTATGTCACCATGACAACAGGGTATGTCACCATGACAGCAAGGTATGTCACCATGACAGCAAGGTATGTCACCATGACAACAGGGTATGTCACCATGACAGCAGGGTATGTCACATAACAGCAGGGTATGTCACCATGACAGCAAGGTATGTCACCATAGCAGCAGGGTATGTCACCATGACAGCAGGGTATGTCACCATAACAGCAAGGTATGTCACCATGACAACAGGGTATGTCACCATAACAACAAGGTATGTCACCATGACTGCAGGGTATGTCACCATGACAGCAAGGTATGTCACCATGACAGCAGGGTATGTCACCATGACAGCAGGCTATGTCACCATGACAGCAAGGTATGTCACCATGACAGCAGGGTATGTCACCATGAGAGCAGGGTATGTCACCATAACAGCAAGGTATGTCACCATGACAACAGGGTATGTCACCATAACAGCAAGGTATGTCACCATGACAGCAGGGTATGTCACCATGACAGCAAGGTATGTCACCATAACAGCAGGGTATGTCACCATGACAGCAGGCTATGTCACCATGACAGCAGGCTATGTCACCATAACAGCAGGGTATGTCACCATGACAGCAGGGTATGTCACCATGACAGCAGGGTATGTCACCATGACAACAGGGTATGTCACCATGACAGCAGGGTATGTCACCATGACAGCAGGGTATGTCACCATGACAACAGGGTATGTCACCATGACAGCAGGGTATGTCACCATGACAACAGGGTATGTCACCATGACAGCAGGGTATGTCACCATGACAGAGGGTATGTCACCATGACAACAGGGTATGTCACATGACAACAGGGTATGTCACCATGACAGCAGGGTATGTCACCATGACAACAGGGTATGTCACCATGACAACAGGGTATGTCACCATGACAGCAGGGTATGTCCCCATGACAACAGGGTATGTCACCATGACAACAGGGTGTGTCACCATGACAGCAGGGTATGTCAACATGACAGCAGGGTATGTCACCATAACAGCAGGGTATGTCACCATGACAACAAGGTATGTCACCATGACAACAGGGTATGTCACCATGACAGCAAGGTATGTCACCATGACAGCAGGGTATGTTACCATGACAACAGGGTATGTCACCATGACAACAGGGTATGTCACCATGACAAACAGGGTAGGTCACCATAACAACAGGGTATGTCACCATGGCAGCAGGGTATGTCACCATAACAGCAGGATATGAAGGGCCATAAAGAAGGGTGAAAAGGACACCGTTTCAGTTTCTGTTTCAGTTTCACAAGATGACATCTCCGTCTTTGGAATGAATTCCATAAACACAAACGTCAAATGTACCATGTGATGGTAATCGTGGCACAAGCCTTAAGCCTGCACATAAACCCATGAGCTGGCGAGATCCTGAGATGCTACCTCATCATCTCATCATCTCTCTCCTTCGCCGGATTCGGCGGTAGGAGCCACGCTCCACGTCACAAGTTTTCTCCAGGTCACACGATTAAGACATTTTGTGGGTGACCTCCTGGACCTCAAGACCACAGACTTCAGTTAAGTTGTTGAAATAGGAGGTGTGCGGCCGTCCCTTTCTTCTCCTTGCCTCAGCTTTCCCCTGCAAGACCGTTGACATCAGATCTGTGTTGATGTTTCTGATCGCATGGCCTACGTACCTCAGCTTTCTTTTGTTGATCTCTGTCAGCAGCTGGCGCCTGACATTCAGTTCCTTTAAAACGCTTATCGTTTGTTCTTCTGTCTGTCCATTTTGACTCTGAGAAGAGGTCCTACCTAGCCTACATTTTACCTAGCCTACATTAATTTATTTTTCCAGTATTGTATCAGTCTATCATTATAACAATCTTGTTTACATGAAAATGAAATGTGAAAGGACACAGCTCTGGTAAAGTATAAGCTTGGTGTTGGTGCTGTACTGAGGGAACATCCACACGTTGTTCAGCATTCTGAAGGTGTTGCTGGCCTTGCTGAGATGGCTCTTCATGTCACTGCCTACTTGTGTCTAAAAGTGCTGGAATAGGGAAAGGGTTAATGCAGGAAGCTGGAGGAGTATAGAATGAGGGATGAAAAGATTAACTTTTTTTAAGCTGGTCTACATTTGCATGCTTACGGCACAGCAGGGAAGCCACACGTCACCCAATATTCAAAACACGTTGACGGTTGAATGACAGGTTAGCTAAAATGAATCTGTAGCCTTACTTATAAGAGTCACCAGTGGCTGAAATAATGATGATGATGATAATAATAATAATAATAGCAATATAATAATAAGAATAATGATAATAATAATAATAATAATAATAACGATGATGATGATGATGATGACGACGACGACGACGACAATGATGATGATGATGATGATGATGATGATGACGACGACGACGATGATGATAATAATAATAATAATATTTTGGTAACAATAATGATAATGATAATAATATTAATGATAATAATAATAATAATGATAATAATAATGATATAATAATAATATAATAACAATAATATATAATAATAATATAATAATATAATAATAACAACAATAATAATAATAATATGACGATAACAATAATGACGATAATAATAATGACGATCATTATCATCATCATAATACAATAATAATAATAATAATAATAATAATAATGACAATGATAATGATGATGATGTGACAATGATAATGCAATAATGATAATAATAATGATAAGATAATAATAATAATAATAACAATAATAATAAATCTTACAGGACTATTCCCCAACACCATTACTGGAAAACGTGTTCACTATATTACAACGCCTCACACTTGCAAAGCAAGCAAGCGAAGACACGCCACAATCACACACATCCACACCACACACAATCACACACACACAACCACCACACACTACATCCACACATCCACACACACGCACACACACACACACACACACCACACAATAATATATATATATATATATAATATATACACATTACACACACATGCACACACACACACATCCACACACACACACACACACACACACATCCCACCACACACACACACACACACACATGCACACACGTTCACACATACACACACACACATGCACACACGTTCACACACACACAACACACATGCACACACCCACACACACACACACACTCACACACACACACATATACACGCACACACACATGCACACACGTTCACACACACACATCCACATACACACACATAGTGAAAAGACGTTAAATTAAAGAACGAACGAACACAACACACAACATACACACACACACGCACACACAGTCACACACTCACACACATACATGCACACACACACATACACACATATACACACAAACAAACATACACACAAACACACACACACGCACACGTTCACACAAACAAACAAACACACACACACATTCATACACACACACTGATACACACATACAATACACACACGCGCGCGCACGCGCGCGCGCGCGTACACATATATATACACACACATACACTCACATACACATGCACACACATACATGCACACACACACATATACATGTACACACACATAACACACACACATACTCATAACACACGCACACTCTCACACAAATAGCAAGCTGCATGTAATACACAAACACATGCATGTGTGTGCGTGTGTATGAGTGTGTATTAGCGGTTTTTGTTGTTGTTGTTTTGTATGTGATGTCTGTATGTCTGTATGTCTGCCTGTCTGCCTATCTGCCTGTCTGTATGTATGTATGCATGTATGCATGTATGTATGTATGTATGTATGTCTCTCTGTCTGTCAGTCTGTATGTATGTATGTATGTATGCATGTATGTATGCATGTATGCATGTATGCATGCATGTATGATGTATGTATGTATGTATGTATGTATGTATGTATGTATGTATGTATGTGTGTGTCTCTGTGTGTCCGTGCATCTGTGTGTCTGCGTGTCTGTGTGTGTGTTTACGTTGAAAAAATTTTCGTGATATGTAAATGTTCGCCTCAAAGAAATTTGTTTACTTCTTTGTTTATTATCACTTTTTGTTGTTGCTTGCCTGCTATCGTTTTCATACTAAAGACGTTCTAGTGTTTACATTTCGTTAATATGCAGCCCCTGGGGAGGCATGTTTATACAATAATGAAATTGAAAGCTTTCTATGCATAATGACAATTACCATTTACCCCAAACTGTAAACGCTTTTCCACTTCATGCTGAGAGAGTGAGGGAGAGGAGAGGAGAGGAGAGAGAGAGAGAGAGAGAGAGAGAGAGAGAGAGAGAGAGAGCTAGAATGAGAACGAGACAGAAGGAGAGAGAGAGAGAGAGAGAAGGGGGAATAAAAAAAATAAGAGAAATACAAAGAAAAGAGAGAGAGAGAAAAGAGAAAGAGCATGAGAGAGAGGAAATGTGTGTGTGTTGTTTCTGTGTGTGTCTGCGAGAGAGAGAGAGAGAGAGAGAGAGAGAGAGAGAGAGAGAGAAAGAAAGAAAGAAAGAAAACAAAGAGATACAGAGAGAAACAAAAGAAGAGAAAGAGAGAGAAAAACAAAACAAAGAGTGAGAGAGAGAAAAGAGAAAGAGAAGAGAGAGACAGAGACAGAGCGAGTGCCGGTACTATCATGATTATACTATCCAGTTTATCTGAATTCCACCCAGCCAACCACCCCACCCCCTTTTTAATAGGACTCACAGGGGGGAAAGACCACCTTCTGTAGTGACCAGTCCTAAATCTACCCGGTACCCGCCACGCCCACGTACTTCACATGGAAACCCTGTGGAACCCACCCATGATTTACCTTACACACACCACACCCAGTTAAGGTCATTGACACACACATATACACACACACACATACACACACACATACACACACACGCACACACACACACACACCCAAGCACATAAGCACAAACACATGCACACGCATGCACACACACACACGCACACACACACACACACACACTGCATGCACACACACACCTAAACACACACACATACTCGCATATACACACACGCACACACTCGTTCACAGACATATGCATACTGTGAACCACACCCAGTCAAGGTCTGTTACATACACTATCCCCACCCCCTAGCTCAGATCACACACACACACACACACACACACACACACACACACACACACACACACACACACACACACACACACACAACACATGACACATACACACACAACATACACACAGACACACAACAACACAACACACACAACACATACATACATACACGCGTACACACACATATTCTCATACACGTATACACACACAGACACTCTTTCTCTCTCTCACTCTCTCTCTCTCAAACACACACACTCATACACACACATACTCTCTCTGTCTCTGTCTGTATCTGTCTATTTGTCTCTCTCTTTCTCTCCCTCTCTCTCTTTTCTCTCTCCTACACACATACACTGCATATACACATTAATGATAATGATAGTAACAATTTCACTTGTACAGCTCATGTCCAATGCTTGCACATTACAATAGAACAACAACAACAACAACAATGCACATGCACATACTGTAAGCCAGATGAAGAAATATGTTTACAGTTTCGGAATAAAACAAAAACCTGCTGTGTGTGTGTGTGTGTGTGTGTTGTGTGTGTTGTGTGTGTGTTTGTGTGTGTGTTGTGTTTGTGTGTGTTGTGTGTGTGTATGTGTGTGTGTGCTTGTGTTGTGTTATGTGTGTGTTTGTGTGTGTATTGTGTGTGTGTGTTGTGTGTGTTTGTGTGTGTGTTTGTGTGTGTATGTGTGTGTTATGTGTGTTGTGTGTGTGTGTGTGTGTGTGTATGTGTTGTGTGTGTGTTGTGTGTGTGTGTGTGTGTGTGTGTGTGTTGTGTGTGTTTATCTGTGTGTGTGTCGTGATGTGTAGTGTGTGTGCGTGAGTGCGTGTGTTTGTGTGTGTGTGTGTGTGTGTTGTGTGAGTGTGTGTGTCTGTGCGTGAGTGTGGTGTGTGTGTGAGTGTGTTGTTGTGCTTGTGTGCGTGTGTGTGTGTGCTTGCGCATCTTTAGTGTGTGTTGTGATGTGTGTGTGTCTGTGTGTGTGAGGGTGCTTGTGTATATTGTGTTGCGTGTGTGTGTGTGCTGTGCTGTGTGAGTGTTTGTGTGTGAGTGTGTGTGTGTGTGTGCTGTGTGTGTGTGTGTGTGTGTGTGTGTGTGTGTGTGTGTGTGTGTGTGTGTGTGTGTGTGTGTGTGTGTGTTTTCTTGTTTCTATTTCTTTGAAGGCGGTGGTCAAATAGGTGGATTTCTAAACCATTAGGCCTAAAGATCACACTCGCCCACTTTACGTGGCGAGGTGGTTAGGGTAAGGTAAGATACACAGATACATAATTATGTCATTTACATGTCACAAGATGATTCCAGTGGTAGACTGATAAAATACCAGTATAAGATATAGACTAGGTAAAACATAGTCTAGGTAGGGCCTCAAGACCTGGCCAGCTCATGGGTTTACGTGCAGGCTTGTCTTGTGTCATAATCACAATAAACATGGCACCTGTGACGTTAGTACATAAGGAATTCGTTCCGAGCGCGGAGACGTCAATCACACACACACACACACGTACACACACACACACACACACACACACACACACACACACACACACGCACACACACACACACATACTCACACACACATACAGAGAGAGAGACACACACACACATATATATATATATATAGAGAGAGAGACACACACACACACACACATACACACGTACACAACACACACACACACACACACACACACACACACACACACACACACACACACACACGCACACACACACACACACACACACGCATGCACATACATAAACACACATCACTTCTAGATTACATGAATATTCTCTTTTTTTTGAGGAGGAAAATGTTTTATAAAAAAGTTGCCCCATGTATTTACATTGAGCCTAGAGTATCTAGAAAATGTCTTTGACAAGCGGTCATCTGTATCACAGTGAAGAAAACGCCACTTGAGGCTGTTTAACAAACACTTAAGATACCTAGGTATAACAATGATCCACCCCATATTGTAGCTATTTACTGTCATGTAACTTGGCATGAGATTCCAACCATTTTAGCATCTCCGTCTCTCGAGATTTTCTTCGTTTTTCTGCTAGTGTGTTAAAAGTATATACAAAGGGATTCAGAGCAGAGTTTATGGGCAGTATGAATATAGCCAATGCAACGTTTACCTCTCCAGGCATAGGAATGCCAGTCATTGCCAATAATCCACACAATCCAATGGGAAACCAGCATATGAAGTCTGTTACAGCCACAGTGATCAATCGCCGTGCTATGGTCATGTCTCGTGATGCTTTGGTTGTGTTAGTTTTCAAAGCATTATTCTGTATTGACCAGTAGATAAAAGCTTGGCCAGCTGAGATCAGCACAAACAGAACGAAATTGAAGACGATCAAAACGCCAAAGGAATAAACTTGTCCTTCAAAAAATTACGAGTGACCGGGAGAGGAATACAGATACCTGTCTGACTGTAGAACTCCCAGTGTGACGTCATTGGAAGTAAAGGCAACAAGGCAATAAGCCAGCCAACCAACCAAGTCATCAGACACGCCACTGCTGCTGATGTTTTCTCAAATCGCATAATGCTGAATGGAAAATGAAGGACTATGAAACGATCCAGTGTGATAAGCCAGATGGTCAGAGCTGTATTCACTGGACAGTAGAGACAGAAAACCAGCCACCTTACAGGCTACACTGCTTGTCCATCTATCATCATAATAAAGATATTTACCACGGAACAGTTCATCAGCTACACCAATAATAGCAACGTAGACACCCATCAGAAAGTCAGCCATGGTCAGGTTAGTGACAAACACACTGAAGCCACTTGAGGAAGTGTTCTTCTGTGTGCACAAACGCACAACAAAACAGAAGATGTTACCAGTCACTGACAGACAACTGATCAGCCAGAGAAACACTCGATACATTGCTGATTGAAGTAAATCTTCACATGATGAAATTTCGTCTTTGGGTGAATAGCAAAACCTATTATCAAAGTTATGTGGTAGTATTTCATTGCAGCACAGTTTATAATTCAGTGTCGTTATGACATGGAGATGGAAAAGATCTTTGAATATGTCAGGTGGAAATGTTTTCACAGGACTACCTTCCATGTACAATGCTGTTAACGTTGGTGTAAACTGAAAACCGCCAGTGCTAAGAGTATTGATAGTAGTAAACGTTAAATTCAGTTTCTGCAATTTCAAGAACTTGGATAAAACTTTGGTGTCAAACACTGTCACTATGGTATATGACAGGTCTAATGCTGTGAGTGCATTTTGCAGAATATCAGATGAGGGATTAGAGTAAAGTAAGGTGATGGGATTGTTGGACAGAGACAATGTCTGTAGATTTTCTAATCCAACAAAATAAGTTATGTTGACATGTTCTAATCTGTTACCAGTAAGATCAAGAAACTTTAAATTGGGCAACTTCATGTTGGACAGAACAGTCAAAGAACACTTGGCAAGAATCAGACGAATAACATAGGTATGATTACTCATATCAGAAAGACTCATTCCTGTACCTGTGGCATCCAAGTAACGGAGCTGTGGGAATGTGTGAGCAGAGAAAGGCTGATGACACAGAAATGTGTGACCTTGACACAGACAGCCCACAGGACAGGTCACATCACACGACATTTCATCATCATACAGTGGGCAATGAGGCCAGCCATCACACAAATGGTCAACATGTAGACACATTAAGGAAGTTCTGCATCGAAAGAACCCTGGACAGGTCAAATCATTACATCCCACTTCGTCCTCATTCCAGTCGTACATTCCATTGCATCGTGTGTAGACAGGCAGACAGTCATTGAACTTACCAAGACAACGATAGTGGCTGTCAGGACAGGACTCATTGGACTTTATTGGGGTTGAAATGAAAATGTTGATACCATCGAAATCAATGAGAACAGGAGATGGAAAAACTGGAGACCAGACAATTTCCTTGTGTCTGTAGTCATTGCAGTTCAGCTCATCTGATTCGTCCTGACAATGGAAGACTTGGTCACAGACAATATCATAGGACACACACTGACCGTTCGTACAGGTAAACATGTTGACACAAGGAAGATGTTTACAGAAAGACTCATCACTCTTATCCTGACAGTCTTGTAGAAAGTCACATATCATGGTGTATGACAGCGTGGTGACGTCATCATCACAGGTAAATAAAGGGACGAAAGTGACGTGATCAACTGTTGAAACAAACGCACCATGCGTGTGTGACAAGTGATCAGAAAAAGTACAAGAAGCTGGGTGACCTTGACCACACACGTCATACTGTTGTGATTCACACAGTAGAAATGTGTGTGTCACGTGACGATTAGAACACATCATCAGGTTTTGGTGAGTGTGGATAGAGAAAGGGGTCCTGGTCAACGTTACTGCTTGTAAAGGATGGTGGGTCTGATTTTTCTTAAATTCACAAATAAGAGAATCGTCACACTCATCAAAGTCTGAATAAAGATAAAACCAGTTACAGTCATGTCTCACAAGCCTATTGTTTAAACTGAAGATACACAGCAGTGATTTCGTACGAGTGATATGAGAAACGTCATCTTGAAACCGAACAGAATGGTAAAGGACAGTCCTGTCTTCACTGATGACGTTCTTTCTGTACATGTTGGGAAATGAGGTGTTGCCAGTGGTCAAGCCAATCCAAAACAGGTAAGAGATATACCGATATTGATTGGTCAAATTGTCAACTATTTCAGACCACTTCTCCTCACAGTTAGGCATGCCACACATGCCTCCCAAAGACTTGCAGTGCTTGTTAGATAGTTGATACAAATTACGTTTATGGCTATCCATATCTGGAATACAAACAAATTTGTAGCAATGGTTACAAAACGCCACCAAACCCTGACAGTCAGGACTGCTGAAGGGACAGTGTTCTGTTTCATCCTGTCCGTCTTCACACTCTCTCCTCACGTTACAGTCCAGGTGGTGCTGAAAGCTGGAATAGTAAACGACAGAACAGTTGAACAGACCACTGGTTAACTTTTGAGGCGTTTGATTTTCAGGGTGAAAGGAAAAGAACAGTCTGAAACACTGCACGTTCAGGCAATTAGCGTTGTAGTAATTAACTGTGACAGTTGGGATGTGGAATACACAAGCAGACCGACGACTGCTAAACACGTCTGACATATCCGAAGACAGTCTGACATGTACATCTTGATAGTACTTCACTACTTTTCTCAGACTCATCATAATGGCATGTCCAGCTGGGACAGAGATGAGTGTGTGCATGTAAAAGATCCTTGCACCAGAATTCCCTTTTGGTGTGACGAACCCTGATAACGGTGATGTTTTCACCAACAGCAGGTTTTGAGGCAAAGAATCGTTTTCTGAAAACAAACCAGCACCCCAACAGACACATCAACCACCAAACTATCCCCTAATCCAATCACCCACCCAACCATTAATCAAAACCAAAAACAAAACCAGAGACAGAGCGAGAGAGAGAGAGAGAGAGACTGAGAGAGAACGACACTGACACTGACTTTATTTAAATTGTTAAGGTCACTGACCCTCATCAACATCATCATGTGCCCTGCTGCATGGCATTGGCGATCATGGCCCTCCATATGAATCTGTCCCTTGTCGCTGCAAGTACATCTCCTACCTCTCTGTCCTCAGAAACTCTGCAAGTCTGTCCAATATTTTCTCCCTGGGTCTACCTGGTGCTCTTTCCCTCCAGCTTTCTATTGTGGCTAGCTGCTCTAATTTCTCTTGCCTCATTACAGCAATGGCTTCCTGTCACAGGAAGAAGAATCCTCACCACGTTGGTCTATGACACTGTGTGCCTTCAAACGTTCTCATGATTTTACCGTTTCCTGAGTTCTTGTAAATTGTGCTATTTCCTGTGATGTGTACCTTTAGGGTTTTTTTGACGTGAAGTAGTTCCTCTGCTGTGTGCCTTCAAAACTTCTCATGATTTATAACATTTCCTGAAATGTGTTCCTTCAGAAGGTTTTTTTAGTCTACTGACAGAAGAAAATTAATATATTACAAACCCGTACTTCCATTTAGGAAATTGAAAGCGTGCATGGAATGGGACCACCTTAACCGTGTCTCATATTTCCATGAGTCAAATCAAAGTATCTTGCTGTATCAACAAGGTTTCTTTTCAATAAAAGTATAGTGATGCAGTCTTGTACAGTTCGGCCACATTACCCACCCAGACACACAAACCAAGACCCTCCATTAGGACACGGTGGAAGGAGGCGGACACGAGGTGGATGGATGAAAACCCATGACTCTGATGTCAAGGAACAGACCAATCTCACCATGCTTCACCTGTCTGCAGCAATGAAGGATCCTGTCTACAGCTAGATCAATGAAGGATCCTGTCTACTGCTACAACAATGAAGGATCCTGTCTACAGCTAGATCAATGAAGGATGCTGTCTTCTGCTACATCCATGAAGGATCCTGTCTACCACTAGATCAATGAAGGATCCTGTCAACCACTACATACATGAAGAATCCTGTCTACCGCTAGATCATTGACAGATGCCGTCTTCTGCTACATCCATGAAGGAGCTTGTCTACAGTTAAAGCTACCATTTCCCCATCTCTCAATGACCACATACGTTCTTGGATATCATCATGGCCAGTGAAAGGAGAGGTTCTTAGAGCTTGCAATGGACAAAACCTGGCTCTGATATTGAGCTTGTTGTTAGTGCCAGTGCCTCCACAAGGAAAATGAGACAGAAACAGTTATCTCACCACAGTTTTATTTTGGGCATATAGAAATCTTAGGAAAGCATTGGAAATCATGAAGAACTCAGCATCACTGCACAGAGAAGCTGGATTTGAACTTTAAGCAAATTACATCACGTGACCGCCACCGACACACCAGACATATCCAAACATACAGCCAGACTATTAGGACCATTAGTCCTAGTGAAGGCCTCACATACAGGTTGACATATAAATACACAACAGGCTAAACCAAACAACACACAGCCGACATTAGTACTAGTGAAGACCTCACCTACAGGTTGACATATAAATACACAACAGGCTAAACCAAACACACAGCTGACATTAGTCCTAGTGAAGACCTCACATACAGGTTGACATATAAATACACAACAGGCTAAACCAAACACACAGCTGACATTAGTCCTAGTGAAGACCTCACCTACAGGTTGACATATAAATACACAACAGGCTAAACCAAACACACAGCTGACATTAGTCCTAGTGAAGACCTCACATACAGGTTGACATGTAGGTAATAATAATAATAATTACAATATTTATATAGCGCAAAATCTTGATAAAATCAAATCTAAGCGCTGAAGCAGACACACACGCAAGCACGCACGCACGCACGCACACACACGCACGCTCGCACACACACACACACACACACACACACACACACACACACACACACACACACACTCACACACACGCATGGCTATAAATGGGGAGAAAGAATAAAAGCAATAAAAGCAAGAATAAAAGCAATGGAAAATTATAGAGAGCATAGCATATACAATTATATATTATAACCATGTGATTCCCCTCCGAGCGGAGACAGGCTGCAGAGGGGGGGGGGGAGGGGGTTGAGTGAGGTTAG
This sequence comes from Monoplex corrugatus, assembly GCA_030674185.1. Taxonomy (NCBI): domain Eukaryota; kingdom Metazoa; phylum Mollusca; class Gastropoda; order Littorinimorpha; family Ranellidae; genus Monoplex; species Monoplex corrugatus. The sequence goes on along the minus strand of CM060314.1, from coordinate 14,394,495 downwards.
GATTTTATGCGGAGGAGAAAAGGTGAGTTTTGAGAGCGGACTTGAAGGAGACAAAAGTAGGTTGCTGACGGACTGAGAGAGGAAGTTTGTTCCAGGAGAGTGGACCAGAAACAGAGAAGGCTCGTGGACCATAGGTATTGAGCTTAGTGCGTGGAAAGCGAAAAGTCAGAGGATCGGAGGCAGAGCGGAGGGTACGTGAGGGAAGATAGATCTCAAGTAGGCTTGACAGGTAATCGGGGGCTGCGTTATTGAGGCTTTTGTAGCACATGGTGTCTAGTTTGTACTGTATGCGCTTTGATACAGGGAGCCAGTGAAGTTGTGCCAGGAGAGAAGATATGTGGTCAGCTTTTTTTCTTTTTGAGTACAAGGCGTACAGCATTGTTTTGAATGCGCTGTAGGATGTGAATGGTGGAGGCAGGAAGACCAGACAGGAGTGAATTGCAATAGTCAATGCGAGACATTATGAAGGAGAGAACGAGTTTTGCAGTTGTTTCGACAGAGAGATACTTCCTGATCAGCCTTATACGATGGAGATGATAGTAGCAAGATCTGGCAGTTTGAGAAACAAAGTTGTTCATGGAGAGGGTAGAGTCAATGCAGACACCAAGGTTTTTAGCTGAATCAGAAATTGGGACTGATGTGTTACATAATGGGAGAGAAAGAGGAGGTACACAACAGACAGAATCAAACACACAGCGGGTATTAGTCTTGATGAAGGCCTCACCCTCACTTCAGGTTGACATGTAAATACTTAACAGACAGAACCGTACATTCATCCAACTCTGCTCTACAGCCATACAAAAATGGAGTGTGGTAATGATCCTGTTATGTTACAGTGTTATCGATGGAACATTTTTATCTAGTAGCAAACGTCGTGATTTTAATACTTGGAACAGTCTCTCTTCCTGTTCTTGTTGTCGTCGCTGTGTTACAACAGTCCATATATACAGCAGTGGGTTGAGTGCACTGTTGAGCGGCAGCAGGATCATAACCATGGTCACATGAACCTTGTCTGAGGCACCACCGCCATCTAAGGTTTTTACACTTGTCAGACCGAGGGAGAACCAGCAGACAGCATCTGTTAGAGTCAGTTTTATCAACACGTGGACCGAAAAATAAAAAATTCGTTGTGTGGAATCCATTTGAATTGGATGGATCGGCTTTCGTCTGTAAATAATGAGTTGACCCACAGCCACCATGGAACACAGGATACAGTTAAACGCGACAGTGACTGTGAACCACCTGAACTCTTCTTTGGAGTTACTATCAGATAGAGCCAAACGACACAGACCAGACTGGCCATCAAGGCCCCAGTGTGACAGTCCAGGAAGAAAAGGTATCACAGACAACAAAAATCCAACACACCACGTCACTGCACAAGCTGCAGCTGTCAGACGTCTATTGAATGTGCACGTCGTTAAGGGGAAATAAAGAACAATGATATGATTCACTGTCATGAACCAGAGGATTAGAACTGACATCTCGCTGGATAGAAGTGAAAGAAAACCAGCAACTTTGCAAATCGCACTGTTGGTCCATGTCTTTTCACAGTAGATGTATTTTCCATAGAATATTTCATTGGCCACTGTAACCATGCTAACGTGGATTCCCATGCAAATGTTAGCAATCAGTAAATGGAAAATAAACATGATGAAAGTGTCTCCAAATATTTTGTTTTCAACGAATATTGCCATGAAACAACCCAAATTCCCTAGAATGGAGAACGTACTAAGTAACCAGTAGAAAAGCCTGTACAGTTCAGTTGGTAGCAAATATTCACAGGAAAAAGACGTGGGCTGTGGGGATACACACCGTATTGTGTGTGATTGTTTTAGAAGCAAATTCCTGCAACAAAACCTATAATTTGAAGAGAAAATGCTTTTCAAATGTTTCCACATTGACAATGCATGTAAGGGAAAGTTGGCCACTGAATTTCCCCTGACGTCCAGTTCAGTCAGTTGTGGCATACACTGGACGGCTCTGGGCCTAATTGTTTGAATACCAGAAAATGATAGATCCAAATGTGTGATTTTGGGAAAGTACATGGGCAGCTTACTGTTAAGTATCTGGACACGTGTTCTTGAAGCATCTATTTCTGCTAGAGAGTAATGAAACAAAAAATATGGTTTACCTCTTAGTAACGTCAGAGGGTTATTTGTTAAAAATAAAGTTTTTAAGTTCCATAGTTCAACAAAAACAATCCTATCCACAGTTCTCAGATTGTTGTAAGTCAGATCAAGGTACTGTAGGTTGCGTAGCTTTGCACTTGATATATAGACTAGAGAACAATAGGAAAGATTCAGATGAATGAGATATGTGTTTTCACTGAAATCAGTCAGCGTCATTCCTGAGCCTGTGGCGTCCATGTAATGAAGCTGGTGAAAGAGGTGAGCCCAAAAGGTTTGAGGACAAAAGAAAGACTGACCTTGACACTGACAACCATCAGGACAATTCATGTCACACAGCCATTCATCATCACGCTGTGGACACTGACCCCAACCATCACACAGATGATCTCCATGAACACAAACTTTAGAACCACGACACCGGTAGAAACCAGGACAGAGAAATGTCTCACAGTCTTGTTCATCCTCACCATATGTACAGTCAGAAAATCCGTTACATCGAGTGTAGACAGGGAGGCAGTACAACCAGTCTTCTGTACACCAGTAATGAGTGTCGGGACAAGATTGATGAGATGTCATCAGCTGCTGAGTAAAATAACCTGTACCATCCATATTGATGAATAATCGCTGATTGTGTTTGGCCTCTGTATGGTAGAAATTGCATATATCTTGAAGGAGACATTTGACCTCATCAGAGTCATCCTGACAGTCTGTGTAGCCATCACAACGTTGGCTCTTCAACACACACTGATCATTGGTACACAGAAAACCACTGCATGAAGGATGTTGACAGAATGACTCATCACTATGATCTGGACAGTCGTGTCTGAAGTCACACACCAGGGTGTAAGGCAGTGTTGTCATGTCATCATCACAGACAAACATGACACTGGTGTAGCCAGTGTGCTTTCCAGGAAACACCGGTGTGTCTGTGTTCATAGTACTCGTGTTCCAGAACACGCATGATCTTGAATACGTCAGTTGTCCACAGCGAACTTGCAGATCACAGGACAAAAATGTATGTGTCACGTGACCCTCTGGACAATCGGATATCGTTTGCTGTGTCTGCATCAAAAGGAACAGGGCTGAATCTAAAACAGGAAACTCAACTGTTCGAGCTGAATTAAAGTTTTGTGATTGTGATTTCATTTCACAAAGTATACTTTTTGAAAAGATATCACTATAAGTACGAGAATGCAGCCATCGAGCATCCAGACTCCCACGTTGAATGAGCCTTGTGAGACAGTATTGGAAGTGACGGAGATGAACAAGGTTGTAGATCATGGTGTTGTCAGACCAATGACGAAACTTGCTGTACATAAAAGTCACAGACTTCCAGCCTGATACGTAACCTGACATCACTGTAAAGTCGTCATGGTGATTAAATATGTGCATAAAATCGAGTTGTTCCTGTCTGGTTTTAACTGAAGCCAGCTCTCCACCCGTCTTCTGACACTCATATGATAACAGCACATAAGGCAAAAGAGTCTCTGAAGTAACATATGTGAAACATTTGTTATATGAAGCCATCAAACCCTGACAACCAGGACTGCTGAAGGGACAGTGTTCTGTTTCATCTTGTCCATCTTCGCACTCTGACTTCAGGTTACAGTCCAGATGGTGTTGAAAGCTGGCATAGTGATCGACAGAACAGTTGAACAGACCACTGGGTAACTGATGGGGTTTAACTGACTCTGGGTGAAAAGAAAACAGTATTTTGAGACTGGGACTTCTTTTTGACGGTGTGGAATGTAGACTGCTGACATGAATATGAATGTGTGTTGTAGGAAAAATGCGAACTGATGCGTTGTTGTCACCACACACACGCAGGACGCTTTGATGTGCATCTGGCAGCGCATAAATCAAATCTGCGTAGATATAAGGTGTGTACGACTTATACGATGTTCCCAGAAAACTTACCATGATGACACAGCCAGGGGGCGCTGTCAATTCTTCCCAGATATCATGAGAAGCTGTATTAGAAAACGTCTGACGTGGTAGTATCATGTACCCACAATAGGATGACGTAAATATCTTAATAAAACTATGATCTTTAATTGCTTGTATACATAGTCTAACTAAAGTCTTGTTATAGTGCACAAAACCCATGTGGTTTCCACTTGATTCGATGTAATCTTCTTCCATAGAATGATAATCACAATGTACTCTCCAAAGTTCTTCTTTTTCGTCACGGGCAAAACTCCATTTAAACATATGCATTTTCCATGGACTAGAGCCACACCAGTGTGCCAGTCGTTGGACCCGAACCCTTACAAACATGCCCTGTGGTACCACTACATGCAGAAGGCAGAAGGTAGTGAACTTATCACACACCCCATACACCACTCTCTGGTGTGTCAGAAGGGCTGAAATGTGTTTTCTCCAGCAGTCTGAAACATTGGCCTGTAGGACTGTGAAGTTAGTTTGGTTCTGATTCATAATGTAGTCTACACCCGGACAGAGGTCATTGATGTTCATTGGATCAGGAGTGATGTTGATGCTGGTGACCTTCATGTTGCTCTGATGATGATGATAATGATGATGACGACGACAACGACGACGACGACGACGATGATGATGATGATGATGATGATGATGATGATAAAAATGTCATTAACAAAATACCCAAATTTACATTGATAATAGTGAAAGATCGTCAATCACCCTTAAATCAGCATGTTTCGAGCACAACATATGCTGCAATGTGTACTGGATTGTTTTACAATTTGTTCGTTTCTAAGGTACATGAACAAATCTAGAAGGACATAATTTGTTCAGAACACACAGAGAACAGTCTTTCTCTCTCTCTCTCTCTCTCTCTCTCTCTATATATATATATATATATATATATATATATATATATATATATATATATATAAGCACCAGGTGCACCCAGGAAGGAAAAGTTAGATGGATTTGCTGAGTGGATGAAGACAGAAAGGGTGAGAGATACACTTGCAGCCACGAAAGATAGATTCATATGGAGGGCATGATCGCCAGCGTCACATGGCAGGGCACATGATGATGTGATACACATATATCTCGCTATATATCTATATCTCTGATATATGTTATATGTATGTATGTATGTTTGTTTGTTCATATATATATACATATAAGTATACACACACACACACACACACACACACACACACACACACACACACACACACACACACACACACACACACACACACACACACACACACACACACAAGACTGTCTCGTTTGTTTTCTTCGCTGTCCATGGAACTCTCAACATTCTTCTTAGAAACCACATCTCGGCTGCCTCAATCTTGCTCTGGCTTTGCTTGCTGACTCTGTGTGTGTGTGTGTGTGTGTGTGTGTGTGTGTGTGTGTGTGTGTGTGTGTGTGTGTGTGTGTGTGTGTGTGTGTGTGTGTGTGTGTGTGTGTGTGTGTGTGTGTGTGTGTGTGTGTGTGTGTTTCGTTCTTTGATTTAACGTCTTTTCACTATGAGTGATATTAGACGTGTGTGTGTCAAATAGCTGATGTGACACATCTAGTGTGTTGACTAGGGACTGTGTGCTTGTCACCTTTCGCTTTCAGCCTGCACCGCTGGCTAGCACTGTTGCTTGCAGCTATGCGAAAAGTAGAGCAGAACGCGTAAGTCTCTCTCTGTCAGCACATAGCATCTCCATCAGCAAGCCCTACGTTGTGCCTCCTTGTGGCGACATGTGGTAACTGAACACCTCACGGACTCAGTTTAACTCGATAGACTTGGAGAAGGTCTGGCCCCTAGACGTGTAGCACGCGTGTTGACATGCCCTCGTGCACACAAACCAGACCCCAGCTATGAGTAAATAGCACCACTGCCTTGTGGGTGTCTCCAGTGAATCCACGACTAAGGGGCTAAACTCTGACAGAAAGAAGAACACCACTACTTGTGGTTATCTTGAGAGAAAACAAGGCTAAGGGAGTAAACTCTGACAGAAAGAAGAAACCACTACCTTGTGGTTATCTTGAGAGAAAACAAGGCTAAGGGAGTAAACTCTGACAGAAAGAAGAAAACCACTACCTTGTGGTTATCTTGAGAGAAAACAAGGCTAAGGGAGTAAATTCTGACAGAAAGAAGAACACCACTACCTTGTGGTTATCTTGAGAGAAAACAAGGCTAAGGGAGTAAAACTCTGACAGAAAGAAGAACACCTACTGCCTTGTGGGATGTCGCAGGAACGACAATGACTAGCGGACAGTTCGCACAAAAACCGATGGAAGGCAACAAGAAGCCATCATCGTGTATTCCAAAGTTTATCATGGCCAGCCCGAAAACGAAAAAGGATGATCATCATCATCAGGTGCCCTTCCACATGGCGTTGGCGATCATGGACTTCCATCTGTCTCTATCTCTCGTTGCCCCTAGCATCTCCCCCACCCTCCTCGTCCCAGCCACTCTGCAGGTCCGTCCAGCATTTTCTCCCTGGGTCTACCCGGGGCTCTCTTTCCCTCCAGCTTTCCCGTTGTGACCAGATGCTCCAAATCCCCCTTCCTCATAAAATGGCCTATAAATGTTGCCTGTCTTTTCCTAATCTTCCTTATGAGTGATCTACTTGTGTCTACCTCCATCAAGACTGTCTCGTTTGTTTTCTTTGCTGTCCATGGAACCTCAACATTCTTCTTAGAAACCACATCTCGGCTGCCTCAGTCTTGTTCTGGCTTTGTTTGTTGACTGTCCACGCCTGGCATCCGTATAACAGTATTGGTTCTATATATCATTCAAGAACTCTCTTCCTGGTGTTAATTGATAGGCATTTGTTGGTAAGAATGCTTGTCATCTTCTTGAATGCTGTTTTGGCTTGGTCGATTCTGCTGGCTATTTCTGATGTGCATCTGCCGTCTGATGAAATGATCGTTCCCAGGTATTTGAATTTATCAACCTGTGTCAAGGTTGTGCCATTTGCTGTTATTTTGCATGAGGGGATTTCATGTTTTTTACTGATCACCATGACTTCAGTCTTCCTGCTGTTTAGTTCCAACCCCTTACCTTTGCTTTCTATTTCTAGTATATTCACGAGGTTTTGTAGGTCTCTTTCACTTTCTGCAATTAGCACGGTGTCATCTGCATATCGAATGTTGTTTATCATTTTCCCTCCAACCTTTAATCCAGGGTCTTCTAGGTTTCTCATGATGTTTTCGCTGTAAAGTGAAAACAGATCTGGTGACAAAACACAACCCTGTCTGACTCCTCTTTTGATATTTTGGAAAGAGCTTACATTGTTTTCTATTCTCATTGCAGCTGTTTGTTCCCTGTACATATTTCTGATTATTCGTAGATCTTTTCCATCAACATTGAGTCTCTCCAGTTGGTTGATCAATTCATCATGTCTTACCCGATCGAAAGCCTTGGTGTAGTCAACAAAGCATAAATACAAATCCTTATTCATCTCATTTGACCTCTCTATGATAGTTCTTAGGATGTATATGGCATTAATAGTTCCTTTCCCTTCCACAAATCCACATTGTTCTTCTGCTATTTCTCTTTTGATTCTATTCCTTGTCCTCATCATGATTATTCTTAAGAGGATTTTTGTTACATGGCTCATCAAACTGATTGTGCGATGGAGTTCACATTCTATAGCCCCTGTCTTCTTTGGAAGTGCAATGAAAATTGATTTTGACATATCTTTGGGGATTTTTCCAGTGTCGTAAATTTCATTTAGGAGGATTGTTATTTTTTCTATGCCAAATTCCTCCAGGGCATCAATCATCTCTGTAGTAATGTTGTCTGGTCCTGGGGCTTTTTCCGGTTTCATCTTTTTCAGTGCCGCTCTAACTAAGGATGATAATGACGTAAATAGGGGCTCCTGTGGAGTACCTTCGTCCGGTAGGGACCGTCATGCGGTGCAAGTGACACCCGACCGTCAGCAAGCTACTGCGATCAAAGCAAAAGAACATTAAAATTGCAACGTGGACATTCCTGCAAAGGGGAAAATTAGAAAATGTCAAGAAGGAGATGGAAAGACTTGATGGAAGAATGAGGAAGGTAAAGAGAAAAGAGGAAGAATACAAGAGGATAGACAGGGAAATCAAGAATAGGTGCAATGAAGATAAGGAAGCTTGGCTGGAAACAAAGTGCAAAGAACCAGAAGACCCACACAAACAGATCCTCACAGTATGTACAGAAACACTGAAGAAATTGCCGGCAGGAAGACATGCACATCAGCTGGTTGCTTGAAATCGGAAGATGGTATGCTTATCGTGGAAAAAGACAAAAATATTAGAGAGATGGGGAGAGAATATTAAAGACATTTTCAACGATGACAGAAACGAAGAACACATTATAAGAAAAATAGTTCAATGACCAACCATCATGAAAGATGAAATTAGAGCAGCATTGGAAAAGATGAAACTGGGAAAAGCCCCAGGACCAGACAATATTACTACAGAAATGATTGAGACCCTAGAAGATTTCGGCATTGAACGAAAAACAATCCTCATAAATGAAATTTATGACACCAGAAAAATTCCCAAAGATACGTCAAAACATACATATGTGTGTATATATTATATATATATATACATATGCGTGTGTATATATCCATATATATGTATATATACATATATATGTATACATATATATATATTATATGTAAAATGTATATAATGTATATATATATATATATATATATATATATATATATATATATATATATATAATTATGCAAAGACAACATTTTTACCATTGATGGCAAAGTTCAAGACGATATATGAATAGTTTCCAACGATAAAGTACAAGGACAGAATCTCAGAATTGTATAAATTAAGCACAGAAGTTACACACAAACAATGCAAACGAGCACATTTTTCTGAACCCACACGTATTCTTACTCACTCATTCACTCACCACACACGTACATGCACACACTTCTGCGTGTACCCAATTTGATATGCACACACGTGTGACAATGAACCTGTTAACTATAATAAACACACACAAACCCCAAGTCCTTAATAAACAAGAAGCGTGTAAATATTGCAATCAGGAAAGGGGACGTTTGGTTTTCTTTCAGTATTTTCTTCTTCCCGTCAAAATGTGAATAGTTACAGACTGGAATGTATATCACATGTTAATATCTTGATACTTATATTCATGCATATGCCAGTATGAACTGATCAGTACTCAAGACCCCCAGGTCCCTTTCCATGCAGCGTCTGTGGAAGAACAGTTCCATGTGCTGCCAAAATCTTGTGCCCCTTATGAAGACCTATACCAAATAATTAAGTATCAGTTTGCTTACTCATCCGTCGGATTGACTACTGATACATCATCATCATCATCATCATATCATCATCATCATCCATCATCGTCGTCGTCGTCGTCATCATCATCATCATAATCACCACCACCAACACACCACCACCATCACCATCATCATTATCGTCACATGCTGAATGGCAATAGGTAGTTCCTTCACGGTCACTACACATTACCATTTTGTGAAAAGAAGCAATGTTTCAGTTGTGACGTAATTTCTGGTTCACTGAAAATGGCCAGCTGCCACAGGTCACATGCCATGATGAAGAGGTCTCTTTCAGACTGCTGGGCCCAGCCATGTTTGCTCTCAAAGCTTGCTGCACAGGAAGTTACGAGTGAAGACAAAAGCTGCCACATTCCACAAGTTTCAGATTCATGATTTAATATGCAAGTAGAATTCCAAGAGGATGGCCAAAGCTTCGCTACAAAGACACCCTGAAGAAAATCCTTTCAGAAATGTGACATTGATGAAAAAAATGGAAAATCATGGCCATGAGCAGGTCTGAATGGAGGAAACTTATTCGCAAGGGAACAGAAGCTTATGAACATGAAAGGCGAAGCAACCAAATGGAAAAGCGGCACAATAAAGGCCAGAACCAACTCTGCAGAGCGTTCCATTGAGTGTCCAGTATACGACTGCCTGTGTGCATCAGACTTTGGCCTGAGATCCCACATGAGGGTACACAAATGAAGTGCTAGGTTACACTTTATCGACCACTATAGTCGACTATATGTATATAGAATCCGTTAGTTGTCTTAAACGTCTATCAAGTCAGTTTTGAAAGAGAAAGAACAAGTTTTAAAAAAGGAAAAGAAATAACAAAATCATAACTTACACCACCTTTCATTTCTGTAGACTCTAAGTCACTTGTTAACCAAAGTTATGGCTCCACCCGTCTGATTAGATAATGGATGTGCCTGGTGACACACTCAGCTAGATGTGGAACAGCATCGTTGTGGCTAAACCAGCCAATTTACAGGGGCTGTTATTGGCATAGTCAAATGCACACAAAGGCTGATGGTTGTGGATGGGTAATAGCTGCTGTAGCATTCTTTCTCTCTCTCTTCTGGTAACTACTGTCGAGTTCGTTGTCACTAGGCACAGAGAGTTTTAGCTGTGTCTTTCCAAATGTTCATACTGATATCAGTAGACCAGGTCACGTTTGAAAACGTTCCTTTATCTTAGCAGTGGGTACCCCTGGTAGAGGATCCCACAGCGAGGTGGCCGTTCAGGATCTGTTCAGGGATGTGGCCATCTGCATGCAGCAGACATGGCCAATTCAACGTGGTGGTCAGTGTGTGAAGATGGTTGGCGTGTGGACATGAGCTGGTGCCCACGAGCCAGACTCCCAGCTATGAATAAATAGCACCACTTCCTTGTGGTTATCTCAGGAGAGAATAAGGCTAAGGGAGTAAACCCTGAAAGAAAAATCACCCCTACTACCTTGTAGGTTGTCGTGGAAACGACTAAGGCTGGCGGAGAGTCCGCACACAAACTGATGGAAGGCAACAGGAAATTACCATTGTATTTTCCCATGAAAATTCATGGCCAGACAAAACAAGAAAAATGAGGATAACGATGTAAATAGGGGCTCCTATAGAGAACCTTCGCCCGGTAGGGACCGTAACGCTGCTGCAGGTGACACCAGACCGTCAGCATGCTACTCCGATCAAACTGAAAACAACAACTAAAATCACAACATGGAATGTGAGGACATTGCTGCAAAAGGGAAAATTAGAGAATGTCAAGACTGAGATGCACGGGCTCTACATTATCATTTTAGGACTAGGGGAAGTGAGATGGAAGGGGGCAGGCATGATGATATCAGGAGAGCATACAATAATATATATCATCATCATTATCATAAGGTGCCTTGCCACATGGCGTTGGCGATCATGGCCTTCCATCTGTTTCTATCTCTTGTTGCCTCAAGCACCTCTTCCACCCTCTTTGTCTTCAGCCACTCTGCAAGTCCGTCCAAATCTTCTCCTTGGGTCTACCTGGTGCTCTCTTTCCCTCCAGCTTTCCCTTTGTGACCAGGTGCTCCAATTCCCCTTTCCTCATAAAATGGCCTCTAAATGTTGCCTGTCTTTTCCTAATCTTCCTTATGAATGATCTTCTTGTGTCTGCCTCCGTCAAGACTGTCTGGTAGACACACATATGAAAGAGGAGTAGGCATCATAATGGACAGGGATAAATCAAAAGCAGTTAAAGGATACTGGGCAGTGTCCGACAGCGTTTTGCTGGTTAAATTGGATGGCAAGCCATTTAACATCAACAGCATCCAGGTGTATGCACCAACTTCCGCAAGTACTCAGGACGAAATTGATAATTTCTATGAAGTATTAGAGATGGCCAAGGCTCAATGCAAATCACAGGAAGTTACAATAATAACGGGAGATTTTAATGCTAATGTGGGACTAGGAGAGGGTGGAGGATGTAGTTGGACTACATGGTCTTGGTACACAAAATGAAAGGGGAGGGAAACTTGTGGTATGGGCACAGATGAATGAGTTCATATTAGGAACACCTGGTTTGAGCAGCCTAACAGAAGAAAATGGATGTGGATGAGTCCAGGAGATAATACCAAAACTCAAATTGACTACAACCTGATCAATAAAAAATACTGAAATTCTTTACTGACAGCAAAAACACAACCAGGCACAGACTGCAACAGTAACCACAATCCTGTATGGGAAGATTTAGGCTGAAATCAAGGAAAAGAAAACAGACCAAAAATAACATAAACTAAATCTTGGACTCTTAGAGACAGATCAAGCGATGCGTAAAAAAAATAACGTACATGTTCAAAACAAATTCAGTGCTCTGAAAGACGTTGGTGACAAATGAGGAAGAAAGGAAAAAGTTGAAAAACTCGACAAATGAAGCTCGTGAAGAAATTCCTAGAGTAGATAGAAAAGCAAAAAAAAAACAACTGGATGACAAAAGAAATTCTAGGCTTGATGGAAGAATGAAGGAAGGCAAAGAGAAAAGTGGAAAGATACAGGAAGATGAACAAAGAAATCACGAATAGGTGCAATGAAGCTCTAAGGAAGCTTGGCTGAAAACAAGGTGCAAAGAAATAGAAGACGGAAACGTGTGCGAAATGAGACAGAAGCCATGCGTGTTTAAAAAGTAACTTTGCTGATTTCGAAAGTAGGATTATTGGGGTTTTGTAGTCTCAGAACATGACGCAGTGCGTCATATTCTGAGACTACATACTTTGTTTGACATTGTAAAGAGAATCTTCAGATGACAGTAGTGACAGTGACTCAGAAAACAAAGTTGAAGAGCTTACTCGATATACAACTGGTAATGCTAACACTGGTAACGGAACAATAGTGAACTTTTGAATCAAAACATTATGCCATAAGTTAAAAGCGCATTTTGCAATGAGGAATTGAAGCTGTTTGAAGTGGAGAAAAAAGGATCAGGAAGCAAGTGTGGCTTTATGTGCAAATACAGACACCGTGATAAGCAGGCAGCCTTCCCTCTTGTTCTTTGATTAATGTAGTGGATTCTTCTGTAGCTCTACACATGTATAAACTGCAGGGCAACATTTGTCAACAACATTTACCAAATCATCACTGTTCAGAGACAAGTAAACCTGGATTCAGAACAGTCCAGAAGAAGAAGAAAGAGACGCAAATGGATAAAGAAAATGCTTCGAGAGAAAGAATTGCCTTTGTAGCTCGTGGCCACTTGACTTAAAATTGTATGTTACATCTCATTTTGTGCATCTGATTCTTACGGGAAAAAAACATGTTTTTCTTTATTGTTGTAGACATACTCATAAATGTTTTTCTTTATTGTTGTAGACATACTCATAAATGTTTTTCTTTATTGTTGTAGACATACTCATAAATGTTTTCATGGGAGTGAGTTACTGTCATACCTGACGTTTGAATTAGACATGCGTTAATTGTTTACATAAAACACATTTTATAGCTGCATCAATATATGATAATATAGGCAGATTTTTCCTGGATTTTATACACTGATTTCACAAAAAGTGACAGATATTTGTTAGCAGTCATTCCAGTTCTACGTAATATTTGTCAGCAGCAAAATACTGGAGTGATAAACACTGTGTGAGAAATGCATTGTGTGAAATAACAGTACGAATGCAATTTCTTTCATTACATAATCAGTTTTTTCACCACGTTTTATCTCAAGTCATCTAATACCATTTTTTAAAATTTACATCATATTTTGCAGTTGACAAAACGTTACGAACTTTGAACGGTAAAAGATAGAGTAACGAAAATTAACAAACCTACACCACCATTCCTAATGAGCGATACTACTCGCTTATATTGTAAAGAAATATTTTAACAAATATTACAATGAAGTGAAAAAAATTGCGTCTGTTCTAACTCCATAGTCTGCCTGCTCCAAATGAGACGATGTTTTTTTGTGTGTTTTTTTTTTTATAGTTTTGCTGTTAAAATCCACAGGACACATTTCGTTCAACAACTGTTCAAACTTTTGCCAGAATTGCATTGTCTAATCACATCTCCAGAAAGAGATGTTCAGTCGGTTCCAGGCAAATACTAGACACATTATCGTTGATAATTTGCATGTATTTCAGAACGATCTTTGTTGACAGTATTGTGTGAACAAATCGAGCCTGGAAACATTTTAGTTTCCTTAATTTTGTGCGTCTTAAGAAACACTGTTTTCCATGCAGTTGTGCAGGTACGTTTCCCTGGTTTTTTGGATCACTGTCATTTGATATTGAAATATCATGATATAACCTTGTACCTTTCTGAACAAAGTTGAGAGTTTGCAAATGATGGTTGTTTGCAAGTAGTCCAACGAACTCCAAACATGACACTTCTATAAGTACTCAGTAGGATTCTAAACGTGACACATCTGCCAGTAGTCTAAAGAACTCTAAATTTAATACTTCTGTTAGCGGTCCAAAGAACACTAAACTTGACAATTTTGACTTATTCGTATATGTATGCCATTAGAGTAATCTCAGCTACACTCTAATGGCATGTGTATGTACATCTATAATGTTAACAAAAGAAAACAAAAGAAGAAGAAATCAGCAGATGAAAACTCTACCAGTTATTAGTAAATACTTACTTCACCAGCTTCTTACACAATCTAGGTCAAAGAAATCATTCTCAATCAATACAACACATAGTCTCATATCCCCACCAACATGAACTTATTAACGTCTCCATTATCGTTGCTCCTCCAGTTGATCCATCACCCCTGAACACACACATACACACACACACACACACACACACACATATATATACATATATATATATATATATATATATATATATATATATTATATATATATATGAGCAGGGTCAAAAGGTGCTTTGGGGTGACTTTCCTAGTTCAAATCACTGCAACTAATTTTCTTGCCTTTGTACAGCCTGAACAATCCTAGATATTGAGCTTTAAATGTCAGATCAAATAGTAGACATGAATTCATGGAAGTTGAACAAATCATTTATTAGCCAGTCAAGTTTATATTTACACTTTTGCTCAAAATTTCAGCCTTCCTTTTACAGATAGGCGTAGTAGGCTGAGAACAAAGTTTGGTGTTAAACCAATGGTTGTACCTATGTACGTATTTATTGGTTTCTTATCAAGGTTACTCACTAGTTTATAATTTCATTTGAGTTTTTTGCCTAATTTTTTCATATATTCTGCAATATTAAAGTGTAAATATAAGGTTTCATTCGTGACACTTTTGTGTCACAGGCCTACAGTGCTTTGATCAATCACAGTGGAAAAAAATGATTAAAAACTGCAATGAAATAGGGCTTTTCAAGTTTTATGCATAAAACTGTCTGAATAGAACTGATCAGCACTGCAATCAAATGGATACTTTGGAAACGACGTGAGTTTTTAGCGTTCGTGTAACACCTGTCACGGATGAAACTATGCCCTATAAAGTATGAGCTACTGTCTCTGGAAAAGCCAATCCAACATTTTGTTTGACCAAGGAGCACTCAAGGCATGATAGAATATTTCTTTCCCGCCAAAATCGTTGATGTATTGCAAGTTCAAAACAATGCTGCTAGGCTCATCTTCAGAAAATCTCGTTCCTCTCATGTCACTCCTCTTCTCAAATCTCTTCACTGGTTACCTGTTGAAAAGAGAATTCGCTACAAGATTGCTTTGTTATGTTTTAAGTCTCTCAACGGTCTTGCACCCCCTTACATCTCTGACCTCCTCCATCTGTACACCCCCTCTCGTCAACTTCGTTCCTCGGCTGATACTCGTACCTTCCGCATACCATCCTGTCGCACTAAAACCTATGGTCAACGCTCCTTTTCCTATCAGGCCCCTGTAATCTGGAATCAGCTCCCTGTCTCTGTTCGCCACTCTGCAACTCTCACTTCTTTCAAGTCCTCTCTGAAAACCCATCTCTTCCAGTCCCTCTCATGATACTTATAAAGACTCTACCACCTAATTTCCCCAAATCCCCCCTTGTTGTCTTTTGAGCCTTGAATGTCGGCTGGTGTGTGTGTGCGTGTGTGTTTGTGTGTGTGTGTGTGTGTGTGTGTGTGTGTGTGTGTGTGTGTGTGTGTGCGTGTGTGTGTGTGTGTGTGTGTGTGTTTGGTTGTGTCTGCGTGATACCTGTAAGCGCTTAGGGCTCTTGTTTCCATCAGATTAGGCGCTATATAAATGCTCTTTATTATTATTATTTATTATTAAGTATTTTATAGGGAATAATTTTGGTGAGAAGAAAACAGCTTATGGTAGTCATTGATGTGTTACAAATATTTTATAATAAATAATTTTGGTGAGAAGAAAACAGCTTGTGATAGTCATTGATGTATTGCAAATATTTTATAATGAATAACTTGGTGAGAAGAAAATTGCTTGTACCCAGTAGATAGATCATTTTCATGAAACTATGCTGCTGTAAATTGTTTGGCTTCAACTGTAATGGATTTATACAAATGGACAAAATGGAAGACGAGATAAGACTTGTCTTTAATGTCGCACGCATGATTGGTTTACCGGTAAAGACAATGTGTCGTAACGTTCAAATACATTGTAACTCCTGTTTCTAAGGCTTGACTCAGGCGATGGGACGAGTTCAGACCATTTCAGGTTTCAAAAATGTTTGTTTACTGTTCATAAACTAAACGACTTAATGTAGGGTGTTTCAGTTTCAGTTTCTCAAGATGACGTCTCCGCGCTCGGAATGAATTCCATATGCACTAACGTCACAGGTGCCATGTGATGGAGAAGATCCACATTGATCATGGCACAAGCTTTAAGCCTGCACAGAAACCCATGAGCTGGTCAGGTCCTGAAGTCTTACCTAGATACCTCAATAACCCTGGGGTCGCATTGGAGCGAGGCGGCAGAGACCCCAACCCCTCCTGGGGCCAGCACCTCGAGGGTGGCGCCCATCCCCTCTCCCTTGCTTCAATTTCATATTCATATACATTTTTTTAACCAAGACTTCAGAAAGGCAAGAAGGCTAATTGGTCTTCACGTGGTGGGACTTGGGAAATCAACCTATCTCTCCAATGTTTTATACCAAGGCAGCTGGGCAATGCCCTGCTCTTCACGATTTTCAACTGCCTTGAGATCTTTAGCGTGCGCAACGAGAAGGCATATGGTTCCGACTCGTTTTTCGTCCCCTTCCGAAGGACTAGACTTTCAGTTTGATTTTTCAGTCAAACTGAGGAGAAAAGTCGAGACCTCTACAGGGAGCGAACCCTGGAACCTCGAGTTTACTTATTGGCAGGCGAACGTCTGAACGATTTTGTCACTCTTCTCCTTTGTAGGATGATACAGTACAGTTCTATGTGCGTGTAGAGGGTAGGGTACTACTGTGATCTTCCTGTGCAGGATGTTGTCAGCGATAAGAGCAGGAGAAAAATCAAAGCTGGCAGTGACTGGAGGAGGGATCTGTCCTCCACCAACCAGCTGTTGCCATTCAGAAGGGTTACGGCATCAGTTTCCTGGTCACCAACGCGCACTCAGAGCGGATGTTCAAACACAAGATGGTGGATTTCATCATCCAGTTCATGAGAATGATCGACAAGGAGATCAGTGAGATGAGCTGGCTGTCAAATCGAGAACTTTGTATCTGTGCAGAAGAATCCTTACAATACATTTAAAGGTGCTGGTGACATCTGAACAGAAAATTGTGAGCGTGTGGCAGCTTTTGTACAGACTTGATAACAGCTGCTATGGTCCCACCACCTGAGGACACAGCATGTCTCAATGCATGATGTTGGCAGCCATCTCCTGTCATTCACTGGCATCTGCAGTGTGCTGTGAGTGTATCTTGAATGATGGAAGGCATGCCAGAGTCCTTCAGGCTGATCCAGAACCATTCTATTGGCTGATGTTCTGAATCATCATCATCATCATCATCATCAAGTGCCTTGCCACATGGCGTTGGCGATCATGGTCCTCCAAATGTATATATCCATTGTTGCTGCAACAAGTCTTCCACCCTCTCTGTCTTCAGCCACTCTGCAAGTCCGTCCAATATTTTTCCTGGGTTACATGGTGCTCGCTTTCCCTTCACCGTTACCTGTTATGAGCAGGTTGTCCAGTCCCCCTTTCCTCATAAAGTGGCCTATAAATATTGCCTGTCTTTTCCTAATCTTCCTTCTGAATGATCTTCTTGCGTCTGCCTCCATCAAGACTGTCTCGTTTGTTTTCTTTGCTGTCCATGGAACTCTCAACATTCTTCTGAATACTATTAACAATAGAGGCAAGCTGGACATGGCTAGGTTGATGACATGAACTTTTCTGATTTGGCTATCCATTTGGCCTTTTGTTTATTTGTTTGTTAGTTGGTTGCTTGGTTGGTTGGTTGGATGGTTGGTGGTTGGTTGGTTGGTTGGTTGGTTGGTTGGTTGGTTGGTTGGTTGGTTGGTTGGTTGGATGGTTGGTTGGTTGGTTGGTTGGTTGGTTGGTTGGTTGGTTGGTTGGTTGGTTGGTTGGTTGGTTGGTTGGTGAAAACTGGACTAAGTGTCTACATTTAGATACTAGTAATCCAGATATCCGGGACATCATTTGGTGGTTGCTGGGACATTGTACTGATTAACAAATAGTGTTGTATAGGGACATTGTACTGATTAACAAATAGTGTTGTTTAGGGACATTGTACTGATTAACAAATAGTGTTGTTTAGGGACATTGTACTGATTAACAAATAGTGTTGTTTAGGGACATTATACTGATTAACAAATAGTGTTGTATAGGGACATTGTACTGATTAACAAATAGTGTTGTATAGGGACATTGTACTGATTAACAAATAGTGTTGTTTAGGGACATTGTACTGATTAACAAATAGTGTTGTTTAGGGACATTGTACTGATTAACAAATAGTGTTGTTTAGGGACATTGTACTGATTAACAAATAGTGTTGTTTAGGGACATTGTACTGATTAACAAATAGTGTTGTTTAGGGACATTGTACTGATTAACAAATAGTGTTGTTTAGGGACATTGTACTGATTAACAAATAGTGTTGTTTAGGGACATTGTACTGATTAACAAATAGTGTTGTTTAGGGACATTGTACTGATTAACAAATAGTGTTGTTTAGGGACATTGTACTGATTAACAAATAGTGTTGTTTAGGGACATTGTACTGATTAACAAATAGTGTTGTTTAGGGACATTGTACTGATTAACAACTAGTGTTGTATAGGGACATTGTACTGATTAACAAATAGTGTTGTTTAGGGACATTGTACTGATTAACAAATAGTGTTGTTTAGGGACATTGTACTGTTTAACAAATAGTGTTGTATAGGAACATTGTACTGATTAACAACTAGTGTTGTATAGGGACATTGTACTGATTAACAAATAGTGTTGTTTAGGGACATTGCACTGATTAACAAATAGTGTTGTTTAGGGACATTGTACTGTTTAACAAATAGTGTTGTATAGGGACATTGTACTGTTCAACAAATAGTGTTGTATAGGGACATTGTACTGATTAACAAATAGTGTTGTATAGGGACATTGTACTGATTAACAAATAGTGTTGTTTAGGGACATTGTACTGATTAACAAATAGTGTTGTTTAGGGACATTGTACTGATTAACAAATAGTGTTGTTTAGGGACATTGTACTGATTAACAAATAGTGTTGTATAGGGACATTGTACTGATTAACAAATAGTGTTGTATAGGGACATTGTACTGATTAACAAATAGTGTTGTTTAGGGACATTGTACTGATTAACAAATAGTGTTGTTTAGGGACATTGTACTGATTAACAAATAGTGTTGTTTAGGGACATTGTACTGATTAACAAATAGTGTTGTTTAGGGACATTGTACTGATTAACAAATAGTGTTGTATAGGGACATTGTACTGATTAACAAATAGTGTTGTTTAGGGACATTGTACTGATTAACAACTAGTGTTGTTTAGGGACATTGTACTGATTAACAAATAGTGTTGTTTAGGGACATTGTACTGATTAACAAATAGTGTTGTATAGGGACATTGTACTGATTAACAAATAGTGTTGTTTATTTCTTCCTTGATGATGATGATGATGATGATGTGTAGGTTCTTAAACTTATGTAACCAGCAAGAAAAAGATGTACGTACATGAAATGGTGTACCTGGGGGCTCACTGACGGGTTTGGAAGCTCATCATCATCATCATCATCATCATCATTATCATCATGTGCCCTCCTGCATGGCGCTGGCGATCATTATGAGGCCCTCCATACGAATGTATCTTTTGTCACTGCAAGTATATCTTCTATCTTTTCTATCCTCGTCCACTCAGCAAAACGTTCTAAAATTTTCTCCCTAATTCTACCTCGTGGTCTGTTTTTACTAACTTTCCTCTTGTGACTAGGTGCTCAAATTTCTCTTTCCTCATAAAATGTCCTATACTTGCTGCTTGTCTTTTCCTAATCTTCTTCATTAAGGTTCTTTTTGTGTTTGCTTTTTTTTTAGGACTTTCTCGTTTGTTTTCTTTGCTGTCTATGGAACTCTTAACAAACTTCTCTGAAATTCTTGCTGTGTGACGCATGGCCAATGTATTTTAGTCTTCTCTTGTTGATGTCTGCCAGTAGTTTTCTGGAGGCATCAAATTCTTCCAGGACACTTTCATTAGTTGTTCTATCTGTCCATTTGACATGTAGTAATCTCTAATAGAATCACATCGCTGCTTCCTCAATTCTTCTGCAATCAGTTTTTCTCAGAGTCCCGGCTTCGCAACCAGAAATAAACAACAAAACATAAGATAAAATATGAATAAAAATAAGGGGAACCACGCATGGAATTGATCAGTTTATGAAATATGTTTTTTTTTTTTTTTTATTAATCTTAAAAATCTGCACACAAAAAGATGTGTGTGTCTAACGAATCAATATTGCAATAGTTCTACATATCATTTAACACGCTGACAGCCCCATGAAGGTGAACAGTGCATTGTCTGCTCCTTTGTGTTGCAGGTTAGGGTTGAACTCTAGACATCTGCTGGCTAGCTGGCTCATTTGATAGAACCATAGACTCAAGATCAGGTGTCTCATGTTCAGCCCCAGCCCTCCACATTAAAAAATGTGTCTGTTCGCTGCTGATAATAATGAATACTCCAATCATTCTGGTGGTGTCACCTCAGTGTTTCAGAGGCTCGGTCCACTAGATTTTGCACACACCTATGGAGTCGGTCAGATAGTTACGGGCAGATTTGAGTGGAGCGCATAAGGAATTGTCCAAATGCGTTGAATCCCTGTTGAAAAAAAAAGATCGAACTCGAAATGGAAAGGATCAGTTCCTCTGTCCTGGAAAGACTCTTACCAAGTGAAACAGTTGAGCTTACCCTTAGACTCCCGCACCCTGTCCACCAGCACCCTGCATTGTCAACTAGACCTGCAAAACAAAAACTTAACCCTTTGAGTCCCTCACTCTACCCACCAGCCTCCTGCAGGAAACTGATGGATAGGGTGAGGGAGTCAAAAGGTTAAGTTTTTGCAGTTGGTGGATAGGGTGCGGGAGTCAACAAAGGGTTAAAGTGAAAGTGGGAGGAAGTCTGTTATTACAGGAGACAGCATATTAACTTTCACATCTGTCAAAGCTAATCCCGTAAATCTTCTCGTGATAGATTTGTGCTTAACTCCTGACCGTCCTGATAACGGGGTGGGGAGTGAGGGGCGGGGGTTAGTGGGGGTGGGGGTGGGAGGATCAGTCTTAACAGAACACACAAATCAGTCAATACTGACGGTACGGTGACACGTCAGAAATGCCTATACTCCACTTTTGCCACATAGTTATTAATCCATCAATCTGGTCGAGGCCTGGACGGTAATAATAATAATGATAATGATATCATTATTATCATTATCGTTATCATTATTATTGTTATTATTATTATTATTGTTATTATTATTATTATAGTATAATCAGGCCTGAACAAGAAAAAGAATAAAAACCAAACACAGAAAAACTCCCAAGATGTAATCCCACCCTGCTACTCCACAGACACAACAACTTACAACAAATTGAACCCCAAGAATGCAGGTCGATAGATTCTGACAATATTTATTCATAACGCTATCCTAAGCACAGACAGCAAATTAGACTACACACACACACATAACAGAAAGGTATGGAATAGTGTGTACCATGCAAAACCACAATTAGCGTCATATCTATGTATTCCACAGGGGAGTTTTTAAAAACTCATAAGTGAACCCCCAAGTACAATTTTTTCCAATGCGCATCCGTACCCCTTTTTCCAGCATGTGCGTATATATACATACATACACACATACATACATACACACAAGCACATACATACGTACGTACATACATACATACATACATACATACATACATACATACATACATACATACATATACACATACATACATATATCCACATATATGTGCATGTATGTTTATATACATATATGTATATACACATATACATACACATATAAACATACATGTTTCTGTGTGTGTGTATGTTTAAATATCCCTATGCAATAAAAAAAAAAACCCAGAAGAATAAAAAGGAAAACAGTATCTGAGCAAACTCAAAACGGTGTCATGGATATCTAGATTACCAGTAGCTTAAACATGGGCGAGTCCCTCATCAGAGCGATGGATACTACTGTGTCTTGAATCACCAAAGACACTGATGTGACTGACTGACTGGCTACATCACACGCAGATGCCAGTGGGTGGCACAGGACCATGGCATTTGTCATGTCTGTTCACAAGGTCACAATCTTTCTTGTTCCAAAATAACATCGAATATTATTTGTAAGTTCTTTGCTACTGATACCACCTGCAGTCTAATGGCCCGCTGACCATCTCTTCCATGAGCTGTCAGATGAAATTCAGCCTATGCTGGCACATCCGCCTTGTGTGCACGTTGATGTTCAGGAATCTTGTGCCGTACCTCTTCCAGAACTGACACACAGCTGGCTGGCACAGGCCGGATCCCCAGTGTCTGGGACACCCTCATAGAGACGACAAACCTGAAGACATGAGGCTTGGAACATCAGACCCAGAGACAGATTGGCGCGACACTCACGCCTTCTTCAGAACGATGACAACCGGTGACGACGACATCTAAGGCTTGACAGAGGAGCCTATACCTCGCCCGGTGTTGACGTCCCAGGGTCACATCGAAATGATGACAGACGACTTCTCTTCAACGTCCAAGGCAGCAGGCCTATCCATGACGCCCATCAATCCCACATGAGGACCTTGACTGGGCACTGAGGGCCAGTGGGCCTGTTCGTCTGTCAGTTCACTGGACAGTCCATCACAGTATCAACTGAATATGTAAAAAAAAACCTCTCTGCTATCTACTGTACAAAAAGAGACAACACACGCAGCTTTGAAATATGCAGTGACGTGCGCAATATTCTCTTGAATTGCTGTTTTCAGAGCGAAAACGTGACAGCTTCTTTCCCCCCCCAACAGATTAAAATACACTGTGATGCAGGGATTACAGGGTTTAAGCAGTCCCGTGTGCATGGTATGTTACATTACTGGTACATCGACCCACTTGAAAGCACACATACAGATGACACATGACGAAACTTTTTTTTTTTTTTACTTTTGAGCACATTGGAAATCTATCTTTTTCAATGGCTGGCTCCTAAGAGAGGTAGGACGGGAGACAGAGACAGAGACCGCGACACAGAGAGAGTTAGAGGCATACAGAAAAAAGAGACACAGAGACAGAAAAAAGATTATATATTGGTGCAAAAATATGTTAGCCACAGACACGCAGACATACAGTAAAGGGAGTCAGGAAGAGAGAGAGGGAGTGAGAGAGATGATAATGATGATAAAGTTATTACCTTAAAGCCTAGGGGAGAGAGAGAGAGCGATGATAATGATGATAAAGTTATTACCTTAAAGCCTAGGGGAGAGAGAGAGAGATGATAATGATGATAAAGTTATTACCTTAAAGCCTAGGGGGGAGAGAGAGATGATAATGATGATAAAGTTATTACCTTAAAGCCTAGGGGAGAGAGAGAGGTGATAATGATGATAAAGTTATTACCTTAAAGCCTAGGGGAGAGAGAGAGGTGATAATGATGATAAAGTTATTACCTTAAAGCCTAGGGGAGAAGAGAGAGATGATAATGATGATAAAGTTATTACCTTAAAGCCTAGGGGAGAGAGAGAGAGATGATAATGATGATAAAGTTATTACCTTAAAGCCTAGGGGAGAGAGAGAGAGATGAATAATGATGATAAAGTTATTACCTTAAAGCCTAGGGGAGAGAGAGAGAGAGATGATAATGATATAAAGTTATTACCTTAAAGCCTAGGGAGAGAGAGAGAGAGATGATAATGATGATAAAGTTATTACCTTAAAGCCTAGGGGAGAGAGAGAGATGATAATGATGATAAAGTTATTACCTTAAAGCCAGGGGAGAGAGAGAAGAGAGAGATAAATGATATAAAGTTATTACCTTAAAGCCTAGGGAGGAGAGAGAGAGATGATAATGATATAAAGTTATTACCTTAAAGCCTAGGGGAGAGAGAGAGAGATGATAATGATGATAAAGTTATTACCTTAAAGCCTAGGGGGAGAGAGAGATGATAATGATGATAAAGTTATTACCTTAAAGCCTAGGGGAGAGAGAGAGGATGATAATGATGATAAAGTTATTACCTTAAAGCCTAGGGGAGAGAGAGAGATGATAATGATGATAAAGTTATTACCTTAAAGCCTAGGGAAGAGAGAGAGCGATGATAATGATGATAAAGTTATTACCTTAAAGCCTAGGGGAGAGAGAGAGAATGATAATGATGATAAAGTTATTACCTTAAAGCCTAGGGGAGAGAGAGAGATGATAATGATGATAAAGTTATTACCTTAAAGCCTAGGGGAGAGAGAGAGATGATAATGAATGATAAAGTTATTACCTTAAAGCCTAGGGGAGAGAGAGAGATGATAATGATGATAAAGTTATTACCTTAAAGCCTAGGGAGAGAGAGAGAGGATGATAATGATGATAAAGTTATTACCTTAAAGCCTAGGGAGAGAGAGAGTGATAATGATGATAAAGTTATTACCTTAAAGCCTAGGGGAGAGAGAGAGGTGATAATGATGATAAAGTTATTACCTTAAAGCCTAGGGAGAGAGAGAGATGATAATGATGATAAAGTTATTACCTTAAAGCCTAGGGAAGAGAGAGATGATAATGATGATAAAGTTATTACCTTAAAGCCTAGGGAGAGAGAGAGGATGATAATGATGATAAAGTTATTACCTTAAAGCCTAGGGGAGAGAGAGAGATGATAATATGATAAAGTTATTACCTTAAAGCCTAGGGGAGAGAGAGAGAGATGATAATGATGATAAAGTTATTACCTTAAAGCCTAGGGAAGAGAGAGAGAGATGATAATGATGATAAAGTTTTACCTTAAAGCCTAGGGGAGAGAGAAGAGAGAGATGATAATGATAATAAAGTTATTACCTTAAAGCCTAGGGAGAGAGAGAGAGAGAGATGATAATGATGATAAGTTACCTTAAGCCTGGATAGAAAGTTTACTTAAAGCCTAGGGAGAGAGAGAGAGAGATGATAATGATGATAAAGTTATTACCTTAAAGCCTAAGGGGAGAGAGAGAGAGAGATGATAATGATGATAAAGTTATTACCTTAAAGCCTAGGGGAGAGAGAGAGAGATGATAATGATGATAAAGTTATTACCTTAAAGCCTAGGGAGAGAGAGGAGAGGATGATAATGATGATAAAGTTATTACCTTAAAGCCTAGGGGAGAGAGAGAGATGATAATGATGAAAAGTTATTACCTTAAAGCCTAGGGGAGAGAGAGAGTGATAATGATGATAAAGTTATTACCTTAAAGCCTAGGGGAGAGAGAGAGAGTGATAATGATGATAAAGTTATTACCTTAAAGCCTAGGGGAGAGAGAGAGATGATAATGATGATAAAGTTATTACCTTAAAGCCTAGGGAGAGAGAGAGAGAGAGAGAATGATAATGATGATAAGTATTACCTTAAAGCCTAGGGAAGAGAGAGAGAGAGATGATAATGATGATAAAGTTATTACCTTAAAGCCTAGGGGAGAAGAGAGAGAGGAGATATGATGATAAAGTTATACCTTAAAGCAGGAGAGAGAGGATGATAATGATGATAAAGTTATTACCTTAAAGCCTAGGGAAGAGAGAGGTGATAATGATGATACAGTTTTTACCTTAAAGCCTAGGGAGAGAGAGAGATGATAATGATGATAAAGTTTTACCTTAAAGCCTAGGGAAGAGAGAGAGTATAATGATGATAAAGTATTACCTTAAAGCAGGAGAGAGAGAGATGATATGATGATAAAGTTATTACCTTAAAGCCAGGGAGAGAGAGTGATAATGATGATAAGTTATTACCTTAAAGCCTAGGGAGAGAGAGAGATGATATGATGATAAGTTATAAGTAGAGAGAGAGATGATAATGATGATAAAGTTTTACCTTAAAGCCTAGGGAAGAAGAGAGATGATAATGATGATAAAGTTTTTACTTAAAGCCTAGGGGAGAGAGAGAGATGATAATGATGATAAAGTTATTACCTTAAAGCCTAGGGGAGAGAGAGAGATGATATGATGATAAGTTTTTACCTTAAAGCCTAGGGAAGAGAGAGTGATATAGTGATAAGTTTTTACTTAAAGCCTGGGGAAGAGCATAATATGTAAAGTTTTACCTTAAAGCCTAGGGGAGGAAGAGAGAGATGAAAATGAGAAAAGTTTTTTACCTTAAAGCCTAGGAAGAAAGAGATATATAAGATTAAAGTTATTACCTTAAGCTAGGAGAGGATGAAATGATGATAAGTTACCTAGAGCTAGGAGAGAGAAGGGAATCTAGAGGAGAAGAATGATGATAATGATGATAAAGTATTACCTAAGTATCAGGGGAGAGAGGACATGAAGTAGATAAGTAACCAACCAGAAGAGAGAGAGATGAGAGAAGAGAGAAAGATGAAAATTATGATAAGATATTACCTTAAAAGTCTACGAAAGACAGAGAAGACACAGAGAGAGAAGAAAGAGATGATATTTATGATAAGTATTACTTAAAGCCTAGGGCAGAGAGAGGGAGAGAGATGAGAGAGATTGATAATTAGATAAGTTATTATCTTAAAGCCAAGGAAGAGGAGATGATATGATGTAAAGATTACTTAAATCTACGAGAGACACGAGAGAGAAGAGCAGAGAGTAGAGAGAAAGAGAGATTAATAATAAGTATACCTTAAGCTAGGGAGAAGAGGGAGAAGAGAGATGATAATGAGAAATAAAGTTATTACCTT
Source organism: Monoplex corrugatus (assembly GCA_030674185.1). Taxonomy (NCBI): domain Eukaryota; kingdom Metazoa; phylum Mollusca; class Gastropoda; order Littorinimorpha; family Ranellidae; genus Monoplex; species Monoplex corrugatus. The sequence goes on along the minus strand of CM060314.1, from coordinate 14,367,315 downwards.
AAAGCTAGAGAGAGAGAGAGGAAGGGAGAGAGAGATATAATGAGATAAAGTATTACCTTAAAGCCTAGGGGAGCAGAGAAGAGAATTGATGATGATGATGAGAACGATGATAAAGTTATTAGCTTAAAGACTTTTTCTTAAACTTGCCGTCGCAAGCATTCTGGGTAAGTGAGTCAGGAAGACAGATAGGGTGGAGGGTGGGAGAGAGAAACGAGAGAGAGAAAGAGAGAGAGGAAGAAAGAGAGAGATTTCCGACTTCAGACTTCAAAATTTTTGTGCTTGTAAGGATAATGAAATATTCAGATAGCATATTATATAGGATTAACAATCAACAACAAAATGAACTGTACATTACGATAAAGCAATTTCTCTGATTTCAGCTGCTTTAAGTAGGAACAAACCAAAATTCTTAGTGTAATTGAAACGAGTTGAACACATTGACAAACACAGTTTAAACATATCTGGGCATCTATAATACTTTTTACGGATTTCATCTAAAGCTAGACAACACAGGACAAAATGCATTTCGTCTTCTTCAGCTTGCATGCATAAGGGACAGAGCAAATCAGACTGTCTGTGTTGTTGTATCTCAATTGATGGGCTTTCAAATTTGATAAACCAAGTCTAAATTTTGCTATTATTTGTTTAAATTGATATCCAGATCAAGGCTTATGTATGGTTTAACACTGTGAGAATCTATGACAGTTCTGTAGAAATCATATCTTCCACTTGTGAGAGAAAGAGAGAGAGAGAGGTGGGGGGAGAAAGAGAGTCAGACAGAGGCAGAGACATAGAGAGATGATAATGATGATAAAGTTATTAACTTAAAGCCTTTTCCTAAAGTCGTTAACTTAAAGCTTTTTTCGTAAAGTTATTAACAACATAAAGCCTTTTTCTTAAAATTCTTAACTTAAAGCCTTTTTTGTGTAAAGTTATTAACTTAAAGCCGTTTCCGTAAAGTCGTTAACTTAAAGCCTTTTTCGTAAAGTTATTAACTTAAAGCCTTTTTCCTAAAGTTATCAACTTAAAGCCTTTTTCGAAAAGTTATTAACTTAAAGCCGTTTTCGTAAAATTATCAAAAAAATAAAGCCTTTTTCGTGAAGTTATTAACTTAAAGCCTTTTTCGTAAACTTGCAGTTGCTAACATGTTGGGGTTTTCAGGTTTCCTAAAGCCAGCCACTGGCAGGACTTACAGGATCTTTAACGTGCATATTTGATATTCTGCATGCGTTTACACTTTAAATGGATTTGGGCACTGGCAAGTTTGGATACATGTTTACCGGGTAGATCGGAAGAATCTCTATCCTTTTCCCACTAGAGAGAGGGAGAGAGAGAGAGGAGAGAGAGAGAGAGAGAGAGAGAGGAGAGAGAGAGGGAGAGAGAGAGAGAAAAGAGAAGGAAAGGGAGAGAGAGGTACAGAGAAGGAGAAGGGGAGAAAGAGGGAGAGATAGAGAATTTGTGAATGTTCATCGTACATCAGCTAAAGACAGACAGGCACACAGACAGATACAGAGACAGAGACAGACAAACAGAGAGACAGAGACACACAGAGACAGAGAGACAGAGAGAAAATGGAAAAAACTGAGAGAAAGTGAGGGAAAGACGGACCTATAGATAGATAAACAGACAAAAAACAGATTATGTGTGCGTGTCATAACTATATTAGCCAGTCAGCCAGCCTGCCAGCCAGTCACTAGCCAGTCAGACAGACACACAGCCAGCCAGCCAGACAGACAGACACAGACAGATAGACAGACTGACAAAAAGTTCAGAGATCGTGTAAGTATGCCACAACATGCCAGGCGATACAGCCTGTCGAACTTGTGAACAATGCATATGCTTTCGTAGTCCTAAGAGGATTATCTTGAGCCTTATAAACCAGACAAATATCAGCAAATATCATAACATTAAACAAGATTATCGAGCCATTCTAAAAATCATCCTGTTCGTGTCATACACACCAAAGCAAACATTCTGCCTGACCTGACCAGTTTAGCCACAGTTTTTGATTTAGCAAGTATACTTCTAGTTAAACAGGGATTTATATATATATAAAAAAAAAAAAACCTCCTCACTCTTTTCCTGATGAAAATCCAGCCTCCTTTGCCTTCCTTCCCCCACCCTGTCCATAAACATCCTGCATTGTCAACCGTGCTAGCAAAGCAAAAGCATAATCCTTTGATACCTCCACCCTTTCCACCAGCTTTCTGCAGGAAGCTGGTGGAAAGGGTGAGGGAGTCAAAGGATTAAGTTTTTGCAGTTGCTAGATGGGGTGCGGGAGTCAAAGGGTTAAATCGAGGTCCCGCCTGGAGCAGATAAAAGATAAGATTCCATGGCAACAGGTGTTCCTAACAAAATTCTGGAGAGAAAAAATCCACATTCATAGATCAACAAAAATGCAGAAATGCACGCGTGTATATGTATATGTATATGTATAATTATATGTATATGTATATGTATATGTTATGTAGATGTATGATGTATATGTATATGTATATGTATATGTAGATGTTAGATGTAGATGTATATGTAGATGTATATGTAATGTATATGTATATGTAGATGTAGATGTAATGTAGATGTAGATGTAAGTATTGTAATGTAGATGTATATGTATATGTAGTATGTATATTGTTATATGTATATGTATATGTATATGTAATTGATATATGTATATGTATATGTATATGTATATGTAATGATAGATGTAATGTATATGTATATGTAGATGTATATGTATATGTAATGTAATGTATATGTAGATGTATATGTAATTGGAGATGTATATGTAGATGTATATGTATATGTAGATGTATATGTATAATGTATATGTATATGTATATGTAGATGTAGATGTATATGTATATGTATATGTATATGTATATGTATATGTATATGTATATGTATATGTAATGTATATGTATATGTATATGTAATATGTATAATGTAATGTATATGTATATGTATAATGTATATGTATATGTAGATGTAGATGTATATGTAATGTTATATGTATATGTAGATGTATATGTATATGTATATGTATATGTATATGTATATGTAGATTGTATGTATATGTAGATGTATATGTATATGTATATGTAGATGTATATGTATATGTATATGTATATGTAATGTATATATATGTAATTAATGTATGATGTAATGTATATGTAGATGTAATGTAATGTATATGTAGATGTATATGTAATTTATGTATGATGTAATGTATATGTATATGTATAGTATATTAGATGTATAATGTATATGATAGTATGTATATGTATAAAGTATATGTAAGTATTAATGTATATGTAGATGTATAGTAAGTATGTAATAATGTATATGTATATGTAATTAAGTAATATATGTATATTATATGATATAGTGGAGAATGTAATGTATATGTAATAGATATGTATATGTAAGTAGAGTAGATTATATATAATGTATAATATATTAATATATATATATATATAATATATTTAAATTGCAACGAATACTTGTTCTTTTTAAATTTTGTTAGATCTGTTAATTACGCATTGTATACATTTCAAGATGTTTGTGAATGCTATATATTTAAAAATGAATAAAAGCAAATTTAAAAAACAAAAATGCACGCATACAAAGGAAAAAGTGGAGGAAGGGGTGGTGGTGATGGTATGGATTTCCCAGGGGACAGTAACTGGCATTTCAGACGGAAACATTCCTCAGTGACAAAAACATCATAAATCCAGTCCAGTGCCATGCGAATCTGCATGTCGGCGTGGTCAAGCCTCAGAGGATTAGTGTATATGTATTGTATATTGCATACACTGTTTTGTTTGTTTGGTTGGTTGGTTGGTTGGTTGGTTGGTTGGTTGGTTGGTTGGTTGGTTGGTTGGTTGGTTGGTTGGTTGGTTGGTTGGTTGGTTGGTTGGTTGGTTGGTTGGTTGGTTGTTTGGTTGGTTGGTTGATTGATTGATTGGTTGGTGGGTTGGTTGGTTGGTTGTTCGTTTGTTTGGTTGGTTGGTTGATTGGTTTGGTTCTTTCTTTCTTTCTTTCTTTGATTCCTTGTTTCTTTCTTTGTTTCTTTGTTTCTCTGTTTCTTTCTTTTACTTGTTTCTTTGTTTGTTTCTGTGTAGTTTCTTCGTTTGTTTCTTTGTTTGTTTCTTTGCTTCTTTCTTTGTTTTTAGGATCATCGCACTCAGGGAGTTTACTTTTGTGCTCACCTTTTCTTCCCTCCCCCTCCCCATTTTCTACGCCACCTTTATGGCCAGTACTCTACGCTTGCTATCATAATATATCCTGACGTCAACCAGGCCCGAGAGATACGGACACCTGCGATGCTGGTCAGAAGATTTACGCAACACCCTCAATGATGCATCCAACTCGACTGTGTGGTCCCAGTCTTCCCAAGGAGCCCATAGCACCCCCAACTCTGCGTAGGAGTTGGTTAAAGCCGAAAATCCCACAAAGATTTTTTGAAGAGACTGATGGGGATTCGAAACCACGACCTTCCAGACGGTAGTCCGTTGTGTTAACCACTAAACCACGGCGACTGGTTGCATAGACCGTTCTTGTTTAACACTACCCTCCTGACCCATTTGCATACGTGCATTACACAGAATCGAACTTTTTAATAGAGCACGGAAAATTCCAGCTGTTACTGTTGGGCCAGCTGACTACATTCAACTATAGTATCGCACAGTCTGTATCTTTCACGGGTGTGTATGTTCGGTGTCCTCATATTTCTAAAAGCCAGCCCGCTGACACGACATACATGATCTTTAACGTGCATAGTCTGATATTCTGCATGCGTATACGCACGAAGGGAGAGTAGGCATCGGCAGGTCTGCACACACGTTGGCTTGAGAGATCGGAAAGATCTCCACTCTTTACCCATCAAGAAGATGAAAAGCGTTCATACCAACAAATGCTTATATCAATTTACATCAGGAAGAGAGTTCTTGAATGTTATGTAGAACCGATATTTTTGTACAGTTGTGGAGGCGTGGACAGGCAACACGCAAAGTCAGAACAAAATTGAGGCAACTGAAACTTGGTTTCTGAGAAGATTGTTGAGAGTTCCATGGACAGCAAAGAAAACAAACGAGACAGTCTTGAAGGAGGCAGACACAAGACGATCATTAATAAATTTTTTAAAAAAAGGAAAAGACAAGCAATATGTATAGGACAAGTTATGAATCAAGAGAAATTAGAGCACCTAGTCACAACAGGAAAGCTGGAGGGGAAAAGAGCTCCATGTAAACTCAGGGAGAACATGCTGCACGGACTTGCGGAATGGATAAAGACAGAGAGGGTGGGAGATGTACTTACAGCGACAAGGAACAAATTCGAATGGAGGGCTATGATCGCTAACACCGTGTGGCAGGGAACATGATTACCACGCCCGTCATGTATCCCTTGTATCATATACCCCTTGTATCATATATCCCTTGTATCATGTATCCCTTATATCGTGTATCCCTTGTATCGTGTATCCCTTGTATCATGTATCCCTTATATCGTGTATCCCTTGTATCATGTATCCCTTGTATCATGTATCCCTTATATCGTGTATCCCTTGTATCATGTATCCCTTGTATCATGTATCCCTTATATCGTGTATCCCTTGTATCGTGTATCCCTTGTATCATATACCCCTTGTATCATATATCCCTTGTATCATATATCCCTTGTATCATGTATCCCTTGTGTCATGTATCCCTTGTATCATATACCCCTTGTATCATATATCCCTTGTATCATGTATCCCTTATATCGTGTATCCCTTGCATCGTGTATCCCTTGTATCATATACCCCTTGTATCATATATCCCTTGTATCATATACCCCTTGTATCATATATCCCTTGTATCATGTATCCCTTGTGTCATGTATCCCTTGTATTGTGTATCCCTTGTATCATATACCCCTTGTATCATATATCCCTTGTGTCATGTATCCCTTGTATCATGTATCCCTTGTATCGTGTATCCCTTGTATCGTGTATCCCTTGTATCATATATCCCTTGTATCATATATCCCTTGTATCATGTATCCCTTGTGTCATGTATCCCTTGTATCATATACCCCTTGTATCATATATCCCTTGTATCATGTATCCCTTGTGTCATGTATCCCTTGTATCATATACCCCTTGTATCATATATCCCTTGTATCATGTATCCCTTGTGTCATGTATCCCTGTATCATGAATCCCTTGTATCATATATCCCTTGTAGCATGTATCCCTTGTGTCATGTATCCCTTGTATCATTATATCCCTTGTATCATGTATCCCCTTGTATCATATATCCCTTGTGTCATGTATCCCTTATATCGTGTGTCCCTTGTATCGTGTATCCCTTGTATCATATATCCCTTGTATCATGTATCCCTTGTATCATGTATCCCTTATATCGTGTGTCCCTTGTATCGTGTATCCCTTGTATCATATATCCCTTGTATCATATATCCCTTGTATCATATACCCCTTGTATCATATACCCCTTGTATCATATATCCCTTGTATCATATATCCTTGTGTATCATATACCCCTTGTATCATATATCCCTTGTATCATATACCCCTTGTATCATATATACCCTTGTATCATATCCTTGTATCATATATCCCTTGTATCATATATCCCTTGTATCATATACCCCTTGTATCATATATCCCTTGTGTCACGTATCCCTTATATCGTGTGTCCCTTGTATCGTGTATCCCTTGTATCATATATCCCTTGTATCATATATCCCTTGTATCATGTATCCCTTATATCGTGTGTCCCTTGTATCGTGTATCCCTTGTATCATATATCCCTTGTATCATGTATCCCTTGTATCATATATCCCTTGTATCATATATCCCTTGTATCATATATCCCTTGTGTCATGTATCCCTTGTATCATATACCCCTTGTATCATATATCCCTTGTATCATATATCCTTGTATCATATACCCCTTGTATCATATATCCCTTGTATCATATATCCCTTGTATCATGTATCCTTTATATCGTGTATCCCTTGTATCGTGTATCCCTTGCATCGTGTATCCCTTGTATCGTATATCCCTTGTATCATGTATACCTTGTATCATATATCCCTTGTATCATATATCCCTTGTATCATGTATCCCTTCTATCGTGTATCCCTTGTATCGTGTATCCCTTGTATCATATATCCCTTGTATCGTGTATTCCTTGTATCTTATATCCCTTGTATAATGTATCCCTTGTATCATATATCCTTTGTATCATATACCCCTTGTATCATATATCCCTTGTATCATGTATCCCTTGTATCATATACCCCTTGTATCATATATCCCTTGTATCATATATCCCTTGTATCATATATCCCTTGTATCATGTATCCCTTGTATCATACACCCCTTGTATCATATACCCCCTTGTATCATATATCCCTTGTATCATACACCCCTTGTATCATATACCCCTTGTATCATATATCCCTTGTATCATGTATCCATTGTATCATATATCCCTTGTATCATATATCCCTTGTATCATATATCCCTTGTATCGTGTATCCCTTGTATCGTGTATCCCTTGTATCATATATCCCTTGTATCATGTATCCGTTGTATCATACATCCCTTGTATCATGTATCCCTTGTATCATGTATCCCTTGTATCATGTATCCCTCGTGTCGTGTATCCCTTGTATCATGTATCCCTTGTATCATGTATTCCTTGTATCATGTATCCCTTGTGTCGTGCTTCCCTTGTACATGTATCATATACCCCTTGTATCATATATCCCTTGTACCATATACCCCTTGTATCATGAATCCCTAGGTATCGTATATCCCTTGTATCGTGTATCCCTTGTATCGTGTATCCCTTGTATCGTGTATCCCTTGTATCATATATCCCTTGTATCATGTAATCCTTGTGTCGTGCTTCCCTTGTATTGTGTATCCCTTGTATCGTGTATCCCTTGTATCGTGTATCCCTTGTATCACATAACCCTGGAATCATATATCCATATAGAAGTTCCAGTTTCGGTGGATTTGGAAGCGTGTTGAAGAGCTAAAACTAACGACGAGGAGTAGTGACACAGCAGGAGGTGTAACACGATGCAGGGAAAAGACAGGGAGACAGACAATGAGACAGACAGACAGATAGAGACACAGACAGACTGAGGCATACAGACAGAGAAATAATCAGAAACATAGATAGAAAAAGTGAAAGAGAAAGGGAGGTGGAGAGAGAGAGTGAGACAGAGAGAGAGAGATGTGGACAGACAGATAGAGACAGAGAGAGATACAGAGAGACAGAGACATACAAACAGAGAGACAGAGCTAGAAAAAATGAGAGAGAGAGAGAAGGGGGTGGAGAGAATGGGGGATTAAGAGAGAGAGAGAGAGAGCAAGACAGAGAGAAAGAGAGACAGACAGACAGACAGAGAGGCAAAGAGAGACAGACAGACAGACAGACAGAGAGACAAACAGATAGAGACAGAGAGAGACAGAGAGATAGAGTGTGTGTGAGAGAGAGAGAGAGAGAAAGAGAAACAGACAAACAGACAGAGACAAAGAGAGATAGAGAGAGATACACAGAGAGAAGCAGAAAGAGACAGAGACAGAGACAGAGAGACAAAGACACAAGAGAGAAAGAGAGAGAGAGAGAGAGAGACAGAAATACAGAGACAGAAATACAGAGACAGAAATACAGAGACAGAAAGAGGAGAGAGAGAGAGAGAGAGAGGAGAGAGACAGAATACAGAGACAGAAATACAAAGACAGAGACACACAGACAGACAGATAGAGAGAAAGATACACGGTGAGAAAGAGTTGCGTGGACGCCATGCATGGATTTTCTACTTTCGGATTGACCTACGTGCTCAGCAGAGCAGGCGACAGACTGCGACCTACATTCTCGTGACTTCGATCAGTAAAGATATTAAAGTTTTACCCATAGCTATGAGGTCTTAGGGGAGTGAGGTGGTTGAGGCCTCAACTTTTTTTTTTTTCAAAAAAAATTTTTTTTATTCGAGTTTAGGCAAGAATTCATACAGTATAATTTGCATTTATTAAACTGCATTTTTGTAGAACACACAGTTGAATGGATATCGTACATGACAGTGAGACCTCAACTTTTTCTATGGGGCAGCAGCAATCTGAGGGCATGCCCATATCCTTCTCTTTCGTCGCTTTTATCTTCCCCAACCCTGGGCAGGGTCAGGAATCCATTCACAGCTGGGATGGACTGAAGGCCACAAAATCGGATATGGGTTGTGTGTGTGTGTGTATGTGTGTGTGTGTGTGTGTGTTTGTGCGTATGTGTGTGTCTAGGTGTTTGTGTGTGCGTGTGTGTGTGTGTGTGTGTGTGTGTGTGTGTGCGTCTAGGGGTGTGTGTGTTGTGTGATGTGCGCGCGCGCGCGCGCGCCCGTGTGTGTGTGTGTGTGTGTGTGTGTGTGTGTAGAGGTGTGTGTGTGTGTCTGTGTGTCTAGGTATGTGTGAAGATGTGTGTGTGTGTGTGAAGATGTGTCTGTGTGTGTGTGTGTGTGTGTGTGTGTGTGTGTTGTGTGTGTATGTGTGTGATGTGTGTGTGTGTGTGTGTGTGTGTGTGCTGTGTGCGTGTGTCTAGGTGTTTATGTGTGTGTGTGTGCTCTATGTATGCGTGAGAGTGTGTGCGGGGGGATTAACGCGTGTGTGCGTGCGCGCTCGTGTGTGCATATGTGTGTAGATGTGTTTGTGTGTGTATGTGAGTGGGGAGAGGAGTGGAACGAGGAAAATGAGCGAGACAGAGACAGAGAAAGGGAGATAGACATAAAGGGAAACAAAGACAGACAGAGAGAGAAGGAGAGAGAGAGAAAGACAGAAAAAGGGAGGCACAAAGAGGGAAAGACAGAGAAAGAGACAGAGACAGAAAGGGAGACACACACACACAGAGCGAATATTACAGAAACAGAGAGAGAGAGGGGGAGAAGGAGAGAGAGAGAGAGAGAGAGCAAAAGAGAGATAGAGAGAGAGACAGAGGGAGAAAGAGAGAGATAGAGAGAGAGAGAAAGAATCACAGAGACAATGAGAAAGACAGAAAGAGACAGTCAGACAGAAAAACAGACAGACAAACAAGAGGCAGATAAAGAGACAGAAAAATAAGAAACAGAAGGAGAGAGAAAGAGAAACAGGAGGCAGTAGAGAGATTTAGACAAAAAGACAGACAGACAGACAAACAGACAGACAAACAAACAGACAGAGAGACAAACAGACAGACAGATGAACAGACAGACAGACGAACAGACAAACAGACAGACAGACAAACAGACAGACGAACAAACAGACAGACGAACAGGCAGACTAACAGACAGACAAACAGACAGACAGACAAACAGACAGACGAACAAACAGACAGACAGACAGACAGACGGACGGACAATAGATGATGGACATGCAACATTAAGCCTCCATTTAGTGACAGCACAGATGGTGTGGGAACTGGCAGCAAGCTGTTGTACACGGTACGGACATGAAGGGTCACACGGAAAGTGTTGAACATCAACTCCAGCAAAGTGCTAAAGTTACACCTCACTGGGTGTGTGCCTTTGGGAAGTTATGGATTCGCACGGTTTTTATAGTCTGTGACTGGGTGAGGTGTGTATATGTGTATGTGTGCGGGGGGGGGGGGGGGGGGGGGAGGGGGACGTGGGGGGAAAAATGTGTGGTGTGTGTGTGTTTGGGGGAGGCGGTGAGTCTGTGTGTGTGAATGCTGTGTGTGTGTGAGTGTATGTATATATTTCTCTCTCTATATATATATACAGGGGGGGGGGGGGGTGCAAAAGTAATAATAATAATAATAATTACAATATTTATATAGCGCAAAATCTTGATAAAATCAAATCTAAGCGCTGAAACACACACACACGCACGCACGCACACACACGCACGCACGCACACACACGCACCCACGCACACACACACACACACACACACACACACGGCTATATATGGGGAGAAAGAATAAAAACAATGGAAAATTATAGAGAGCATAATATATACAATTATATATTGCAATGTGATTCCCCTCCGAGTGGAGACAGGCTGCAGAGGGGATTGAGTGAGATCAGGATTTTATGCAGAGGAGAAAAGGTGAGTTTTGAGAGCGGACTTGAAGGAGACAAAAGTAGGTTGCTGACGGACTGAGAGAGGAAGTTTGCTTCCAGGAGAGCGGACCAGAAACAGAGAAAGCTCGTGGACCATAGGTATTGAGCTTAGTGCGTGGAAAGCGAAAAGTCAGAGGATCGGAGGCAGAGCGGAGGGTACGTGAGGGAACATAGATCTCAAGTAGGCTTGACAGGTAATCGGGGGCTGCGTTATTGAGGCTTTTGTAGCACATGGTGTCTAGTTTGTACTGTATGCGCTTTGATACAGGGAGCCAGTGAAGTTGTGCCAGGAGAGGAGATATGTGGTCAGCTTTTTTTCTTTTTGAGTACAAGGCGTGCAGCATTGTTTTGAATGAGCTGTAGGATGTGAGTGGTGGAGGCAGGAAGACCGGACAGGAGTGAATTGCAATAGTCAATGCGAGACATTATGAAGGAGAGAACGAGTTTTGCAGTTGTTTCGACAGAGAGATACTTCCTGATTAGGCTTATACGATGGAGGTGATAGTAGCAAGATCTGGCAGTTTGAGAAACAAGTTGTTCATGGAGAGGGTAGAGTCAATGCAGACACCAAGGTTTTTAGCTGAATCAGAAATTGGGACTGATGTGTTACATAATGGGAGAGAAAGAGGAGGCAGCTGAGAAAGTTTCTGACGGGTGCCAATGAGGATAGCTTCTGTCTTATCATCATTTAGCTGAAGTTTGTTGTATGTCATCCAATTTTTGATGTCCGAGTAACACTCAGTGGTGCGAGTCAGGAGGCGCTGTATATTGTCAGGTGAGTCACTGTCTTGAAGTTGGGTGTCATCAGCATAGAAGTGGTGTTTTATAGAGTGAGAGTTGATGATGGTGGACAGGGGGGAGGTGTAAAGAGTGAAAAGAACAGGGCCAAGGACAGATCCTTGTGGAACACCACAGGTCAGGTATGCAGGTTGAGAGTAAGTGCCATTGATGAGAACAGTTTGTTCTTCAAAATTGGTAGCATTATGTCTACCCCCCAACTGTTGAAACTTCCCCTACGTCTCATTCGCGATTACGATCGGACGATCATCACTACCTTTCGTGAATCAGAGAAATTACACCGCTCCCTAGCGAAGTTCAGGAACCATCTACACTTCACACTGCACTGCAAACATCACGGCGTCTTTCCCACCAGCCTAAAAATCAAAACTCCGATGAAAGGAACAGCAGCAAATAATATCATCAATCAGGCACAACGAGCACTCATGAACGAACGCATCAAGCAAATCAACACCCGCATCACTTGTCTGGAAGGGAAAATCCAAGACCTCGAGGAAAGACTGAGCTCTAGCACACTACCAGATGCTATGCTCTCCGAAATCAAAGAGTGGCTAAACAACACACGACGAATAGAATGGGACAAAGTACGCCAACGCCATCGAAAGAAATTCGAACTTCTAGCACCAAAAAACAACAGGAGACAACAGAATGACAAAAGCGAGATTACACCTGTACCGGAAGAAACAAAAAGAAAGACCAAAGAGAGGTGGGTGATCAATCTATCAGATCGCCAACTCACTAAACCTGAACAGGAAGTACTAGAGAAAGGACTAAATTTCGCCGTAGCCCCTAACAAGCTTCCAGTGGTAGACCTCATCACAAGCATTGAAACAGCTTGCAGGTATATTGGCCCTAATTCAGAAGAAGCCACACACTTAAGATCAGACTGTGTCAGAATCATGAAACAGGCCAAACTACCGAAATCCAACTTAACACCGGACCAAAGACGGGCTCTGGCGGATTTAAAGAACGAACACGCCACGATGATCCTACCAGCTGACAAAGGTCGTGCCACAGTCATCATGCCTAGACCCATGTACTATGAGAAGGCAAGCAAACTTCTGGAAGATACTACAACATATGAACGCCTCAAGAAAGATCCTACTTCCAAGTTTTCCAACAAACTGAAAGACACACTGAAACGCCTGAAAGAGACGGACCGCCTGTCATTAGAACAGTACAGGAAATTATACCCAACTGTGTCCGACGTCCCCAAGTTCTATGGTCTACCCAAAGTCCACAAGAAAGAAGTCCCCCTCCGTCCCATAGTCGCATCCAGAGGTTCCATCATGTATGAGACGGCTAGATTTGTGGCGGACATCCTATCACCTCTCGTAGGACACACAGATCATCACATCCACAACAGTGCTGACCTAGTGGAAAAACTGAGTAACTACACCCTCGCTCATGATGAACTCCTTGTGTCATATGATGTCTCTGCCCTATTTACCAGCGTACCAGTGAAAGAAAGCATAGAGATCATACGCCGAAGGTTACAAAACGACCAAACCCTCCACCAACGTACATCTCTCACAGTGGACGACGTATGTGAACTCTTGTCCTGCTGCCTCACCACCACCTACTTCACCTTCCAAGGTGAATTCTACCAACAAAAAGAAGGAGCAGCCATGGGCTCCCCAGTAAGCCCAATAGTAGCCAACCTGTTCATGGAGGATTTTGAAGAGAAAGCATTGGCTTCTTTCCACTCCCCACCACGATACTGGGGGCGCTACGTAGACGACACCATGACTATCCTCCCCCAGCAACTGGTCGAACAGTTCACAGAACATCTGAACAACCAACACCCAGCCATCAAATTCACGAGGGAAGTGGAACAGAACAACTCCATAGCCATGCTGGACACCCTCATCACCAGAACTGATGGCATTCTATCCTTCTCGGTCTACCGTAAACCAACTCATACGGACCAATATTTACAGTTCGACAGCCACCAGCCCCTTGAACACAAACTGGGAGTGATTCGAACCCTTACCCACAGAGCTAACACCATATGCAGTACCCAAGAGGCAAAAGACAAGGAGACAAACCACCTGAAAAAAGTGCTCACCATCTCGGGCTACAAAAAGTGGGCCTGGAACAGCCCGGGAGGCAGGAAATCCAACACCGCATCCCAACAGCCAGTGAAACAACACCAGCGCAAGGGACACATCACCATCCCATACGTAGGAGGTGTGAGTGACGCTCTGTCCAGAAAGATCAGAAAACTGGGGGTGGCTGTACATTCCAAACCTTCCAACACCATACGCAGCCAGCTGGTCACCCCAAGGACAAAACCAGCAAACTCGACAAAGCTGGCATTATATACAGAATAGACTGCCAGGACTGTAACCAACATTATGTCGGTGAAACTGAACGCCCCCTTCAGAAGAGACTAACAGAACACAAGAGGGACTCTTCTCCAGTAGGAGCTCACCTACACGCCGAAAAACATCAATTCAGTGCGGACAATGTCAACATCCTGGACAGAGAAAATAAGTGGTTCCAGCGAGGAGTCAAGGAGGCCATCTACATCGCAGCCACCAACCCCCCGCTCAACAGGGACCGGGGCCGTTACACCCTGCCCCCGGTGTACCATTCTCTGATTCGATCTCGTGAACTGGGTTCATCCCATGTTCGCGAGATCTGAGTAGAGATTCACGCAGACAGCATTAGAGCGCTGACGAAGATGGCGAGAACGCCATCGAAAGCTACGGAACTGTGAGTAGCGATTTTTACACTGTTGGGAGACCTTGTTCTTCAAAATTGGTAGCATTAAGTTTGTTTTCTGTTTGATAGATAAGAAGTGAACCAGGAGAGAGCAATGTCAGAGATGCCAAAAGTATGATGAAGTCTAGAAAGGAGAATACCATGATCAATGGTATCAAAGGCTGCAGACAGATCAAGGAATGTGAGGAGAGAGACTTTGCCAGTATCAGTTGCAAGGAGGAGATTGTTGAGAATGTGTAGCAAGGCAGTTTCAGTGCTATGGCACTGGCGGTAGGCTGACTGGAAAGGATTGAGGAGATTGTTGGCAGACAGGTGAGAGTTCAGTTGGTTGAGGACAACTTTTTCGATGAGTTTTGACAAGAAAGAGAGATTAGAGATAGGCCGGTAATTTTTCAGTTCATTTGGGTCTAAATTGTATTTCTTGAGGAGAGGGTGAACAATAGCAGACTTGAAAGAATCTGGGACAGTTCCAGTTTGGAGAGAAGTGTTGATGATGTCAGTGATGAATGGGAGGAGCGTAGGGAGACAGTCAGAGTAGAGAGAACCTGGAAGAGGATCCAGTTCGCAGGTTTTGAACGACATGGATCTGATTGTGTTGAGAATTTCTTCTTGTGAGACTGGGGTAAGAGTAGTAAGAGGTGTGCCAGAGAAGGAAGGGTCAGGTGGGCATGGTTGACAGGGTGCCCTGTCGAGCCTGTCACGAAGAGTTTGTATTTTGGTGGTGAAATACTTGGAGAATACAGATGAGAGTTCTTCATTTGTGTGTTTTGTTGGGAGAGGTAAATCTTTTCGTGTGCCAAGGAGATGATTCATGGTTGTAAAGAGTTCTTTTGAAGATAAAGTTATTACCTTAAAGCCTAGGGGAGAGAGAGAGCGATGATAATGATGATAAAGTTATTACCTTAAAGCCTAGGGGAGAGAGAGAGAGAGATATGATAATGATGATAAAGTTATTACCTTAAAGCCTAGGGAAGAGAGAGAGAGCGATGATAATGATGATAAAGTTATTACCTTAAAGCCTAGGGGGGAGAGAGAGAGCGATGATAATGATGATAAAGTTATTACCTTAAAGCCTAGGGGAGAGAGAGAGAGAGCGATGATAATGATGATAAAGTTATTACCTTAAAGCCTAGGGGAGAGAGAGAGAGAGACAGATGATAATGATGATAAAGTTATTACCTTAAAGCCTAGGGGAGAGAGAGAGATGATAATGATGATAAAGTTATTACCTTAAAGCCTAGGGGAGAGAGAGAGAGAGACAGATGATAATGATGATAAAGTTATTACCTTAAAGCCTAGGGGGGAGAGAGAGAGAGATGATAATGATGATAAAGTTATTACCTTAAAGCCTAGGGGAGAGAGAGAGAGAGACAGATGATAATGATGATAAAGTTATTACCTTAAAGCCTAGGGGAGAGAGAGAGAGAGAGATGATAATGATGATAAAGTTATTACCTTAAAGCCTAGGGGAGAGAGAGAGAGATGATAATGATTATAAAGTTATTATCTTAAAGCCTAGGGGAGAGAGAGAGATGATAATGATGATAAAGTTATTACCTTAAAGCCTAGGGGAGAGAGAGAGAGAGATGATAATGATGATAAAGTTATTACCTTAAAGCCTAGGGGAGAGAGAGAGAGCGATGATAATGATGATAAAGTTATTACCTTAAAGCCTAGGGGAGAGAGAGAGAGCGATGATAATGATGATAAAGTTATTACCTTAAAGCTTAGGGGAGAGAGAGAGAGTGATGATAATGATGATAAAGTTATTACCTTAAAGCCTAGGGGAGAGAGAGGGAGAGAGAGAGAGAGAGACAGATGATAATTATGATAAAGTTATTACCTTAAAGCCTAGGGGAGAGAGAGAGGGAGAGAGAGAGAGAGATGATAATTATGATAACGTTATTACCTTAAAGCCTAGGGAGAGAGAGAGAGGGAGAGAGAGAGGGAGAGAGAGAGAGAGAGAGAGATGATAATGATGATAAAGATATTACCTTAAAGTCTACGGAGAGACAGAGAGAGAGACAGAGAGAGAGAGAGAGAAAGAGAGATGATAATTATGATAAAGGTATTACCTTAAAGCCTAGGGGAGAGAGAGAGGGAGAGAGAGAGAGAGAGAGAGAGATGATAATTATGATAACGTTATTACCTTAAAGCCTAGGGGTGAGAGAGAGGGAGAGAGAGAGAGAGAGATGATAATGATGATAAAGATATTATCTTAAAGTCTACGGAGAGACACAGAGAGAGACAGAGAGAGAGAGAGAGAAAGAGAGATGATAATTATGATAAAGGTATTACCTTAAAGCCTAGGGGAGAGAGAGAGGGAGAGAGAGAGAGATGATAATGATGATAAAGTTATTACCTTAAAGCCTAGGGAGAGAGAGAGGAAGGGAGAGAGAGAGATGATAATGATGATAAAGTTATTACCTTAAAGCCTAGGGAGAGACAGAGAGAGAGAGAGAGAATTGATGATGATGATGATGATGACGATGATAAAGTTATTAGCTTAAAGACTTTTTCTTAAACTTGCCGTCGCAAGCATTCTGGGTAAGTGAGTCAGGAAGACAGATAGGGTGGAGGGTGGGAGAGAGAACGAGAGAGAGAAAGAGAGAGAGGAAGAAAGAGAGAGATTTCCGACTTCAGACTTCAAAATTTTTGTGCTTGTAAGGATAATGAAATATTCAGATAGCATATTATATAGGATTAACAATCAACAACAAAATGAACTGTACATTACGATAAAGCAATTTCTCTGATTTCAGCTGCTTTAAGTAGGAACAAACCAAAATTCTTAGTGTAATCGAAACGAGTTGAACACATTGACAAACACAGTTTAAACATATCTGGGCATCTATAATACTTTTTACGGATTTCATCTAAAGCTAGACAACACAGGACAAAATGCATTTCGTCTTCTTCAGCTTGCATGCATAAGGGACAGAGCAAATCAGACTGTCTGTGTTGTTGTATCTCAATTGATGGGCTTTCAAATTTGATAAACCAAGTCTAAATTTTGCTATTATTTGTTTAAATTGATATCCAGATCAAGGCTTATGTATGGTTTAACACTGTGAGAATCTATGACAGTTCTGTAGAAATCATATCTTCCACTTGTGAGAGAAAGAGAGAGAGAGAGGTGGGGGGGAGAAAGAGAGTCAGACAGAGGCAGAGACATAGAGAGATGATAATGATGATAAAGTTATTAACTTAAAGCCTTTTCCTAAAGTCGTTAACTTAAAGCTTTTTTCGTAAAGTTATTAACAACATAAAGCCTTTTTCTTAAAATTCTTAACTTAAAGCCTTTTTTGTGTAAAGTTATTAACTTAAAGCCGTTTCCGTAAAGTCGTTAACTTAAAGCCTTTTTCGTAAAGTTATTAACTTAAAGCCTTTTTCCTAAAGTTATCAACTTAAAGCCTTTTTCGAAAAGTTATTAACTTAAAGCCGTTTTCGTAAAATTATCAAAAAAATAAAGCCTTTTTCGTGAAGTTATTAACTTAAAGCCTTTTTCGTAAACTTGCAGTTGCTAACATGTTGGGGTTTTCAGGTTTCCTAAAGCCAGCCACTGGCAGGACTTACAGGATCTTCAACGTGCATATTTGATATTCTGCATGCGTTTACACTTTAAATGGATTTGGGCACTGGCAAGTTTGGATACATGTTTACCGGGTAGATCGGAAGAATCTCTATCCTTTTCCCACTAGAGAGAGGGAGGAGAGAGAGAGAGAGAGAGAGAGGAGAGAGAGAGAGAGAGAGAGAGAGAGAGGAGAGAGAGAGAGAGAAACTGAAACTGAAACTGAAACTGAAACTGTTTATTGTCATTACCCGAAAAGGTCTTTTGACAAGGGGGATAACAATTTTCCAGTAGTGCGACACATAATCCACTCTTTGTATGTGCGCAAATTCTTCACACATAATCAAAAAAAATATCGAACATCCATTCCTTGAACAGTCGAACATATTCAAATCATATATAATGAACAATCATCCATTTTACCACTACTACATAATGCAAAGAAAACAACAACAAAAAATATCAAAACAGTGTTCCCACATTCAGGCCAATAATTTGTCTAGGTTTAGACAAACCAAAATCTTTTTCACACACCCACACCCACTCACACGCATCCATATACGCTCACACGCGGGCGCGCGCTCGTGCGCACACACACACACATCAAAACTGTAATATGATGAAACATCTGGGCTAGACCACCCAAACCTTACATTTAGTGATAATAATATAATCTTCACATAACTGCCCCAAAATACTCTGTTAACAAGGGACATCACTATGCCTTTTATTTATTTGTTTTTTGGTTTGTTTGTTTTTTTTTGTTTTTGTTAACATGTATAGTAGACCCTTAAGTGTCTATATACCCTTTCAATATCCACTTCTAACATATTCTACAAATATACCATTATTTTCATATTATTAGCTACTCTTAAATTATCGGCAAACAAAGCAAAATAAAGCAAATGAAAACAGCTCTTTACAAAACAGAGTCTATAATAAAGCGGCTTCTTTTGGAGTTAACGTGATATAGCCCACATCAGTCAAAAGAGATTAAATTAATCCCAGTATGATATTGTCTAGCACTATTGTCGGGCTTGTAAGTGTTTATGTCTTATTTTTTGTGCTTCCGCAATGTATAGTGCCACTGATTTGATTATGACTTCGTCATCAGATGACAAAATAGATACAACATCTTGTCTTTTGGCCATGTCGGATTCAAAAACTTTGCATTTTCCACGTATTGTGTCAAGAGAGAGAGAGAGAGAGAGAGAGAGAAGAGAGAGAGGGGAGAGAGAGAGAAAGGAAAGGGAGAGAGAGGTACAGAGAAGGAGAAGGGGAGAAAGAGGGAGAGATAGAGAATTTGTGAATGTTCATCGTACATCAGCTAAAGACAGACAGGCACACAGACAGATACAGAGACAGAGACAGACAAACAGAGAGACAGAGACACACAGAGACAGAGAGACAGAGAGAAAATGGAAAAAAAACTGAGAGAAAGTGAGGGAAAGACGGACCTATAGATAGATAAACAGACAGAAAAACAGATTATGTGTGCATGTCATAACTATATTAGCCAGTCAGCCAGCCTGCCAGCCAGTCACTAGCCAGTCAGACAGACACACAGCCAGCCAGCCAGACAGACAGACACAGACAGATAGACAGACTGACAAAAAGTTCAGAGATCGTGTAAGTATGCCACAACATGCCAGGCGATACAGCCTGTCGAACTTGTGAACAATGCATATGCTTTCGTAGTCCTAAGAGGATTATCTTGAGCCTTATAAACCAGACAAATATCAGCAAATATCGTAACATTAAACAAGATTATCGAGCCATTCTAAAAATCATCCTGTTCGTGTCATACACACCAAAGCAAACATTCTGCCTGACCTGACCAGTTTAGCCACAGTTTTTGATTTAGCAAGTATACTTCTAGTTAAACAGGGATTTATATATATATATAAAAAAAAAAAAAAACCTCCTCACTCTTTTCCTGATGAAAATCCAGCCTCTTTTTCATTAACTTCTCTGCACATTAACCCTTTGCCTCCTGCACCCTGTCCATAAACATCCTGCATTGTCAACCGTGCTAGCAAAGCAAAAGCATAATCCTTTGATACCTCCACCCTTTCCACCAGCTTTCTGCAGGAAGCTGGTGGAAAGGGTGAGGGAGTCAAAGGATTAAGTTTTTGCAGTTGCTAGATGGGGTGCGGGAGTCAAAGGGTTAAATCGAGGTCCCGCCTGGAGCAGATAAAAGATAAGATTCCATGGCAACAGGTGTTCCTAACAAAATTCTGGAGAGAAAAAATCCACATTCATAGATCAACAAAAATGCAGAAATGCACGCGTGTATATGTATATATGTATAATTGTATATGTATATTATGTATATGTATATGTATATGTATATGTATATGAAATTATGTATATGTATATGTATATGTATATGTATATGTATATGTATATATATGTATATGTAATGTATATGTATATGTAGATGTAGATGTATATGTATATGTAGATGTAATGTATATGTATATGTATATGTAGATGTAGATGTATATGTATATGTAATGTATATGTAATGTATATGTATATGTATATGTAGATGTATATGTATATGTATATGTATATGTATATGTATATGTAGATGTATATGTAGATGTAGATGTATATGTATATGTATATGTAATGTATATGTAAGAATGTATATGTATATGTATATGTATATGTATATGTATATGTAATGTATATGTATATGTATATGTATATGTAGATGTATATGTAATTATAGTATATGTGTGTAATGTATATGTATATGTATATTATATGTATATGTAGATGTATATGTATATGTATATGTATATGTATATGTAGATGTATATGTAGATGTATATGTATATGTAGATGTAGATGTATATGTATATGTAGATGTATATGTATATGTAGATGTAGATGTATATGTATATGTATATGTATATGTAGATGTAGATGTATATGTATATGTATATGTAGATGTATATGTATATGTATATGTAGATGTAGATGTAGATGTAGATGTATATGTAGATGTATATGTATATGTGGTAATCTTGTAGAATAGAATACGAAAATAATTGGAGCTAATTTCACGCACTTATACGGGTGTTTTCGGTTCTGCTGGATGTAAAGAGACGTAAGACACCCTAACCTACTCCTTTGACCAGTCCTTCCCCACAAACATGCACAAAATATCCCTGAATGACTGGCGACCACAGCTGCAGCAGTCACCTGCACGCCATATTTATAGACAACTCCCCACTAGTGATGACGTTGTGCCCATGTGATCAGCAACCAAAATGGCGTGCAGGTGACTGCTGGAGCTGTGGTCGCCAGTCATTCAGGGATATTTTGTGCATGTTTGTGGGGAAGGACTGGTCAAAGTGAGTAGGTAAGGGTGTCTTACGTCTCTTTACATCCAGCAGAACCGAAAACACACGTATAAGTGCGTGAAATTAGCTCCAATTATTTTCGTATTCTATTCTACAAGATTACCTGTATATGTATATGTAGATGTATATGTAGATGTATATGTATATGTAGATGTATATGTATATGTAGATGTAGATGTAGATGTATATGTATGTGTAGATGTATATGTAGATGTATATGTATATGTAGATGTAGATGTATATGTATATGTAGATGTATATGTATATGTAGATGTATATGTAGATGTATATGTATATGTATATGTATATGTAGATGTATATGTAGATGTATATGTAGATGTATATGTATATGTAGATGTATATGTAGATGTATATGTAGATGTATATGTATATGTAGATGTATATGTATATGTAGATGTAGATGTATATGTATATGTAGATGTATATGTAGATGTATATGTATATGTAGATGTATATGTAGATGTATATGTAGATGTATATGTATATGTATATGTAGATGTATATGTAGATGTATATGTATATGTAGATGTAGATGTATATGTATATGTATATGTAGATGTATATGTATATGTAGATGTAGATGTATATGTAGATGTATATGTATATGTATATGTAGATGTATATGTAGAGTGTATATGTATATGTATATGTAAATGATTGTATATTATGTAATTATGTATATGTAGATGTAGATGTATATGTATATGTAAAATGTAGATGTAATATGTAGTATGTAGATGTAGATGTATATTATATGTAGATGTAAGATGTATATGTAATTATGTATATGTGATGTTTATGTATATGTAATGTAGATGTATATGTATATGTAGATGTAGATGTATTTGTAGATGTAATGTATATGTAATGTAGATGTAGATTATATGTATATTGTGTAAGTAGATGTATATGTATAGTATGTAATGTATATGTATATGTAAGAGAATGTAGATGTAATGTAGATGTATATGTAGATGTATATGTAATGTAATATGTAATGTAGATGTATATGTAGATGTAGATGTAGATGTTATGTAATGTAGATGTGATAATGTAATGTAGAGTTGATGTAAGATGTAATGTAGATGTAATGTAAGTATTGTATATGTTATGTAGATGTAGATGTATATGTATGTAGATGTAGATGAAGTATTGTAGATGTATATGTATTGTAGATGTAGATGTATTGATTGTGATGTAGATGTATAATGTATATGTAGATGTAAGTATGTGATGTAGATGTATATGTAATGTAATGTGATGTAGATAGTTATGTAGATGTGATGTAATGTATATGTAGTGTAGATGTAGATGATATTGTTGAGTAATGTATAGTTATTATGTAGATGAGTAATGTAGATGTATATGTGATATGTAATGTAATGTAGATGTAATGTAGATGTAGTTAGATGTAATGTATATGTAATGTAGATGTATATGTAATGTAGATGTAGATGTAGATGTAATGTATATGTAATTAAGTATGTATGTAGATGTATGTAGATGTATATGTATAGTATGTGATTAGTGTAGATGTAATTGTAGTGATAGATGTATGTATATGTAATGTAATGTATATGTAATGTTGTTATGTAATGTAGATGTAGAGTATTGTATATGTATGTATAGTAATGTGATGTAGATGTTATGTATATGTGATGTGATGTATGTATATGTATATGTAGATGTAGATGTAATGTAATGTAATGTATTGTAATGTAGATGTAGATGTAATTATGTATAATGTAGATGTATATGTAGATGTAGATGTAGTGTAGTATGTAGATGTAGAGTTATGTATGTAGATGTATATGTATATGTAGATGTAGATGTAGATGTATGATGTATATGTAGATGTAGATGTAGATTATAGTAGATGTAGATGTAATGTATATGTATATGTATATGTATATGTAGATGTAGATGTAGATGTATATGTAATGTATATGTAGATGTAGATGTAGATGTATATGTATATGTAGATGTAGATGTAGATGTAGATGTATATGTATATGTAGATGTAGATTGTAGATGTATATGTATATGTAGAGTGTGTAATGTATATGTAGATGTATATGTATTAGATGTATATGTTATGTATGTAGATGTAGATGTATATGTATATGTTATATGTAGATGTATATGTATATGTATATATATATTATATATATATATATATTATATATATATATATATATATATATATATATTGCAACGAATACTTGTTCTTTTTAAATTTTGTTAGATCTGTTAATTACGCATTGTATACATTTCAAGATGTTTGTGAATGCTATGTATTTAAAAATGAATAAAAGCAAATTTAAAAAACAAAAATGCACGCATACAAAGGAAAAAGTGGAGGAAGGGGTGGTGGTGATGGTATGGATTTCCCAGGGGACAGTAATGGCATTTCAGACGGAAACATTCCTCAGTGACAAAAACATCATAAATCCAGTCCAGTGCCATGCGAATCTGCATGTCGGCGTGGTCAAGCCTCAGAGGATTAGTGTATATGTATTGTATATTGCATACACTGTTTTGTTTTTGTTGTGGTTGGTTGGTTGGTTGGTTGGTTGGTTGGTTGGTTGGTTGGTTGGTTGGTTGGTTGGTTGGTTGGTTGTGTTGGTTGGTTGGTTGGTTGGTTGGTTGGTTGGTTGGTTGGTTGATTGATTGATTGGTTGGTGGGTTGGTGGTTGGTTGTTCGTTTGTTTGGTTGGTTGGTTGATTGGTTTGTTTCTTTCTTTCTTTCTTTCTTTGATTCCTTGTTTCTTCTTTGTTTCTTTGTTTCTCTGTTTCTTTCTTTTACTTGTTTCTTTGTTTGTTTCTGTGTAGTTTCTTCGTTTGTTTCTTTGTTTGTTTCTTTGCTTCTTTCTTTGTTTTTAGGATCATCGCACTCAGGGAGTTTACTTTTGTGCTCACCTTTTCTTCCCTCCCCCTCCCCATTTTCTACGCCACCTTTATGGCCAGTACTCTACGCTTGCTATCATAATATATCCTGATGTCAACCAGGCCCGAGAGATACGGACACCTGCGATGCTGGTCAGAAGATTTACGCAACACCCTCAATGATGCATCCAACTCGACTGTGTGGTCCCAGTCTTCCCAAGGAGCCCATAGCACCCCCAACTCTGCGTAGGAGTTGGTTAAAGCCGAAAAATCCCACAAAGATTTTTTGAAGAGACTGATGGGGATTCGAAACCACGACCTTCCAGACGGTAGTCCGTTGTGTTAACCACTAAACCACGGCGACTGGTTGCATAGACCGTTCTTGTTTAACACTACCCTCCTGACCCATTTGCATACGTGCATTACACAGAATCGAACTTTTTAATAGAGCACGGAAAACTCCAGCTGTTACTGTTGGGCCAGCTGACTACATTCAACTATAGTATCGCACAGTCTGTATCTTTCACGGGTGTGTATGTTCGGTGTCCTCACATTTCTAAAAGCCAGCCCGCTGACACGACATACATGATCTTTAACGTGCATAGTCTGATATTCTACATGCGTATACGCACGAAGGGAGAGTAGGCATCGGCAGGTCTGCACACACGTTGGCTTGAGAGATCGGAAAGATCTCCACTCTTTACCCATCAGGTATTCAAGAAGATGAAAAGCGTTCATACCAACAAATGCTTACATCAATTTACATCAGGAAGAGAGTTCTTGAATGTTATGTAGAACCGATATTTTTGTACAGTTGTGAGGCGTGGACAGGCAACACGCAAAGTCAGAACAAAATTGAGGCAACTGAAACTTGGTTTCTGAGAAGATTGTTGAGAGTTCCATGGACAGCAAAGAAAACAAACGAGACAGTCTTGAAGGAGGCAGACACAAGACGATCATTAATAAATAAAAAAAAAAAGGAAAAGACAAGCAATATGTATAGGACAAGTTATGAATCAAGAGAAATTAGAGCACCTAGTCACAACAGGAAAGCTGGAGGGGGAAAAGAGCTCCATGTAAACTCAGGGAGAACATGCTGCACGGACTTGCGGAATGGATAAAGACAGAGAGGGTGGGAGATGAACTTACAGCGACAAGGAACAGATTCGAATGGAGGGCTATGATCGCTAACACACGTGTGGCAGGGAACATGATTACCACGCCCGTCATGTATCCCTTGTATCATATACCCCTTGTATCATGTATCCCTTGTATCATATATCCCTTGTATCATATCCCACTTGTATCATATATCCATTGTATCATGTATCCCTTGTATCGTGTATCCCTTGTATCATATACCCCTTGTATCATGCATCCCTTGTATCGTGTATCCCTTGTATCATATACACCTTGTATCATTGCATCCCTTGTATCATGTATCCCTTATATCGTGTATCCCTTGTATCGTGTATCCCTTGTATCATATACCCCTTGTATCATATACCCTTGTATCATATATCCCTTGTATCATGATATCCCTTGTATCATGTATCCCTTGTATCATATATCCCTTATATCATGTATCCCTTGTATCATGTATCCCTTGTATCATTATCC
Organism: Monoplex corrugatus; assembly: GCA_030674185.1. Taxonomy (NCBI): domain Eukaryota; kingdom Metazoa; phylum Mollusca; class Gastropoda; order Littorinimorpha; family Ranellidae; genus Monoplex; species Monoplex corrugatus. The sequence goes on along the minus strand of CM060314.1, from coordinate 14,341,193 downwards.
CTTGTATCATGTATCCCTTGTATCATATATCCCTTGTATCATATATCCCTTGTATCATGTATCCCTTGTATCATATACCCATGTATCATATATCCCTTATATCGTGTATCCCTTGTATCATGTATCCCTTGTATCATATACCCTTGTATCATATATCCCTTATATCAGTGATCCCTTGTTCATGTATCCCTTGTATCATAAACCCTTGTATCATATATCCCTTGTATCATGTATCCCTTGTTCATGTATCCCTTGTATCATATACCCTTGTATCGTTATCCCTTGTATCATGTATCCCTTGTATCATATACCCCTTGTATCATATATCCCTTATATCGTGTATCCCTTGTATCATGTATCCCTTGTATCATATATCCCTTGTATCATTATCCCTTGTATCATATATCCCCTTGTATCATATATCCCTTGTATCATGTATCCCTTGTATCATGCATCCCTTGTATCATATACCCCTTGTATCATATATCCCTTGTATCATTATCCCTTGTATCATATACCCTTGTATCATAATCCCTTATATCGTGTATCCTTGTATCATGTATCCCTTGTATCATATACCCTTGTATCATTATCCCTTGTATCATATATCCCTTGTATCGTGATCCCTTGTATCATGTATCCCTGTATCATGTATCCCTTGTATCATTATCCCTGTATCATGTATCCCTGTATCATGTATCCTTGTATCATTATCCCTGTATCATGTATCCTGTATCATGTATCCCTTGTATCATGTATCCCTTGTATCATGTATCCCTTGTATCATGTATCCCTTGTATCATGTATCCCTGTATCATGTATCCCTGTATCGTGTATCCCTTGTATCATGTATCCCTTGTATCATGTATCCCTTGTATCATTATCCCTTGTATCATGTATCCCTGCATCATGTATCCCTTGTATCATATATCCTTGTATCATATATCCCTTGTATCATATATCCCTTGTATCATGTATCCCTTGTATCATATACCCTTGTATCATATATCCCTTATATCGTGTATCCCTTGTATCATGTATCCCTTGTATCATTACCCTTGTATCATATATCCCTTATATCGTGCATCCCTTGTATCATGTATCCCTTGTATCATAACCCTTGTATCATATATCCCTTGTATCATGTATCCCTTGTATCATGTATCCCTTGTATCATATACCCCTTGTATCGTATATCACTTGTATCATGTATCCCTTGTATCATATACCCTTGTATCATATATCCCTTATATCGTGTATCCCTTGTATCATGTATCCCTTGTATCTATACCCCTTGTATCATTATCCCTTGTATCATATACCCTTGTATCATATATCCCTTGTATCATGTATCCCTTGTATCATGCATCCCTTGTATCATATACCCTTGTATCATATATCCTTGTATCATGTATCCTTGTATCATGTATCCCTTGTATCATATACCCTTGTATCATTATCCCTTGTATCATATATCCCTTGTATCGTGCATCCCTTGTATCATGTATCCCTGTATCATATATCCCTTGTATCATGTATCCCTGTATCATGTATCCCTTGTATCATATATCCCTGTATCATGTATCCCTGTATCATTATCCTTGTATCATTATCCCTGTATCATGTATCCCTGTATCATGTATCCCTTGTATCATGTATCCCTTGTATCATGTATCCCTTGTATCATGTATCCCTTGTATCATGTATCCCTGCATCATGTATCCCTTGTATCATATATCCTTGTATCATATATCCCTTGTATCATGAATCCCTTGTATCGTGTACCCCTTGTATCATATATTCTTGTGTCGTGTATTCCTTGTATCATATATCCCTTGTGTCGTGTATCCCTTGTGTCGTGTATCCCTTGTATCATATATCCCTGTATCATATATCCCTTGTATCATGAATCCCTAGGTATCATATATCCCTTGTATCGTGTATCCCTTGTATCGTGTATCCCTTGTATCATATATCCCTTGTATCGTGTATCCCTTGTATTGTGTATCCCTTGTATCATATATCTCTTGTATCATGTAACCCTTGTGTCATGCTTCCATTGTATCGTGTATCCCTTGTATCACATAACCCTGGAATCATATATCCATATAGAAGTTCCAGTTTCGGTGGATTTGGAAGCGTGTTGAAGAGCTAAACTAACGACGAGGAGTAGTGACACAGCAGGAGGTGTAACACGATGCAGGGAAAAGACAGGGAGACAGACAATGAGACAGACAGACAGATAGAGACACAGACAGACAGAGGCATACAGACAGAGAACTAATCAGAAACATAGATAGAAAAAGTGAAAGAGAAAGGGAGGTGGAGAGAGAGAGTGAGACAGAGAGAGAGATGTGGACAGACAGATAGAGACAGAGAGAGATACAGAGAGACAGAGACATACAAACAAAGAGAGACAGAGCTAGAAAAAGATGAGAGAGAGAGAGAAGGGGGTGGAGAGAATGGGGGATTAAGAGAGAGAGAGAGAGAGCAAGACAGAGAGAAAGAGAGAGAGAGAGACAGAGAAAAACCAGACAGACAGAGACAGACGAGACAGAGACACACAGAGAGACAGACAGAGACTGATATAGAGTGAGAGAGAGAGAGGGAGAGAGAGAGAGAGAATGAGTGAGGGAGAGACACACACCGACAAAGAGAAACAGACAGACTGGCAAAGACAGAGAGACAAAGACAGTCAGAGAGAGAGAGAGAGAGAGAGAGGAGAGAGAGAGAGAGAGAGAAAGATACACAGACACAGACAGACGCACAGACACACAGACAGACAGATTCCAAGAGATAGAGAGTGAGAAAGAGAAAGAGAAAGAGATAGACAGAGACAGATAGACAGAGACAGACAGACAGAGACAGACAGATAGAGACAGACAGACAGAGACAGACTGACAGGCACACACAGAGACAGAGAAACAGACAGACAGAGAAAGAAAGAGATAGACAGAGGAAGGCATACAGAGAGAAACAGAAAGAGAGAGAGAGACAGAAATACAGAGACAGAGACACACAGACAGACAGATAGAGACAGAGAGATACACGGTGAGAAAGAGAGACAGACAGACAGACAAAGAGACAAACAGAGAAGAAATGCAGAGACAGAAATACAGAGACAAAGACACACAGACAGACAGATAGAGACAGAAGATACACAAAGAGAAAGAAGAGAGAGAGAGAGACGCGAGACAGAAAGAGACAAGACAGACAGACAGATAAAGAGGCATAGAAGAGAGACAGACAGACAGACAAAGAGCAAGAGACAAAACAGATAGAGGACAGAGAAAAGACAGAGAGATAGGAGAGTCGTGTGAGAAAGAGAGACAGACAGACAACAAAGAGACAAACAGAGATAGAAATACAGAGAGACAGAAAAGAGACAAGACAGACAGACAGAGAGACAAGAGATACACAATGAGAAAGAGAGAGAGAGAGACAGATAACAGAGTGACAGAAATACAGAGAGCAGAAGACAGACAGAGAGACAGAAAGATAGAGACAGAGAGAGACAGAGAATACGAGAGACAGAGAGAATACAGGACAAAAACAGAGATAGAGAGACACACAGAAGACAGGAAGAGACAGACAGAAGATAGACACAGAGGAAGAAAGAGTTGCGTGGACGCCATGCATGGATTTTCTACTTTCGGATTGACCTACGTGCTCAGCAGAGCAGGCGACAGACTGCGACCTACATTCTCGTGACTTCGATCAGTAAAGATATTAAAGTTTTACCCATAGCTATGAGGTCTTAGGGGAGTGAGGTGGTTGAGACCTCAACTTTTTTCTTTTTCAAAAAACTTTTTTTTTTATTCGAGTTTAGGCAAGAATTCATACAGTATAATTTGCATTTATTAAAACTGCATTTTTGTAGAACACACAGTTGAATGGATATCGTACATGACAGTGAGACCTCAACTTTTTCTATGGGGCAGCAGCAATCTGAGGGCATGCCCATATCCTTCTCTTTTGTCGCTTTTATCTTCCTCAACCCTGGGCAGGGTCAGGAATCCATTCACAGCTGGGATGGACTGGAGGCCACAAAATCGGATATGGGTGTGTGTGTGTGTGTATGTGTGTGTGTGTGTGTGTTTTGTGCGTATGTGTGTGTCTAGGTGTTTGTGTGTGCGTGTGTGTGTGTGTGTGTGTGTGTGTGTGTGCGTCTAGGGGTGTGTGTGTTGTGTGATGTGCGCGCGCGCGCGCGCGCCCGTTGTGTGTGTGTGTGTGTGTGTGTGTTGAGGTGTGTGTGTGTCTGTGTGTCTAGGTATGTGTGAAGATGTGTGTGTGTGTGTGAAGATGTGTTCTGTGTGTGTGTGTGTGTGTGTGTGTGTGTGTGTGTGTGTGTGTGTGTGTATGTGTGTGTGTGTGTGTGTGTGTGTGTGCTGTGTGCGTGTGTCTAGGTGTTTATGTGTGTGTGTGTGCTCTATGTATGCGTGAGAGTGTGTGCGGGGGGGATTAACGCGTGTGTGCGTGCGCGCTCGTGTGTGCATATGTGTGTAGATGTGTTTGTGTGTGTATGTGAGTGGGGAGAGGAGTGGAACGAGGAAAATGAGCGAGACAGAGACAGAGAAAGGGAGATAGACATAAAGGGAAACAAAGACAGACAGAGAGAGAAGGAGAGAGAGAGAAAGACAGAAAAAGGGAGGCACAAAGAGGGAAAGACAGAGAAAGAGACAGAGACAGAAAGGGAGACACACACACACAGAGCGAATATTACAGAAACAGAAGAGAGGGGGGAGAAGGAGAGAGAGAGAGAGAGAGAGAGAGCAAAAGAGAGATAGAGAGAGAGACAGAGGGAGAAAGAGAGAGATAGAGAGAGAGAGAAAGAATCACAGAGACAATGAGAAAGACAGAAAGAGACAGTCAGACAGAAAAACAGACAGACAAACAAGAGGCAGATAAAGAGACAGAAAAATAAGAAACAGAAGGAGAGAGAAAGAGAAACAGGAGGCAGTAGAGAGATTTAGACAAAAAGACAGACAGACAGACAAACAGACAGACAAACAAACAGACAGAGAGACAAACAGACAGACAGATGAACAGACAGACAGACGAACAGACAAACAGACAGACAGACAAACAGACAGACGAACAAACAGACAGACGAACAGGCAGACTAACAGACAGACAAACAGACAGACAGACAAACAGACAGACGAACAAACAGACAGACAGACAGACAGACGGACGGACAATAGATGATGGACATGCAACATTAAGCCTCCATTTAGTGACAGCACAGATGGTGTGGGAACTGGCAGCAAGCTGTTGTACACGGTACGGACATGAAGGGTCACACGGAAAGTGTTGAACATCAACTCCAGCAAAGTGCTAAAGTTACACCTCACTGGGTGTGTGCCTTTGGGAAGTTATGGATTCGCACGGTTTTTATAGTCTGTGACTGGGTGAGGTGTGTATATGTGTATGTGTGCGGGGGGGGGGGGGGGGGGGAGGGGGGACGTGGGGGGAAAATGTGTGGTGTGTGTGTTTGGGGGAGGCGGTGAGTCTGTGTGTGTGAATGCTGTGTGTGTGTGAGTGTATGTATATATTTCTCTCTATTATATATATACAGGGGGGGGGGGGGTGCAAAAGTAATAATAATAATAATAATTACAATATTTATATAGCGCAAAATCTTGATAAAATCAAATCTAAGCGCTGAAACACACACACACGCACGCACGCACACACACGCACGCACGCACACACACGCACCCACGCACACACACACACACACACAACACACGGCTATATATGGGGAGAAAGAATAAAAACAATGGAAAATTATAGAGAGCATAATATATACAATTATATATTGCAATGTGATTCCCCTCCGAGTGGAGACAGGCTGCAGAGGGGATTGAGTGAGATCAGGATTTTATGCAGAGGAGAAAAGGTGAGTTTTGAGAGCGGACTTGAAGGAGAAAAAAGTAGGTTGCTGACGGACTGAGAGAGGAAGTTTGTTCCAGGAGAGCGGACCAGAAACAGAGAAAGCTCGTGGACCATAGGTATTGAGCTTAGTGCGTGGAAAGCGAAAAGTCAGAGGATCGGAGGCAGAGCGGAGGGTACGTGAGGGAACATAGATCTCAAGTAGGCTTGACAGGTAATCGGGGGCTGCGTTATTGAGGCTTTTGTAGCACATGGTGTCTAGTTTGTACTGTATGCGCTTTGATACAGGGAGCCAGTGAAGTTGTGCCAGGAGAGGAGATATGTGGTCAGCTTTTTTTCTTTTTGAGTACAAGGCGTGCAGCATTGTTTTGAATGAGCTGTAGGATGTGAGTGGTGGAGGCAGGAAGACCGGACAGGAGTGAATTGCAATAGTCAATGCGAGACATTATGAAGGAGAGAACGAGTTTTGCAGTTGTTTCGACAGAGAGATACTTCCTGATTAGGCTTATACGATGGAGGTGATAGTAGCAAGATCTGGCAGTTTGAGAAACAAAGTTGTTCATGGAGAGGGTAGAGTCAATGCAGACACCAAGGTTTTTAGCTGAATCAGAAATTGGGACTGATGTGTTACATAATGGGAGAGAAAGAGGAGGCAGCTGAGAAAGTTTCTGACGGGTGCCAATGAGGATAGCTTCTGTCTTATCATCATTTAGCTGAAGTTTGTTGTATGTAAATCCAATTTTTGATGTCCGAGTAACATCAGTGGTGCGAGTCAGGAGGCGCTGTATATTGTCAGGTGAGTCACTGTCTTGAAGTTGGGTGTCATCAGCATAGAAGTGGTGTTTTATAGAGTGAGAGTTGATGATGGTGGACAGGGGGGAGGTGTAAAGAGTGAAAAGAACAGGGCCAAGGACAGATCCTTGTGGAACACCACAGGTCAGGTATGCAGGTTGAGAGTAAGTGCCATTGATGAGAACAGTTTGTTCTTCAAAATTGGTAGCATTATGTCTACCCCCCAACTGTTGAAACTTCCCCTACGTCTCATTCGCGATTACGATCGGACGATCATCACTACCTTTCGTGAATCAGAGAAATTACACCGCTCCCTAGCGAAGTTCAGGAACCATCTACACTTCACACTGCACTGCAAACATCACGGCGTCTTTCCCACCAGCCTAAAAATCAAAACTCCGATGAAAGGAACAGCAGCAAATATATCATCAATCAGGCACAACGAGCACTCATGAACGAACGCATCAAGCAAATCAACACCCGCATCACTTGTCTGGAAGGGAAAATCCAAGACCTCGAGGAAAGACTGAGCTCTAGCACACTACCAGATGCTATGCTCTCCGAAATCAAAGAGTGGCTAAACAACACACGACGAATAGAATGGGACAAAGTACGCCAACGCCATCGAAAGAAATTCGAACTTCTAGCACCAAAAAACAACAGGAGACAACAGAATGACAAAAGCGAGATTACACCTGTACCGGAAGAAACAAAAAGAAAGACCAAAGAGAGGTGGGTGATCAATCTATCAGATCGCCAACTCACTAAACCTGAACAGGAAGTACTAGAGAAAGGACTAAATTTCGCCGTAGCCCCTAACAAGCTTCCAGTGGTAGACCTCATCACAAGCATTGAAACAGCTTGCAGGTATATTGGCCCTAATTCAGAAGAAGCCACACACTTAAGATCAGACTGTGTCAGAATCATGAAACAGGCCAAACTACCGAAATCCAACTTAACACCGGACCAAAGACGGGCTCTGGCGGATTTAAAGAACGAACACGCCACGATGATCCTACCAGCTGACAAAGGTCGTGCCACAGTCATCATGCCTAGACCCATGTACTATGAGAAGGCAAGCAAACTTCTGGAAGATACTACAACATATGAACGCCTCAAGAAAGATCCTACTTCCAAGTTTTCCAACAAACTGAAAGACACACTGAAACGCCTGAAAGAGACGGACCGCCTGTCATTAGAACAGTACAGGAAATTATACCCAACTGTGTCCGACGTCCCCAAGTTCTATGGTCTACCCAAAGTCCACAAGAAAGAAGTCCCCCTCCGTCCCATAGTCGCATCCAGAGGTTCCATCATGTATGAGACGGCTAGATTTGTGGCGGACATCCTATCACCTCTCGTAGGACACACAGATCATCACATCCACAACAGTGCTGACCTAGTGGAAAAACTGAGTAACTACACCCTCGCTCATGATGAACTCCTTGTGTCATATGATGTCTCTGCCCTATTTACCAGCGTACCAGTGAAAGAAAGCATAGAGATCATACGCCGAAGGTTACAAAACGACCAAACCCTCCACCAACGTACATCTCTCACAGTGGACGACGTATGTGAACTCTTGTCCTGCTGCCTCACCACCACCTACTTCACCTTCCAAGGTGAATTCTACCAACAAAAAGAAGGAGCAGCCATGGGCTCCCAGTAAGCCCAATAGTAGCCAACCTGTTCATGGAGGATTTTGAAGAGAAGCATTGGCTTCTTTCCACTCCCCACCACGATACTGGGGGCGCTACGTAGACGACACCATGACTATCCTCCCCCAGCAACTGGTCGAACAGTTCACAGAACATCTGAACAACCAACACCCAGCCATCAAATTCACGAGGGAAGTGGAACAGAACAACTCCATAGCCATGCTGGACACCCTCATCACCAGAACTGATGGCATTCTATCCTTCTCGGTCTACCGTAAACCAACTCATACGGACCAATATTTACAGTTCGACAGCCACCAGCCCCTTGAACACAAACTGGGAGTGATTCGAACCCTTACCCACAGAGCTAACACCATATGCAGTACCCAAGAGGCAAAAGACAAGGAGACAAACCACCTGAAAAAAGTGCTCACCATCTCGGGCTACAAAAAGTGGGCCTGGAACAGCCCGGGAGGCAGGAAATCCAACACCGATCCCAACAGCCAGTGAAACAACACCAGCGCAAGGGACACATCACCATCCCATACGTAGGAGGTGTGAGTGACGCTCTGTCCAGAAAGATCAGAAAACTGGGGGTGGCTGTACATTCCAAACCTTCCAACACCATACGCAGCCAGCTGGTCACCCCCAAGGACAAAACCAGCAAACTCGACAAAGCTGGCATTATATACAGAATAGACTGCCAGGACTGTAACCAACATTATGTCGGTGAAACTGAACGCCCCTTCAGAAGAGACTAACAGAACACAAGAGGGACTCTTCTCCAGTAGGAGCTCACCTACACGCCGAAAAACATCAATTCAGTGCGGACAATGTCAACATCCTGGACAGAGAAAATAAGTGGTTCCAGCGAGGAGTCAAGGAGGCCATCTTCATCGCAGCCACCAACCCCCCGCTCAACAGGGACCGGGGCCGTTACACCCTGCCCCCGGTGTACCATTCTCTGATTCGATCTCGTGAACTGGGTTCATCCCATGTTCGCGAGATCTGAGTAGAGATTCACGCAGACAGCATTAGAGCGCTGACGAAGATGGCGAGAACGCCATCGAAAGCTACGGAACTGTGAGTAGCGATTTTTACACTGTTGGGAGACCTTGTTCTTCAAAATTGGTAGCATTAAGTTTGTTTTCTGTTTGATAGATAAGAAGTGAACCAGGAGAGAGCAATGTCAGAGATGCCAAAAGTATGATGAAGTCTAGAAAGGAGAATACCATGATCAATGGTATCAAAGGCTGCAGACAGATCAAGGAATGTGAGGAGAGAGACTTTGCCAGTATCAGTTGCAAGGAGGAGATTGTTGAGAATGTGTAGCAAGGCAGTTTCAGTGCTATGGCACTGGCGGTAGGCTGACTGGAAAGGATTGAGGAGATTGTTGGCAGACAGGTGAGAGTTCAGTTGGTTGAGGACAACTTTTTCGATGAGTTTTGACAAGAAAGAGAGATTAGAGATAGGCCGGTAATTTTTCAGTTCATTTGGGTCTAAATTGTATTTCTTGAGGAGAGGGTGAACAATAGCAGACTTGAAAGAATCTGGGACAGTTCCAGTTTGGAGAGAAGTGTTGATGATGTCAGTGATGAATGGGAGGAGCGTAGGGAGACAGTCAGAGTAGAGAGAACCTGGAAGAGGATCCAGTTCGCAGGTTTTGAACGACATGGATCTGATTGTGTTGAGAATTTCTTCTTGTGAGACTGGGGTAAGAGTAGTAAGAGGTGTGCCAGAGAAGGAAGGGTCAGGTGGGCATGGTTGACAGGGTGTCCTGTCACGCAGAAGAGTTTGTATTTTGGTGGTGAAATACTTGGAGAATACAGATGGGAGTTCTTCATTTGTGTGTTTTGTTGGGAGAGGTAAATCTTTTCGTGTGCCAAGGAGATGATTCATGGTTGTAAAGAGTTCTTTTGAAGAAGAGGCATTCAGGATTTTGGTTTGGAAATAGTTTGTTTTTGCAGATGCAATGAGGGTGGATACTTTTGTTTTAGAGGCTTGGAAAAGTTGCCTATGTACAGTGAGTTTGGATTTGCGCCAGCGGCGCTCTGCTCTGCGGCGGGCACGTTTTGCACAGGCAATCTCATGTGTGAGCCAGGGGGTAGGGGCGCGGTCAGGTAAAAGACGGGTTGTAGGTATACAGTTATGAAAAAAGAAAACACGTACAATACTCATTGCATTTATTATACAAACAAATGAATATTGCATATACATGTAATAACAAGCACAGCCTTAATCCCTCAGATACTCAAACTACTTGCCGTCGGTATTCACACACTCCTCTAATCGAGAGCGGAATTAAACATTATAATAATGATGTGATACTTACTGTATAGCTACTTTTGCACCCCCCCCCTGTATATATACACACACACACAGACACACACACACACACATATTATATATATATATATTATATACATATATATATATATGTGTGTGTGTGTGTGTGTGTGTGAGAGTATATATATCATATGTATACATATATATATATTATGTGTGTGTGTGCGTGTGTGTGTGTGTGTGTGTATGTATGTGTGTGTGTGTGTGTGTGAGTATATATATCATATGTATACATACATATATATATATATATATATATATGTGGTGTGTGTGTGTATGTGTGTGTGTGTGTGTGTGTGTGTGTGTGTGTGTGTGTGCGTGTGTGTGTGTGTATGTGTGTGCAAGAGTACGCACGTGCGTGTTTGTGTGTTGATGTGGCGTGTGTGTGTGTGTGTCTAGCTGTGTCTGTGCACTTCACTCTCTCTTTCTCTCTCTCCTCTTTCTCTCTCTCTCTTCTCTCTCTCTCTCTCTCTCTCTCTCTCTCTTCTCTCTCTCTCTCTCTCTCTCTCTCTCTCTCTCTCTCTCTGTATGTGTCTGTCTGTCAGTCTCTTTCTCTGTCTGTCTATCTATCTCGTCTGTATCTCTCACACACACGCGCACAAACACACACACAGACACACACACACACACACACACACACACACACACACACACACACACACGCACATACACAACAGACACACACACGCACACGCACACGCACATACACAACAGACACACACGCGCACACGCATACATGACAAACGGAGAGGGGGGGGGGGAAGAGAAAGAGAAAGAGAGAGAGTGAGAATGAAAGAGAAAGTGAGAGAGAGTGAGAGAGAGAAAGAGAGAGAGACAGACAGACAGACAGACAGAGAGATTTGAAACTTGAAACCCCTTCATTACTCAAGGATTGAATTATGTTCAACGGATCTGTCTGACAAGCTAATCCTAGCTGTCTTACACATATTTCTTTAAATTGAGCATACAAACATAAAAACAAAACGCATTAAACAAAATTAATTATACAAACGAAATTCAAAAGTGGTAATAAAAACTTACATACGTGCACCGCGGAGATGAAAAAACAAAAACAACGCATAAATAACAAGTGTAATAAAAGGAGTAAGAAAGGGGGGGGGGTGAGTTGGTAAATAATGATGAAATGGCCGCTCGTATAACTGTATTATGCATAATTCATGCACATAAATAAGCTTGTGTGTCGGCCTTCTTAATGAGAAACTTGTGTCAACATTTAAATTATTTCCGCTGTTGTAACAGTCAACCACTATCCTCGCTGTTCATCTCTTCAGTTCATCCGATACTTCTTCAAGTTTATGGTGATCCTAAGAAGTGTAACTTCAGGATATTTTGTAAGAATGTTTTTTTATATAGATATAAAAATGAAGATTGTTAAAATGGCCTGACATCTTGGTTGGTTGGTTTGTTTTGTTTGTTTGTTTGTTTGTTTGTTTGTTTGTTTGTTTGTTTGTTTGTTTGTTTGTTTGTTTGTTTGTTTGTTTTGTTTTGACATCAGTCGCGACGTGTAATTTCAATTTTCCCAAACAGCACAACTGCGCTCAGTTGCACTTAACAAAATTACTTCAGGATGGCAATCTGAACTTTTCATCCGACTGTGAAATTGAAGTGTAAGTGTCGGTAAAGCTTTATTAGTCATGTTGACAATAAATGATTGCTCAGCTGTACTGAATTTTGGCGTTTTCTCTGTAGGGAATCTTCAGCCTCTGGGTAAACGAGAATTGGTGGTTGTAAAATTTGACGTCAATTGTGCTATTTACAACAAACACCACACCTTCACAGATGTTTTTGACTTTATGGTGCACCTGAACCTTTGCAGCTCTTTTCAATTTTGGTAGAACTTAACCTACAAGTGCTGCAGTCAAATGGATAAGATATCGGACTCGCAATTGGAAGGTGAAAGTTCGATACTGTCTGGGTACCTCTCACCTGGTTGGTAAAGGGTTAAGACTTTTCCAGACTCCCAGGTCAATGTGTGTGAAGACCTGTTACTGCCCTGAACGTCTCTCTCTCCTCTCTCTCTCTCTCTCTCTCTCTCTCTCTTCTCTCTCTCACTCTCTCTCTCTCTCTCACTCACTCCCTCTCTCTCTCACTCTCCTTCTCTCCTCTCTCTCTCTCTCTCTCTCTCTCTCTCACTCTCTCTCTCACTCTCTCTCTCACTCTCTCTCTCTCTCTCATCTCTCTCTCTCTCACTCCTCTCTCTCTCTCTCTCTCTCTCTCTCTCTCACTCTCTCTCTCTTCTCTCGCTCTCTCTCACTCTCCTCTCACTCCTCTCTCACTCTCTCTCTCTCATCTCTCTCTCTCACTTCCTCTCTCGTTCTCTCTCTCACACGCTCCCTCTCACTCTCTCTCTCTCTCTCTCACTCTCTCACTCTCTCACTCTCTCTCTCTCTCTCTCATTCTCTCACTCTCTGTCTGTCTGTCTGTCTGTCTGTCTGTCTCTCTCTCTCTCTCTCTCTCTCTCTCTCTCTCTCTCTCTCTCTCTCGCATGCAGGACGCCATATGTGACAGACAAAGATCCTGTAAGACATAAAGAGTCCGCTGGTTTATTTGAACACAAACATATCCAGCACGCACAGCCACCGGAGACGGAATCTATAGACTGTGCAGCAACATACCACCTGCGCAATGTAAGCAAATCTACACACACACACACCCACACACGAGTGCACACACACACACACACACACACACACACACACACACACACACACACACACACTCGCGTACACACACACACACACACACACACACACTCACACACAACACAAACACACACACACATGTATATCCATATATATATATATATATATATATATTATGTATGTGTTGTGTGTGTGTGTGTGTGTGTGTGTGTGTGTGTGTGTGTGTGTGTGTGTGTGCGTGCGTGTGTATGTGTGTGTGTGCAGATATATATACATATAGACGGATAGATAGATGGGTATAGATATAGATATAGACATAGACATAGACATAGATACAGATACAGATATAGATATAGACATAGACATAGATATAGATATAGATATAGAATAGATATAGACATAGATATAGATATAGACATAGACATAGATATAGATATAGACATAGCCATAGATACAGATATATAGATACATAGACATAGTACAGATACAGATATAGATATAGACATAGATACAGATATAGATATACACATAGACATAGGTACAGATACAGATATAGACATAGACATAGATATACACATAGACATAGACATAGACATAGATATAGATATAGATATGATAGACATAGACGTAGATATAGATATGGATATAGACATAGACATAGACATAGACATAGATATAGATATAGACATAGACGTAGATATAGATATGGATATAGACATAGACATAGACATAGAATAGCATGATAAGACATAGACTAGAATAGATATAGATATAGAATAGACATAGACATAGATATAGATATGGATATAGATATAGACATAGACATAGACATAGATATAGATATAGACATAGATATAGATATAGACATAGACATAGACATAGATATAGATATAGACATAGATATAGATATAGACATAGACATAGACATAGACATAGATATGATATAGACATAGACATAGATATAGATATGGATATAGATATAGACATAGACATAGACATAGACATAGATATAGACATAGATATAGATATAGACATAGACATAGATATAGACACAGACATAGACATAGATATAGACATAGACATAGACATAGATATAGATATAGACATAGACGTAGACATAGTATATAGACATAGATATAGACATAGATATAGATATAGACATAAACATAGATAGTATAGACATAGACATAGATATAGATATAGACATAGACATAGACATAGATATAGATATAACATAGATATAGATATAGACATAGACATAGATACAGATATAGATATAGACATAGACATAGATACTAGATATAGATATAGACATGAACATAGATATAGATATAGATATAGACATAGATATAGATATAGACATAGACATAGATAAGATATATAGATATAGATATAGACATAGATATAGATATAGACATAGACATAGATACAGATATAGATATAGACATAGATATAGACATAGACATAGATATAGACATAGACATAGATATAGATATAGACATAGACATAGACATAGATACAGATATAGATATACACATAGACATAGATACAGATATAGATATAGACATAGATATAGACATAGACATAGATATAGACATAGACATAGACATAGATATAGATATAGATATAGACATATAGACAGATCAGATATAGATATAGATACATAGACATAGATACAGATATAGACATAAACATAGATATAGATATAGACATATAGACAGATACAGATATAGATATACACATAGACATAGTACAGATATAGACATAAACATAGATATAGATATAGATATAGATATAGACATAGATATAGATATAGACATAATATAGATATAGATATAGATATAGATATAGATAAGATATAGCATATAGACATACAGAATAGATATAGATACATAGACAGATACAGATATAGATATAGACATAGATATAGATATAGACATAGATATAGATATAGATATAGATATAGGCATATAGACAGATACAGATATAGATATAGATACATAGACATAGATACAGATATAGATATAGACATAGACATAGATACAGATAGAGCTATAGACATAGACAGAAACATAGACATAGATATAGACATAGACATAGTATACAGATACAGATATAGAATAGACATAGAATAGATACAGATATAGACATAGACATAGATACAGATACAGATATAGATATAGACATAGATCATAGATACAGATATAGAATAGACATAGTACAGATACAGATATAGATATAGACATAGACATAGATACAGATATAGACATAGACATAGATACAGATATAGATACAGATATAGACATAGACAGAGACATAGATACAGATATAGACATAGACATAGACAGAGACATAGATACAGATATAGACATAGATACAGATACAGATATAGATATAGACATAGACATAGACATAGACAGAGACATAGATATAGATATAGATATAGACATAGACAGAGACATAGACATAGACATAGATACAGATATAGATATAGATATAGACATAGACAGAGACATAGACATGATACAGATATAGATATAGATATAGACATAGACAGAGACATAGACATAGATACAGATATAGATATGGATATAGACATAGACAGAGACATGGATACAGATATAGACATAGACATAGACATAGATACAGATACAGATATAGATATAGACATAGATATAGACATAGATATAGATATAGACATAGACATAGATACAGATATAGATATAGACATAGACATAGATACAGATATAGATATAGATACAGACATAGACATAGATACAGATATAGATATAGACATAGACATAGATACAGATACAGATATAGATATAGACATAGACATAGATACAGATACAGATATAGATATAGACATAGACATAGATACAGATACAGATATAGATATAGACATAGACATAGATATAGATATAGACATAGACATAGAGACATAGATATAGATATAGACATAGACACAGATACAGATATAGACATAGACGTAGATATAGATATAGACATAGACAGAGACATAGACATAGACATAGATATAGACATAGACAGAGACATAGATATAGATATAGACATAGACATAGATAAAGATATAGATATAGACATAGACATAGATACAGACATAGAATTATAGACATAGACACGTAGATACAGATAGAGATAAAGATACAGACATAGACACAGATATAGATACAGATATAGATATAGACATAGACAGAGACATAGATACAGACATAGACATAGATACAGACACAGATATAGATATAGATACAGACATAGACATAGACATAGATATAGATATAGAGATCGGAGATAAGTCCCAACAGTAAAAAGTGTTAATAGATAAATAAATAACATAACAATAAAACAAACAAGCCACAACCACGATAAACGGTCTGGTTGTACATTAAAATAAAACCTATTACGGTCTGATTGTACATTAAGATAAAACCTATTACTTTTAGCAGTGTGGTCTTGAAAATTGGGCACCATTCCACAGAAGATCTTTGACTGCTCTTAGCCTGCTTATCGGTAAAAACGTTCTTCAAGGGAGAAAATCGGCCAGCAATGGCTTGCTTATCTTTGAATGCACATACGCAAAACTCATCTTTTCTAAGTTTACCTAAACTCATAACCTGAAGCTTGTCTTTTCTCAGTTTGCTCAAAATCCAAGGAAGCTTACCTAACTCACAATCTTAAGCTCGTCTTTTCTAAGTTTGCTTAAGTCTAAAGCAAACTTACCTAAACTCACAATCTTAAGTTTGTGTTTTCTCAGTCTGCTTAAGCCCAAAGCAAGCTTACCTAAACTTACAATCTTAAGGTCGTCTATTGTATGTTTGCTTAGGACCAAAGTAAATTTACCTAACCTCACAATCTAAACCTTGTCTTTTCTAAGTTTGCTTAAGCCCAAAGCAAACTTACCTAAACCCTCGATTTAAGACAAGCTTTCCTCAGTTTGTTTAAGCCAAAGTAAAACTCACCAGCTAAAACTTGTCTTTTCTCAGCTTGCTTTACCCTAAAGCAAACTTACCTAAACTCTTGATATAAAATCAGGTTTTCTCAGTTTGCTTAAGCCCAAACCAATATGAAGCTTGTCTTTTCACTGTTTGCATCTGCCCAACACAAACTTTCCCACACTCACAATCTTAGGCTCGTCTTGTCATAATTTGCTTAGGCGTAAAACAAACTTACCTAAACTCACAATCCAAAGCTTGTCTTTTCTAAATTTGCTTAAACCTAAAAAGAAAAATTACCTAAACTCACAAGTTTGTCTTTTTGTAAGTGTGCTTAAACCCTAAGTAAACTGACCTAAGCTCACAATCTAAGATCGACTGTGCAATCGTGTTCAGGTCTTCTACACCTCACTCTCCTGTGACTTCGGGGTCAGGGACAACCTTTACCCTACCATTTAAAGAGACGAGTAGTGTGACGGTGGAGCTTTGCAAGACGTGAAGTCGGGAAGGGGTGGGTGTGGGTGTGGGTGAGGAGGCGGCTACGGGTGGCTGCACATACTGTGAACATCAGTTCTTATCGTCGACAGATTCTTTTTTTCGTGCGATTGCCTGTCGCCAAGCTTGGATGCACTGCATGATTATTCTATCTCTTCAAACGAGCAGTTTTTCTTTTTTTTTTCTTTTTCTTTTTTTTAAGGGTGTGGGGAAATTTTTTTTCCTCTAATGTCTTTTCAAAAAAAAAAAATGTCTGGGAGGAGATTGGTTGTAACCTGCATGGGGCCGATGAATATGTGTGTGCAGGAGGAGGGGGTGCGTGTGTGTGGGGGGTGGGGCATTTGCGTGTGTGTGTGTGTGTGTGTGTGTGTGTGTGTGTGTGTGTGTGTGTTTGTGTGTGTGTATGTGTATGTGCGTGTGTATGTATGTGTGTGCGTGTGTGTCTGTATGTGATTGTGTGTGTGTGTGGTGCGTGTGTGTGTGTGTGTGTGTGTGTGTGTGTGTGTGTGTGTGTGTGCGTGCGTGTATTGTTGTTGTTGTTGTGTATGTATGTGTGTTCGTGTGTTTGTGTATGTGTGTGTGTGTGTGTATGCATGCGAGTGCGAGCGTGTGTATACGTATGCGTGTGCGAACGTGTGTGTGTGTGTGTGTGTGTGTGTGTGTGTGTGTGTGTGTGTGTGTGTTTGTGTGTGTGTGTGTGTGTATGTATGCATGCATGTATGTATGTATGTATATATGTATGTTTGTGTCTATGTATGTATGTATGTATGTATGTATGTATGTATGTCTCTATGTATGTATGTATGTCTGTATGCGTGCATGCACGCATGTATGTATGTATGTATGTGTATGTGCGTGTGTGTGTACATGCACCCGCATGCGTGTGAGTGGTGTGTATGTGTGTGTGTGCGCGCGCACGCGCGCGTGTGTGTGTGTGTGTGCTCGCGAGCGCGCGTCAGCCGATTGGCTGGGTCTATTGATAGAGCCATGGACTTAACATCAAATGTCTTGAGTTCAATCCCAGCCCGCAACGTAATAAAAAAAAGCTGGGTGTGTACCAGACACAGACACTTACCAGCAGATTTGGACGGAGCACATATGGAGCTCTCCGAGTGCAAATGAATTTTGTCTTGAACAAATTCCAAAACTTCCTCTCTGTCTCTGTCTCTTTGGCTCTCTGTCTCTCTGTCTCTGTCTGTCTTTATTTCTGTCTGTCTGTCTGTCTGCCTGTCTGTCTGTCTGTCTCTCTCTCTCTCTTTCTCTGTCTGTCTCTCTGTCTCTGTCTCTCTCTCTCTCTTTCTCTATCTGTCTGTCTGAATATCTGTCTCTGTTTGTCTGTCTGTCTCTCTCTCTCTCTCTTTCTCTCTCTCATTGTCATTCTCTCTCTCTCTGTCTCTGTCTCTCTCTGTCTCTATCTGTCTCTCTCTCTTTCTCTCTCTCTCTTGTCTCTCTCTCTTCCACCCCCCTCTCTCTCTCTCTTTGTGTGTGTGAGTCTATGCTTGAGTGTGCGTTGTTGGTTGTTTGTTGTGTGATCTTCAAATAAGACTGAATTTGTAGTGAATAACATCCATCGTTGCCAAGATATTCATCAGAATTAATCACATCAAGATTAGGGAGAGATACTGATGAGGCGAAAGAAGCTAAAGCGAATGTGGATAAAGCGATTCATTAGATAAGATCGATTTCTGATAAAGCGAAACACTAGATAAGATAAATCTGGATAAAGCGAACTACGGGATAAGGACAAAACTGCTTAAAGCAAATAAGCAGATAAAGACGAGTCTGGATAAAGCGAATCAACGAAAAAGGCGAATGTCGATAAAGCGAATCACGAGATAAGGATGAATCTGTATTAGGCGAAAATACCAGATTAGGACGAATCTGGATAAAGCAAATCGCTGAATAAAGTGAATCAGATATAAGGAACCCGGATAAGACGAATCAGATTAGGTTAGATAAATAAGGCGATTAACGACACAACTTTGAATTTTGGATATTACGAGGAACAGGTACTAGGTAAACAGGCATACCTTGAGCCATGTCACTTAATTTAACCCTTTGACTCCCGCATCCTACCCACCAACCTACCCGCAAAAACTTAACCCTTTTACTCCCTCAGCCTATCCACCAGCTTCCTGCAGGAAGCTGGTAGATAGGGTGAGAGAGTCAAAGGGTTAAGTTTTTGCTTTGCTAGCGTGCTTGACAATGCAGGATGCCGGTGGACAACAGTGCGAGAGTCAAAGGGTTAGGAGAGATTACCTGTATGTTTTAATTTTTTTTTTCCTATGTTTTCTTTTAGTTGCTCAACACACTTGACCATTTTTCTTGCCTGCTTTTCCTTCTTTTCTATCTTTATCTGGACACTTCATGCGGAAAACAAGTGGGTAACGTGTGAGAAGCATTAGTTGTTTGATTATTTGATTATTTTTACATGTACTTTTTCAGTACAGGGACTGGAGGAATCACGGATGAGTGCACAGTTGTGTGAGTGAGCACAGTTGCGACGCACGCTTGCACATACACCCCCCCCCCCCACACACACACACACACAGATACACGCACACACACGCACATGCATACACACATACACACACGCGCGCGCATCATATGCACAAACGCACACACATAATACACACAAATGCCACAAATGCACACACTCACACGTACATGCACACAACATAAATGTACACACACAATACACACGTACGCACGCACACATACACTACTCACACACACACACACACACATTCACACCACACACGCACACATATACACACACAAACACACATATTACATACACGTGCAAGCATATACAACACATACACGCACACATACACGCACACACATATTCACACACATACACACACACACACACACAAACACACACACACACACACACACACACACACACACACACACACACACACACACACACAAAGAAAACAAAACAACAACAAAGCGCAGGGGTTTTTTACATACAGCAAAGACTAAGTACTGCTAAAATTTTCATACCAACACCACAGGTATGAAACTCTCTGGACTGACTGATGCCAGAATACTTATATTATCATGATAGGGGTTCCTCTTATAATGTGCCATAATCATTTTTTTAAAAAACAACAACAAAGGAATTAACTTCACATCATCGCGGTCATTCTGTTCAACCCTTTCTAAAACTGAATAATTTACACTGACTTCATCTTTGCTTCAGTCAGGTTTTCATGTTTGTCGCCGACATGTCAACAGTGCATGAATCCTTAATGAGGACCAGTGTTGGCTGTGTGTTTAGCTCTGTCTGTTGAGTGTCTACATGTCAACCTCTATGTGAAGCCTTAATCAGGACCAGTGTTGGCTGTGTTTGGCTCTGTCTGTTGTGTATCTACATGTCAACCTCTATGTGAAGCCTTAATCAGGACCAGTGTTGGTTGTGTTTGGCTCTGTCTGGTGAGTGTCCCACATGTCAACTTCTATGTGAAGCCTTAATCAGGACCAGTGTTGGTTGTGTTTGGCTCTGTCTGTTGTGTGTCTACATGTCAACCTCTATGTGAAGCCTTAATCAGGACCAGTGTTGGCTGTGTGTTTAGCTCTGTCTGTTGTGTGTCTACATGTCAACCTCTATGTGAAGCCTTAATCAGGACCAGTGTTGGCTGTGTTTAGCTCTGTCTGGTGGGGTCTACATGTCAACCTCTATGTGAAGCCTTAATCAGGACCTAGTGTTGGCTGTGTTTTGCTACGTCTGTTGTGTGTCTACATGTCAACCTCTATGTAAAGCCTTAATCAGGACCAGTGTTGGCTGTGTGTTTAGCTCTGTCTGTTGTGTGTCTACATGTCAACCTCTATGTGAAGCCTTCATCAGGACCAGTGTTGGCGTGTGTTTAGCTCTGTCTGTTGTGTGTCTACATGTCAACCTCTATGTGAAGCATTAATCAGGACCAGTGTTGGCTGTGTTTGGCTCTGTCTGGTGAGTGTCTACTGTCAACCTCTATGTGAAGCCTTAATCAGGACCAGTGTTGGTGTGTGTTTAGCTCTGTCTGTTGTGTGTCTACTGTCAACCTCTATGTGAAGCCTTCATCAGGACCAGTGTTGGCCGTGTGTTTAGCTCTGTCTGTTGTGTGTCTACATGTCAACCTCTATGTGAAGCCTTAATCAGGACCAGTGTTGGTCTGTGTTTGGCTCTGTCTGGTGTGTGTCTACATGTCAACCTCTATGTGAAGCCTTAATCAGGACCAGTGTTGATGTGTGTTTAGCTCTGTCTGTTGTGTGTCTACATGTCAACCTCTATGTGAAGCTTAATCAGGACCAGTGTTGGCTGTGTTTGGCTCTGTCTGTTGTGTGTCTTCATGTCAACCTCTATGTGAAGCCTTATCAGGACCAGTGTTGGTGTGTTTGGCTCTGTCTGGTGAGTGTCTACATGTCAACTTCTATGTGAAGCCTTAATCAGGACCAGTGTTGGTTGTGTTTGGCTCTGTCTGTTGTGTGTCTACATGTCAACCTCTATGTGAAGCCTTAATCAGGACCAGTGTTGGCTGTGTGTTGCTCTGTCTGTTGTGTGTCTACATGTCAACCTCTATGTGAAGCCTTAATCAGGACCAGTGTTGGCTGTGTGTTTAGCTCTGTCTGTTGTGTGTCTACATGTCAACCTCTATGTGAAGCTTTAATCAGGACCAGTGTTGGCTGTGTTTAGCTCTGTCTGTTGTGTGTCTACATGTCAACCTCTATGTGAACCCTTAATCAGGACCAGTGTTGGCTTGTGTTTGGCTCTGTCTGTTGAGTGTCTACATGTCAACCTCTATGTGAAGCCTTAATCAGGACCAGTGTTGGCTGTGTGTTTGGCTCTGTCTGTTGAGTGTCTACATGTCAACCTCTATGTGAAGCCTTAATCAGGACCAGTGTTGCGTGTGTTTGGCTCTGTCTGTTGAGTGTCTACATGTCAACCTCTATGTGAAGCCTTAATCAGGACCAGTGTTGGCTGTGTGTTTGGCTTGTCTGTTGTAGTGTCTACTGTTTTGTGTGTGTTGTGTGTGTGTGTTGTTGTTTGTTGGTGTTGGTGTGTGTGTGTGTGTGTGTGTGTGTGTGTGTGTCAGTAGCTGTCACGCGATGTAAGGATCCACGAGTACACTGCATAGAAGCCCAAGGAAAATCAAATCACCACAAAGTCCTCGTTAACAGCGGTAGGAGAACTTTTTAAATTCGGTGTTTGCAGTTCAAAGTTTGTTCAAGACGAACTGATCGCACTCAGACAATTTCATATGCGCTCTGCTTAAATCTGGCCTCATTCCTTGCGCTTGCATAAAACTCTATGCGCTAGCTACAACATCCTGAAACTGCCAAATGGTGGTGGAGGAGAGGAGGGGGGGGGAGAAAAGGGTTTATCAAACAAAATAGACACACGCACACGCACAAACACACACACACACACACACACACACACACACGCACACACACACACACACACACGCACACACGCACGCACGCACGCACGCACACACACACACACACACACATACACATACAAACACACACACACACACATACACACACACACCTGCGATCGATGTAAAACAATCCCCCCCCCCCTTTTTTTTTTTAAAGAAAAGAAGAAAAAATGGGCGGAGGCGGGCAGGGACATATATATAGACTACAGTAAGAAATAGTTGTCCCAGCTCAAGTGACCCAAGACAAAGTAAACATCCATTTGCTGAACATCTCGTCTTTAGTGTTCGTCAGTCGTTGTTCTTTGTTCTTTCTTTCTCTGTTCCACATTAGACAAAGACCAGTGACCGAAAGCTTTTTTGTTTTGTTTTTTCAAGGATCATCGCACTCAGGGAGGTTACCTTTGTGCTCACCTTATATTTTTCCCCGCCCTATGTTTTACGCCACCTTAATGGCCACAGAAGCTGGGGCAGCTTTTGTTGTTGTTGTTGGGTGTTTTTTTTTCATGCGATGATAATGATGTCGATGAGGATGATAATTATAATGCTATGGAGTTCCATCTAGAATTGAGACTGAGTGACAGGGCTGTACTCTACGCTTACTATCATCATATATCCTGGCGTCAACCAGGCCCGAGATATACAGACATCTGCGGAGCTGATCAGAGGATTTCAGCAACACCCTCAGTGACGCATCCGAGAAGTAGATGAGACTCGACTGTGTGGTCCCAGTCTTCCCGATGAGCCCATAGCACGACCAACTCTGGGTAGGAGCCGGTTAGAGCCGGAAAATCCCACAATGATTTTTGAAAAGACTGATGGGGACTTGAACCCACAACCTTCCAGTCGGTAGTCCGTTGCGCTAACAGCTACACCACTCAGTGACGGAAAGTTTGTGCCTTCCCTCGTGTCATCCATTACCTATGCATTCTTTAGTGTCTGGAATTGAAGCGAACCTCAGCATTTCTTCTTGGTTCCTATTTGCTTGTTTCAGACACATTATGTTTAGGGTTTCGGAGATTCTTGGAAGTTCCTTCAACAATTATTCATCACTTTCGGGCAATTCCATATAGGCTCTGTCCAAAGCTGTCAGTAATTATCTGGCAGAATTCTCGAGCCCGCGCAAACCCCCTGAAATGGAAAGGGAAGCGGGGATGGAGGGGGGGGGGAACAAACAGGCAATCTGACGCATGCGTGCTTTATTATAGGAATGCCTGTATGTATGTGTGTACGCATTCGTTATATATTTGATGGCTTCATTTATTTGATCAGTTCAATTTGACGGTTTGGTGTGTTGGGTGGTGGCGGTTTGCGTGCCCGTGCGTGAGTGTGGGGGTGGGGGGTGGGGGTGTTTACGTGTGTATGTGAGTGTGTGCGTGTGTGTGCGTGCGTGCGTGTGTGTGCGAGTCCGTGTGTGTGTGTGTGAGCGAGTCCACGTGTGTGTTTGGGTGTGCGTATGTACGTGTGTGTGTTTGCGTGCGCGCGAGCGTGTGAGTGTTTGGGTGTGTTTGGGTGGGTGTGTATGCGGTATTTGCATTTATATGAGTTTATTTTACATACTAGACAGAGTTTATGTTGCATGTCAAGTTATGACATTTTAGGGTGTGTGTTTCACGTATTGTATTACGCTTCTGTGAAAGACCACGACGTGTTTTGTTTGTTTGTTTGTTTGTTTGTGTTTTGTTGGTTTTGTTGTTGTTGTTGTTGTTGTTTTGTATGTTTGTTTGTTTGTTTGTGTTTTGTTGGTTTTGTTGTTGTTGTTGTTTTGTATGTTTGTTTGTTTGTTTTTTTGTTTGTGTTTTGTTGGTTTTGTTGTTGTTTTGTTTTGTTTGTTTGCTTGTTTGTTTGTTAGTTTTTTTTTCTGAAGACAATAAACTTGATCTGATTTTGACCTATGAAACCGCTGTAAGCTGATACCATCATAATGATTGGGGTTAACAAGAAATAGCCGAGGGTGCTGGATGGGACCCAGAGCATCAATGCCTCACCACTCTCCGGACAATCGCCTCTCAAGCTCCCGACGCCAGTCGACAGTCATTTCATCAAGCAAAGAGGGGCTGTCCATGCGCTGCATGACCCTTTCGGACCCAGTCATCAGTTGCCCTGTTTACAAACCGAACGGCAAGGTGGGGAGATGACAAACCCAAGGACATAGCCACACAACACGCACCAACCAGGTCCAGCCCAGCCACCGCACCAAGGAGAATGGAAGATCCCTCTCTCTCCCCAACTCTCGGTCTTCATCTCTCTTTTGGGCAGCCCGCCCTGTCTCCATCTCGCTTAGCTGCCGATTCCTTCCCCCCTTACTACAGATGGGCAGTTATCAGGCTGGCTTCTATACTGCAGGCTGGTACTGTTCTCAGAATATCAGATCTTGAGTCTCCAAAGCTCTATCATCAGAGGAATCAGCCAGCCCAGGAGAAAAAGAATCGTTCAATCATCGTGATCATCATCATCATCATCATCATCATCATCATCATGTGTCCTGCCGCGTGGCGCTGGCGATCATGGCCCTCCATACGAATCCATCTCTTGTCTCTGCAAGTACATCTACCACCCTCTCTGTCCTCAGCCAACCTGCAAGTCCGTCCAGTATTTTCTCCTGGGTCTACCTGGTGTTCTCTTTCCATCCAGCTTTTATCTGTTGTGACCAGGTGTTCTAATTTCTGGTTATCTCGGAAGAGAGTAAGACTAGGGGAGTAAACCTTGACAGAAAATCACCCCCACTGCCTTGTGGGCAGTCGTGGGAACGACAAAGGATAGCGGAGAGTCCGTACAAAAACTAATTGAAGGCAACGGGACACCACCATCGTATACTCCCTAGATTGTCATGGTCAGCCAGAATACGAAAAAGGAGGAAAACGACGTAAATAAGGTTTCCTGTGGAACACCTTCCTCCGGTAGCAACCGTTCAATACAGGTCGAAATTCATGGAACAGAACAACAAGCCAAGGTTCGTAAAAAGCAGTGACGCATCCAGGCGTCGTACTCAGGTCATGATGATGTAACGAAGGCTCTGCCTGTGTGATTAGACTATGGATGCGCTCAGTTGAGAACTTGCCTGTATGTGGAATAGCTTCGGCTGTGGCCAAGCAGGCTGATTCTTAACCCTTTGACTCCCGCACCTTATCCATGAGCTTCCTGCATTGCCAACCGTGCTAGCAAAGCAAAAACTTAACACTTTGATTCCCTCACCCTATCCACCAGCTTCCTGCATCCACCAGCTTTCTGAATAGGGTGAGGTAATCAAAGGGTTATGTTTCTGCAGTTGGTAGATAGGTACGGGAGTCAAAAGGTTAAGTGACAGTCCTTGGCACACGAAGGTTGATGGCTATGGGCGGGTGGTCGTTGCCAAAGCTTTCCTTCTGTCACCTCTGTCCTGTGTCCACAGTCCATTTCGTTTCTCCCTCACATTGGTGATGTCTGCCCTTACAGCCTGTCGCCAGGCACGCTGATTTGTAGCTGTCGCCAGGCACACTGATCTGTAGCTGTCCCCAGGCACACTGATCTGTAGCTGTCGCCAGGCACACTGATTTGTAGCTGTCACCAGGCACACTGATTTGTAGCTGTCACCAGGCACACTGACTTGTAGCTGTCACCAGGCACACTGATCTGTAGCTGTCACCAGGCACACTGACTTGTAGCTGTCGCCAGGCACACTGATCTGTAGCTGTCGCCAGGCACACTGATCTGTAGCTGTTGCCAGGCACACTGACTTGTAGCTGTCACCAGGCACACTGATCTGTAGCTGTTGCCAGGCACACTGATTTGTAGCTGTCACCAGGCACACTGATATGTAGCTGTCACCAGGCACACTGATTTGTAGCTGTCACCAGGCACACTGATATGTAGCTGTCTCCAGGCACACTGATCTGTAGCTGTCGCCAGGCACACTGATTTGTAGCTGTCACCAGGCACACTGATTTGTAGCTGTCACCAGGCACGCTGATTTGTAGCTGTCACCAGGCACACTGATTTGTAGCTGTCGCCAGGCACACTGATTTGTAGCTGTTGCCAAGCACACTGATCTGTAGCTGTTGCCAGGCACACTGATTTGTAGCTGTTGCCAGGCACACTGATTTGTAGCTGTCACCAGGCACACTGATTTGTAGCTGTCGCCAGGCACATTGATTTGTAGCTGTCGCCAGGCACACTGATTTGTAGCTGTCACCAGGCACACTTATTTGTAGCTGTCGCCAGGCACACTGATTTGTAGCTGTTGCCAGGCACACTGATTTGTAGCTGTCACCAGCCACACTGATTTGTAGCTGTCGCCAGGCACATTGATTTGTAACTGTCGCCAGCCACACTGATCTGTAGCTGTCACCAGACACACTGATCTGTAGCTGTCGTCAGGCACACTGATTTGTAGCTGTCGCCAGGCACACTGATTTGTAGCTGTCGCCAGGCACACTGATTTGTAGCTGTCGCCAGGCACATTAATTTGTAGCTGTCGCCAGGCACACCGATTTGTAGCTGTCGCCAGGCACATTAATTTGTAGCTGTTGCCAGGCACATTAATTTGTAGCTGTCACCAGGCACACCGATTTGTAGCTGTCGCCAGGCACACTGATTTGTAGCTGTCACCAGGCTCACTGATTTGTAGCTGTCTCTTGCCAAATGTCCACACTAATATCAGTGGATTTCAGGTCAGGTTTGTAGACGTCACTGTACATGTACACCATCTTATTGGAGACAGGGCTGGGACCCTTTGGCGAGCTCTCTATAACGGATATCTTTTTGAAAAAAAAAAAAGCGGCCATACCACGTTGAAAACATCGGTTCTCGTCCGATCACCGAAGTTAAGCAACGTTGGGTCCGGTTAGTACTTGGATGGGTGACCGCCTGGGAACACCGGATGCTGTTGGTGGTTTCTTGTTGTTGTTGTTGTTGTTGCTGTTTTCTCAGGACTTGACCGGCTCATGTGTTTATGAGCAGGATTCATATAAGGCTTGTGCCACAGTCATTCTGGATCTTGTCCATCACATGGCACCTGTGATATTAGTGCATATGGAATTCATTCCGAGCGTGTAGACGTCATCTTGAGAAACTGAAACTTGAAAAAAAAACTTCCCCTGTTTATTGTTGTACAGCTTTACCAAACTCAATATGTGGGGGGGGGGGGGATTAATTGAAGAGTCCTCTCAATCGATCAGGGGGGTGGGCGGGGCTTAATCACGTCAGTCAAAACCAGTATCGTTATTTATTCGTTATTTATAGCCGTAAATATATTTTTTTCCATTTGTTATTTGAATTTTGCAATTTTCTTATGCAAGTTAATTCCAAAGCACTGATATATTTTCTTATACCAGGAATCACAAGGCACCATTTTTATGTGCTTTATGCTCGATATTTTTTGGTTAATTTTATTTCTTATTTTCCATTCCTAGCAAATTCAAATGCTTCTGTT
>CM060314.1:14300049-14307549 GCA_030674185.1 Monoplex corrugatus | reverse complement strand
CTGTCTGTCTGTCTATCTGTCTGTCTATCTACCTATCTATCTATCGATCGATCGATCAATTGCTCTATTTATCGATCTATCTGTCTATCTATCTATCTGTCTATCTAGCTATCTATCGATCGATCGCTCTATCTATCGATCTATCTATCTATCTATCTATCTATCTATCTATCTATCGATCGATCGCTCTATCTATCGATCTATCTATCTATCTATCTATCTATCTATTTATTCACTTTTTTGCGCTAAATGTTGTGCATTTACTCTTTTTGGTCTTTTGTGTAGGCTTAACAAAGGCCAGTTGGCCGAAAATTTGCGCCTGTCTGATTTTGTTATGTTATAGTTAACACGCGATCTAATTCTTATGTGTGTGTGTGTGTGTGTGTGTGTGTGTGTGTGTGTGTGTGTGTGTGTGTATGTGTGTGTGTGTGTGTGTGTGTATGTGTGTGTGTGTGTGTGTGTGTGTGTGTGTGTGTGTGTGTGTGTGTGTGTGTGTGTGTGTGTGTGTATGGTTCCTATTCGCTTGAACGCTGGCAGTAACTCACGATACAGATTTAAGAAAATCTTGCAAACAGATTTTTGTCACAGACACGCACACAGACACACAGACACGCACCTCTCTCAGGTCGGTATGAAACAATCCCCTCCCCCACTCCCCTGCATTTTTTAAAAGGTAAAATGAAAAACTAAAGAGTGCAGTTAATATACAAGAATATCAAAAGAAAACAGTGTTTGAAGCAATAGTACATTTAGCGTGACAGGGAGTAGTTATAAACAAAGCAGTATGCCACTGCCACAAAGAAACATTGGCTTACACTTTCTGTCATGTGTTGACTGATTCTGCTTGTGGTGCCGTGGGCTCAAGATCTCATGTTTTAAATCTTAAGTTCGGTTCCAGCTGGCAAACTTAACCCTTTGACTCCTGTACCATGTCCACCAGCATCCTGCATTGTCAACCATGCTAACAAAGCAAAAAACTTAAATCCTTTGGCTCCGTCACCCTATCCGACACTCTTCCTGCTGGAAGCTGGTGGATAGCAAGAGGGAGTCAAAGGGTTAAGTTTTTGCAGTTGGTGGATATAAAGTGCGGGAGTCAAAGGGTTAGATAAACGCTGGCCTGTCGGCTGCCCCGTCTTAATGTTCCGATCATTCTGCTGATGTCAGTCTAGCGTTTTGTAGGGCTCACACACAAACATGTACATACATGTACATTTGCATGAACACGCACACACTTGCATACTCACACATTTGTACGCAGGTATACACACACACACAACACACACATGCACGCATACACACACTCACGTATGCACACACACATAAACACACACACATGCGCACGCACACACACCCACACATATACACACGCGCGCACACACGTATGCACACATACATAATATCACTAATATCACTTATAGTGAAAAGACGTTAAATCAAAGAACGAACGAACACATACATAAACACATACGCAAATAGACTAACATACACACACACAAACACAAACATATATTTAGACAAAAACATGCACACACGCACACACACACACATACACACACACGCGCGCACGCAAACACAAACATACTCTCAGACACTAACACGGGCGAACACATAAACATACACACACACGAACACTTGCATGCATACAGACATACACACACACACCGAGACACACGTGCACAGAGACACACACACACATTCACACAGACACACGAACGTACATGGCAAACACACACACACACACACACACACACACACACACACACACACACACCACACACACACACACACACACACACACACACACACACGCATATATATATATGTGCGTATATGTAGAAAGAAACTCTAGGGAGAGCTAGACAACAGAAGGTCTTCAGAGAAGTAACCCCCTTTAGACAAGTGTTTCGGCCCTGAATTCCTTACACTCTCGGGGGGCCGGGCCACATCCAGGTCATGACTCCTGGATGCCCTTCTGCTGTTGTCTATTTTTTTTTTTTTTTTTCCCACGCCGGGGATCGAACCTGGGCGATTCTGCGCTTCAGAACTGCGGTACGCGGTTTTACCAATGTGCTAACGGGGCACACATCATCTGTAGGGAATTTAATCCTTATGAAGTTCACTTTTTTGGTTCCTCCTTGCCCAGATCCAGCTTGAGCTCCTTTCTGCTGCCTCTGCCATCGCTTTAAGGGCTCTAGTCCTCTTCTTCCCAGAAATGGCGAGTTGTTTCATGAGATCATAAGCGGAGGTGCCCACAAACCCTCTTGCCCCGACCTCTATGGCGAAGATTTTGACCCGCAGACCTGCTTTCTTCAGGGTGCTGGCAAGACCGGCGTATTTTTCGGTCTTGTAGATATGTGCTTCTTCCATTCTGCTTTCGTATGGCACAGTGAGTTCTATCAGAATCACTTGTTTCGAGGAGTCAGAGTGGAGAGCGATGTCTGGTCTCATGCCTGTCTTGCTGATGACATCTGGGTAATTTCTCCACTCTGGGAGGTCTGCTGTACACTCCCAGTCGACTGCTCCATCCAGAAGACCCTTTGGCAATGTGCTGGTTGTCATAGCCCTTTCGGGCCAGACCTGTTTCCCTCCTGCTTTGTAGAACGTTGTCATAGCAATTGGTGCGTTTGGGGTCATGGTTTTTTCGCTAACCACGTCTGTGATCACTTTCAGAACTTGGTTGTGCCTCCATGTATACCTTCCTTGGGCTAGCGCTACTTTGCAAGAGCTTAGGACATGTTCCACTGTTTGTTTCTTCTGACAGAGCGGACATGCTGGGTCGTCTGCTTTCCCCCATTTCACTAAGTTTGCATTTGAGGGGAGCAGGTCATATACAGATCTGAGGAGGAAGCTTATCCTTAGAGGAGCCATGTGCCACATATCGTTCCAGCTGAGACTTCTTTGGAGTGCACTGTCCCATGTTGTCCATTGCCCCTGTTGACCTTGCTGGACTGCCTTCTGCACTCTTTTGACATCTTCTTCTTCCTTCAACTCCTGTATGATCATGTCTCTTTTTTCCTTCCCTTTGGCTTTGGACCACCACTGCATTTTTGTTGCTCCCAGTCCCTGTCTGTTGGTTTGCGTGTGTCCAATTATTTCTTTGATGCTGAGGTTTCTCTTGGCATTGTTTACAGCCTCTTGGACTTTCCACTTTCTGCCAGTTCTCAGCTTTGGATGAACTGCTCTCACGATATTGTCCTCCGATTCCTCCAGCATGCTCAACAGTCTTGCTTTTCCAACTTTGTATTCCTCCACTATGGATTTCAGAGGTAGCTTCAGCATTGCTTGACGACAGTAGAATGCAACATCAGTGAGACCAGGTGGGACACCGAGCCATTTTCTTGTGTATTTGTTGATTTTGGCTTCCATTGCTTCGACTGTGCTGGTGCAAATGTCATAGATTAGCAGTGGCCACAGCAGCTTTGGTATCAGCATGAACTGTAGACACCAGACTTTGTATTTGCCTGGCAGTCCGCAGTTATCTATTTTCTTCAGGCCTTCTTCTGCTGTTTGCTTGGTTTCACATCCCCTTTGTGTGTCTTTCAGGGAGTCATCATACCATCTTCCGAGACTTTTTACTGGCTCTTCTGTGACAGTGGGGATGGCTTGGTTGGCTACCATGAATTTGACTGAATCTGCCACTTTTCCTTTTCGCAGTGAGAGACTTCGGGATTTCTTAGGTTTGAACCTCATTCTTGAAGAGGCCACCAGCTCATCCAGCTGCTTTAAGATTTGGTGTGTCTCTTCCTCATCCGTGGACAAGACTGTTGTGTCATCCATGAAAGCTTTCAGAGGAGGCATCTGGTATCCATCTCCCAGATTCACTGGACCTGAACTCTTCATTGCAGCTTTCAAGATGACTTCCATTGCCAACACGAACAGTATGGGAGAGATTGCACAGCCCATTGCAATGCCCACCTCTAGGTCTATCCAGTCCGTGGTGTATTCTTTGGTAGAGAACCGCATTGAGAACCCTTGGAAATACTTCCTCAGCATTGTTCGGATGTTTTCTGGGATGTGATACATTTCAAGAGCCAGCTGGATCATATCGTGTGGAACTGATCCATATGCATTCGCCAGATCAAGCCAAACTACGTCAATGTCTCTCTTCTCTGTTCTTGCTTTTTGGATGGCATCCCAAATCAACGTGGCATGTTCCAAGCATCCAGGCATTCCTGGTATGCCTCCCTTTTGGACTGACATATCCAGATACTTGTTTTCAGTCAGGTATTTTGTCAATCTTGCTGCCATAACAGAGAAGAAGATTTTCCCCTCGACGTTCAGAAGTGATATTGGCCTGAACTGATTGATGCTGCTGGAGTTCTGCTCCTTCGGAATGTACACTCCTTCAGCTCTCATCCATTGGTCGCTGATCTTATAATAATAATTACAATATTTATATAGCGCAAAACCTTGATAAAATCAAATCTAGGCGCTGAAGCAGACACACACGCAGGCACGCACGCTCGCACACACACGCACGCACACATACAGACACACCACACACACACACACACACACACACACACACACCCACACACACGCATGGCTATAAATGGGGAGAAAGAATAAAAGCAATAAAAGCAAGAATAAAAGCAATGG
This sequence comes from Monoplex corrugatus, assembly GCA_030674185.1. Classification (NCBI taxonomy): domain Eukaryota; kingdom Metazoa; phylum Mollusca; class Gastropoda; order Littorinimorpha; family Ranellidae; genus Monoplex; species Monoplex corrugatus. Next base: position 14,302,950 of record CM060314.1, on the reverse strand, counting down.
AAAATTATAGAGAGCATAGCATACAATTATATATTATAACCATGTGATTCCCTCCGAGCGGAGACAGGCTGCAGAGGGGAGAGTTGAGTGAGGTTAGGATTTTATGCAGGAGAGAAAAGGTGAGTTTTGAGAGCGGACTTGAAGGAGACAAAAGTAGGTTGCTGACGGACTGAGAGAGGAAGTTTGTTCCAGGAGAGTGGACCAGAAACAGAGAAGGCTCGTGGACCATAGGTATTGAGCTTAGTGCGTGGAAAGCGAAGAGTCAGAGGATCAGAGGCAGAGCGGAGGGTACGTGAGGGAACATAGATCTCAAGTAGGCTTGACAGGTAATCGGGGGCTGCGTTATTGAGGCTTTTGTAGCACATGGTGTCTAGTTTGTACTGTATGCGCTTTGATACAGGGAGCCAGTGAAGTTGTGCCAGGAGAGGAGATATGTGGTCAGCTTTTTTCTTTTTGAGTACAAGGCGTGCAGCATTGTTTTGAATGCGCTGTAGGATGTGAATGGTGGAGGCAGGAAGACCAGACAGGAGTGAATTGCAATAGTCAATGCGAGACATTATGAAGGAGAGAACGAGTTTTGCAGTTGTTTCGACAGAGAGATACTTCCTGATCAGCTTTATACGATGGAGATGATAGTAGCAGGATCTGGCAGTTTGAGAAACAAAGTTGTTCATGGAGAGGGTAGAGTCAATGCAGACACCAAGGTTTTTAGCTGAATCAGAAATTGGGACTGATGTGTTACATAATGGGAGAGAAAGAGGAGGCAGCTGAGAAAGTTTCTGACGGGTGCCAATGAGGATAGCTTCTGTTTTGTCGTCATTAAGCTGAAGTCTATTGTGTGTCATCCAGTTCTTAATGTCCGAGTAACACTCAGTGGTGCGAGTCAACAGGCGCTGTATATTATCAGGTGAGTCACTGTCTTGAAGTTGGGTGTCATCAGCATAGAAGTGGTGTTTTATAGAATGGGAGTTGGTGATGGTGGACAGGGGGAGGTGTAAAGAGTGAAAAGAACAGGGCCAAGGACAGATCCTTGTGGAACACCACAGGTCAGGTATGCAGGTTGAGAGTAAGTGCCATTGATGAGAACGGTTTGTTTTCTGTTTGATAGGTATGAAGTGAACCAAGACAGAGCAATGTCAGAGATGCCAAAAGTATGATGAAGTCTAGAAAGGAGAATACCATGATCAATGGTATCAAAGGCTGCAGACAGATCAAGGAGTGTGAGGAGAGAGACTTTGCCAGTATCAGTTGCAAGGAGGAGATTGTTGAGAATGTGTAGTAGGGCAGTTTCAGTGCTATGGCACTGGCGGTAGGCTGACTGGAAAGGATTGAGGAGATTGTTGGCAGACAGGTGAGAGTTCAGCTGGTAGAGGACGACTTTTTCAAGGAGTTTTGACAAGAAAGAGAGATTAGAGATAGGCCGGTAATTTTTCAGTTCATTTGGATCTAAATTGTGTTTCTTGAGGAGAGGGTGAACAATAGCAGACTTGAAAGAATCTGGGACAGTTCCAGTTTGAAGAGAAGTGTTGATGATGTCAGTGATGAATGGGAGGAGAGTAGGGAGACAGTCGGCGTAGACAGAACCTGGAAGAGGATCCAGTTCGCAGGTTTTGAACGACATGGATCTGATTGTGTTGAGAATTTCTTCTTGTGAGACTGGGGTAAAAGTAGTAAGAGGTGTGCCAGAGAAGGAAGGGTCAGGTGGGCATGGTTGACAGGGTGTCCTGTCAAGCCTGTCACGAAGAGTTTGTATTTTGGTGGTGAAATAGTTGGAGAATACAGATGGGAGTTCTTCATTTGTATGTTTTGTTGGGAGAGGTAAATCTTTTCGTGTGCCAAGGAGATGATTCATGGTTGTAAAGAGTTCTTTTGAAGAAGAGGCATTCAGGATTTTGGTTTGGAAATAGCTTGTTTTTGCTGATGCAATGAGGGTGGATACTTTTGTTTTAGAGGCTTGGAAAAGTTGCCTGTGTACAGTGAGTTTGGATTTGCGCCAGCGGCGCTCTGCTCTGCGGCGGGCACGTTTTGCACAGGCGATCTCATGAGTGAGCCAGGGGGTAGGGGGGCGGTCAGGTAAAAGACGGGTTGTGGCTGGAGCATGAGTGTCCAGAAGATGGTGGAGAGTAGTATAGAATTCATCGGCAAGGTTATGTGACTTTTCAGAAAGGAGACGGGAGGCATCAGATGAAAATGTGGAGAGGTCGATAGATTTGAGATTGCGTCGAGTCACTGTGCGCATGGTACGGGAAGGAGGAGAAATGTCGAGAGAACAGAGAATTGCAGAGTGGTCAGATGGAAGGGCTGAAGTTAGACGGGTAGAAAGAACTAAGCAGTTGTCAGTAGCGGAATTGTGATGATCACGAGAAATGATCCAGTCAAGAATGTGACCTTTTTGATGGGTTGGTTCAGAAATGTGTTGAGTCATATTGTGATTGGACAGAGAGTTGATGATATGTCTTGTGTCATAACGGTGAGTGTTGTCATAGTGGACATTGATATCACCTAGAATGATGAGATTTCCAGGTAAGAGGCAGTAGTGGTCAAGCAATTGGTCAAAGTCAGAGAGAAACATGGATGTGGTGAGTTTGTTGGCAGAGCTAGGTGGGGGTCGATAGACACAGGAGAAGGTGATGGGGTGAGGGGTGGATTGGAAGGATACTTCAACGTGCTCGAAAGAAGGATGGGAGAAAGGCAGAGACTTGTGGAGCCACTCGAGCACTTTTGGGCATTTCTTGTAGAGCAGGTATGGTATTCCGTTTGGTCCAGGTGCTGACTTGGCTCTGGCTTTCTTTACTACGTTCTTCACTTCATCCAGTGTTGGTGGTTTGTTATTGAATTTTCCTTCTGGCGCTGCAGGCCAAACCAGATTTTGGATTTCAAGTGGTGCCTCGCGCTGAGAAT
>CM060314.1:14282549-14292549 GCA_030674185.1 Monoplex corrugatus | reverse complement strand
CTCTCTCTCTCTCTCTCTCTCTCTCTCTCCCTCACTCTCTGTCTCTATCTGCCTGTCTCTCTCTCTCTCTTTTCTCTGTCTGTCTCTATCTCTCTCTGTCTCTGTCTCAGTCTCTCCGCCCCCTTCTCTCCCTCTCTCCGATTTTTTTCTCTTTTCTTCTTCTGCTACCTTCCCCATTTTTTTCTTTATTTGCTGATAAAATCTTGGGGCATGTTTCCTATCTTTGCCACTTGCTCATTTTTGTTTTTCCGTGCCGGGCTGTCCACCACCCTCTCCCTGTGTGTGTGTGTGTGTGTGTGTGTGTGTGTGTGTGTGTGTGTGTGTGTGTGTGTGTGTGTGTGTGTGTGTGTGTGTGTTTTTGAGTGTGTGTGTGTGTGTGTGTGTGTGAGTGTGTGAGTGTGTATGTGTATGTGTTTGAGTGGGTGTGTGTGTGTTCGTGTGTTTGTGTGTGTGTGTGTATGTGTGTGTGTTTGAATGTGTGTGTATGTGCGTGTGTATGTGTGTGTGAGGATGAGTGTGTGTTTGAGTGTGTGTGTGTGTGTGTGTGTGTTTGAGTGTGTGTGTGTGTGTGTGTATGTGTATATGTGTATGTGTGAGTGCGTGTATGTGTGTGTCTGTGTGTGTGTGAGTGAGTGAGTGAGCGTGAGTGCATGTGTGTGTGCGTGCGCGCGTGTGTCTGTGCGTGTTTCTTTGTTTCTGTGTGTGTGTGTGTGTGTGTGTGTATGTGTGTGCGTGAGTGAGAGAGAGAGTGAGAATGTGTATGTGTGTGTGTGTACGTGTGCGCGCACGCGGTCGTGTGTCTGTGTCTGTGTGTGAGTGAGTGAGTGAGTGAGGGAGAGAGAGAGTGTGTGTGTGTGTGCGCGCGTGCGCTTATGTGTGTGTGTGTGTTTGTGTGTCTGTGTATCTGTGTGTGCGTTTCCCTGTTTCTGTGTGTGTATGTGTCCGTCCATAGATGTGTGTTATGTCATCAAAGCTTTTTCTCCTATCTGAGAAGTAGCCTACTAAATCTGGATTGTGTATATACTTTCTTTTTGTGTAAAAAGAGAGAACGTTTGGATGGCTTGACCACCAAGTTTATTACTTGTTTGTTTGGCTTGTTTTTTAGGGGGTTGCTTTGTTTTTCTTTGTTTTGTTTCCCTTTGTTTCGCTTTGTTGTTTTTTCCCCAAGGCTTGGCCGCCGCAATGTATTGGGTATTTGTTTTGTGTGTTGTGATTGGAATCTTTTCATATCCACTGCAACAGTCGTTCCGTTTGTTTCTCTTCGCTGTCAGAAGGGAGAATGGTTGGGATCGACAGGAAGCTAGACTGACTCTGTGTGTGTGTGTGTGTGTGTGTGTGTGTGTGTGTGTGTGTGTGTGTGAGTATTTGTGTTCGTGTGTGTGTGTGTGTGTGTGTGTGTGTGTGTGTGTGTGTGTGTGTGTGTGTGTGTGTGTGTGTGAGTATTTGTGTTCGTGTGTGTGTGTGTGTTCGTGTGTATGTGTGTTCGTGTGTGTGTGTGTGTGTGTGTGTGTGTGTGTGTGTGTGTGTGTGTTTGTGTGTGTGTGTGTGTGTCTGTATGTGTGTGTGTCTGAGTGTCTGTGTGTCTGTGTGTGCGACGGATGGTTCCCTCCATGCATTGGTCTGTGTATGCCTCTATGTATCCATGTATCTATGTATCTATCTATATATCTCTCTATCTCTCTATCTGTCTTTCTATCTATCTATCTTTCTATCTATCTGTCTGTCTGTCTTTCTATCCCTCTCCCCTCTCTCTCTCTCTTTCTCTTTTTCTCAATCTCTCTCTCTCTCTCTCTCTCTCTCTGTCTCTCTGTCTGTCTGTCTCTTTTCTATGTCTCTGCCTCTCTCTCTCTGTCTCTCCATCTCTGTGTGTCTCTGTCTGTCTCTCTCTCTCTGTCTGTCTCTGTCTCTCTCCCTCTCTCTCTCTCTCTCTCTCTCTCTCTCTCTCTCTCTCTCTTTTTAATCCCAGTGTGAACTTTCTCAGGAGACTGTTTATTTAGAAATGAACACACGGACTACAAATTCTTCCGAAGGTAAAATGTTCACAAAGCAATGCAATGTTTTTCAACCACGCGAGATATTTGTCCCAACCCTCCCTCCCCCACCCCCACTCTTAGTGTTGAAGCTTTATTGTCCAACGGTATAGGTACTGGACACAAGAAGATCATTGAATTAATAAAGAAGATTAGGAAAAGACAAGCAACATTTATAGGACATTTTACAAGCCAAGAGAAATTAGAGCACCTGGTAAGAACAGGAAAGCTGGAGGGAAAGAGAACACCAGGTAGACCCAGGGAGAAAGTGTTGGACAGACTGGCAGAGTGGCTGAGGACAGAGAGGGTGGGAGTTGTATTTGCAGCGACATGGGATAGAGCTGTGTGGGAGGCCATGATCGCCGACGTCATGCAGCAGGCACATGATGATGATGATGATAGATAGATAGATAGATAGATAGATAGATAGATAGATAGATAGATAGATAGATAGATAGATAGGTAGATAGGTAGGTAGATAGATAAGTAGATAGATAAGTAGATAGATAAGTAGATAGATAGATAGATAAGTAGATAGATAGATAGGTAGATAGATAAGTAGATAGATAAGTAGATAGATAAGTAGATATATAGATAGATATATAAGTAGATAGATAGATAAGTAGATAGATAAGTAGATAGATAAGTAGATAGATAATAGATAGATAGATAGATAGATAGATAGATAGATAGATAGATGATAGATAGTAGATAGATAAGTAGATAGATAATAGATAGTAGATAGATAAGTAGATAGATAAATAGATAGATAATAGATAATGTGATAATGCTCATAGGCCATCGTGATAACTGCCATTGCCAGTCGCTTTGTATTGAGAGAGAGAGAGAGTGAGAGGGAGAGAGGGAGGGAGAGAGAGAAAGAGAGGGAGAGAGACAGGGAGTGGGGGAGAGAAAGAAAAGGATAGAGAAGGGGGAGAGAGAGAGAGGGATGGAGGGTGGGAGGGAGGAAAAGAGAGAGAGGAAAAACAGAAGGACAGAGAGAGAAAGAAGGAGAGAGGGAAGGACAAAAACAGGGACAGAGAGAAGGGGGAGAGAGAGAGAAATGGAGGGTGGGAGGGAGGAAGAAGAGAGAGAGGAGAAACAAAGGGACACAGAGAGAGGGGGGAGAGGGAGAGAGAGAGAGAGAAACAGAGGGACTGAGAGAGAGAGAAACAGAGGAACACAGAGAGAGAGAAACAGAGAGAGAGAGAGAAACAGAGGGACAGAGAGAGAGAGGAACAGAGAGAGAGAGAGAAACATTGGGACAGAGAGAGAGAAACATAGAGAGAGAGAAACAGAGGGACAGAGAGAGATATATAAACAGAGAGAAACACAGAGAGTGAAACAGAGAGAGAGAGAGAAGAGAGAGAGAGAAAGAGAGAGACAGAGAAAGAGAGAGAGACAGAGAAACAGAGGGATAGAGAGAGACAGAGAGAAACAGAGAGAAACAGAGAGAGAGAGAAGAGAGAGAGAGAAACAGAGAGAGAGAAACACAGAGAGAGAAACACAGAGAGAGAGAGAAACACAGAGAGAAACTGAAACTGAAACTGAAACTGTTTATTGTCATTACCCGAAAAGGTCTTTTGACAAGGGGGAAAACAATTTTCCAGTAGTGCGACACATAATCCACTCTTTGTATGTGCGCAAATTCTTCACACATAATCAAAAAAATATCGAACATTCATTCCTTGAACAGTCGAACATATTCAAATCATATATAATGAACAATCATCCATTTTACCACTACTACATAATGCAAAGAAAACAACAACAAAAAATATCAGAACAGTGTTCCCACATTCAGGCCAATAATTTGTCTAGGTTTAGACAAACCAAAATCTTTTTCACACACCCACACCCACTCACACGCATCCATATACGCTCACACGCGGGCGCGCGCTCGTGCGCACACACACACACATCAAAACTGTAATATGATGAAACATCTGGGCTAGACCACCCAAACCTTACATTTAGTGATAATAATATAATCTTCACATAACTGCCCCAAAATACTCTGTTAACAAGGGACATCACTATGCCTTTTATTTATTTGTTTTTTGGTTTGTTTTTTGTTTTTTGTTTTTGTTAACATGTATAGTAGACCCTTAAGTGTCTATATACCCTTTCAATATCCACTTCTAACATATTCTACAAATATACCATTATTTTCATATTATTAGCTACTCTTAAATTATCGGCAAACAAAGCAAAATAAAGCAAATGAAAACAGCTCTTTACAAAACAGAGTCTATAATAAAGCGGCTTCTTTTGGAGTTAACGTGATATAGCCCACATCAGTCAAAAGAGATTAAATTAATCCCAGTATGATATTGTCTAGCACTATTGTCGGGCTTGTAAGTGTTTATGTCTTATTTTTTGTGCTTCCGCAATGTATAGTGCCACTGATTTGATTATGAATTCGTCATCAGATGACAAAATAGATACAACATCTTGTCTTTTGGCCATGTCGGATTCAAAAACTTTGCATTTTCCACGTATTGTGTCAAAAATTTGGCATTGGAATAAAAAGTGTTTTTCATTATCGACATTGTTTCCACATAAGGGGCAAGGATATACTGTGGACGTCCCAGGTTGAAACCAATTTTTATTTGCATTGAAACCAAGTGTTCTTAATCTAAATCTTGCGTAATTAGTTCTTTGCCATTTATCCGTAACAACACTGAGATATTTTTCGGTTTGAAAAACATCTTTAAATGAGAAGAACCAACTATATTTTTCTTTGTTTTCCATATCTGAGTGCCAATTTTGTTTAAACGAACAAATAAGCCTGTCTTTAAATTCATTAATAAACTGACACTCATTTCCTACTCCCTGGGACAACCACACGATTCCAAACCCAAGTTCTGATAAAGCCTTTTTTACCTGATAGGCCCAGTTCTGTTTTCCTATTTCCATTTGAGTAACCATCATTTCATATGCCTGTTTACATAACCGAGATCGTGGAAGCCTTAACAATTTCAACCAGTATTTAATACTCTTCACAAAGGTTCTAATGTATAAAGGATATCTTCCAGTTTCTCCATATAAAACAGTATTAGAAGAGTGAATTGGTACAGCCAAAAAACGTTTTATAGCATATGTATGCACTTTTTCCATATGTGGATTTACAGTAAGACCCCATACTTCAGCTGCATATGTAAGTAAAGGTTCTATCTGTGTATCAAACATTTTCCAATATAAATTACAATCAATAGAATTGAGCTTCCGTAAGGATTTTAGAATTTCAATAACACCTTTTTTCCCTTTATTACAAGATTCTTCCCATGCATAATTTAAACTTAATTTTGTCGAAAATATTATTCCTAAGTATTTATAAGAATTAACAACTTTAACCTCGTTAATTCCATAGAACCATTTTTCGTGTTTTGATAAATGTCCACCCTTCCTGAAAATCATAATATTAGTTTTATCCATGTTAACTGTTAAAGCTAGTCGATCCGATTCTTCCTTTAAGACATTTAACTGGTTTTGTAAGCCTTTGACTGTACCAGAGAGAAGAACAACATCGTCTGCAAACAGCAATAGGAATATCTCAATAACCCCAGGGATAATTTGAATGCCATGCCTGCCTTTTCTTGACAGTTCCACTGCTAATTCATTAATGAAAAATGAAAACAATTGAGGACTCAATTGACACCCCTGTTTCACTCCTTTAGGGCATTCAAAATAATCTGAATATACACACTTCTCACGCACGCATGCAAACACTGAGTTATAAACTCCTCTTAGGGCCATATATAATTTTCCATTCACACCACTTTTACGTAATATATTCCAAAGATTATTACGATTCACAGAATCGAATGCCTTCCTAAAATCCACAAATGCAACATAAAGTTTCTTATTTAAAAGTAAATGCTTCTGCACAAGGGAGTAAAGTGTGAAAATATGATCAATTGTACTGTATTTTGCTCTAAATCCAGCTTGTTCTTCAACTATTTTCTCTTCTTTTTCTGCCCACTTTGTTAATCTCTTATTCAAAATATATGTATAAACTTTACTCACTATACTTGTTAGAGCGACTCCTCTATAATTATCTGGATTATTCACATCTCCTTTTTTATGAATTGGGATTATTATGGACTTTGCCCATTCTGACGGAAAAATGCCATTATCAAAAAGCTTGTTACATAAATGGACAAGGAAATCAATTACATTAGCATTTGCATGTTTTAACATTTCGCTGATTATTTGATCTGGTTCTGCGCTCTTTCCTGCTTTCAAATGCCTGATACTCGCAGTCACTTCTTCTTTAGTTATAGGCTCATTGAAAAGGGGCTCAAAATTATTTTCTTCCTCTACTATATTACTCTCTTGTGCAGTATTTCCCCCGATATCATTGAAAACACTGCAGAAATGATTGTACCATTGTTCAATAGAGATTTCATTGTACACAAAGGCCTTTCTATTAACAGATCTTATTATTGACCAGAATGTCCTGGAGTCATTGATGGAATCTTTGAGTGTTCTTATTTTCTTATCTTCGTATTCCCTTTCTTTCGTTTTCCTTAGTTTAACATACTCTTTTCGTGATATGACATATGCTTCTCTTTTTTCTTTTTTTTCTTTTTCTGTTTTGCATCTCTGGAATCTTTTCAGTAGCCTCTTAACTTCTTGTTTCTTTCTTTCACATTCCTTATCAAACCAATCATTCTGTTTCTTTTGTCCTTGTCTCACTGTTCGTACCATACACGCAGCTGCCCCGCATAAAGCCTTAGTAAACTGCTCCGAACTGTCATTCACATTATAATCTAACAAACCGAAAGCTGTCTGTAGACAATTGTTGAACTCAGAACCATCAAGCTCTTGTACAAATAAACTTGCTAATTCTTCAGACCATACAATTTTTTCTTCCCCTTGTTGTCTTGCACTTTCTACATATGTATGATTATTTCCCCTTTTCCATATTACCTCAACAGGTAGATGCCATGAATCAACACAGTTACCTACCCGTAAATCAAAGCATGAGACCAGATTATATGGAACAAGAAAATAGTCAATCACACTACACCCGTTTGGAGACACAAAAGTGTATTCACCCTCTGTATCTCCATCACAAAAACCATTCAAAATAACCATATCGAAACACAGAGAGAGAAACACAGAGAGAGAAACAGAGGGATAGAGAGAAACAGAGAGACAGAGAGAGAGAGAGAAACAGACAGAGAGAGAAACAGAGAGAGAGAAGAGAGAGAGAATTAGGGCACGTGCCTTTCGATATGTGTATATACGATACCAGTCAATGCGAGGCAGACAATAAACCTGTATTGTCCACAATGACAGGCAACGACAGGGAAGTCGTACATGTCCATTGTTCGCAATCTATTCCTCGCCCCATAGGGACTACATCATTAATTCTAACATAACAATACCCCACACATGTCACAAACATGCACGCATGCATAAAATGAGAGAGAGGGAGAGAGAGAGAGAGAGAGAGGAGAGTGTGTGTGTGTGTGTGTGTGTGTGTGTGTGTGTGTGTCTGTGTGTGTGTATGTGTGTGTGTGTGTGTGAGAGAGAGAGAGAGAGAGAGAGAGAGAGAAAGATGGAGAGACGGGGGGAAGACAAGAGAGAGACAGAGGCAAAGAGGAAGACAGATTGAGACAGAGACAGATGGAAAAACAGAGACAGAGACAGCGGGAAAGAAAGACAGACAAACAGACAGAGAGAACGAGAGAGAGATAAAAAGAGAGATAGACAGACAGACAGACTGACAGAAAGAAAACAAATCATGCCATAAAGAATTCTGTGCTATTTATGCTGTATAGTACAGGACAGTACACTATAATTATAGTAAAGTAGAGTACCTTACGGTTAGGTAGGGTATAGCATAGTATAGTATAGTATAGCATAGTATAGTATAGTATAGCCTAGCCTAGCCTAGCCTAGTCTAGTCTAGTCTAGTGTAGTCTAGTGTAGTCTAGCGTAGTCTAGTGTAGTATAGTATAGTACAGTACAGTACAGTACAGCATAGCATAGCATGGTATAGTATAGTATAGTATAGTATAGTATAGTATAGTATAGTATAGTATAGTATAGTATAGTATAGTATAGTATAGTATAGTATAGTATAGTATAGTATAGTATAGTATATAGTATAGTGTAGTACATCTCCCATCCTCTCTGTCCTCAGCCACTGCAAGTCCGTCCAATATTTTCTCCCTGGGTCTGACTGATGATCTTTTTCCCTCGAGCTTTCCTGTTGTAACTAGGTGCTCCAATTTCTCTTGCCTCTCAAAATATTTTGTAAATGTTGCTTCTCTTCATTCTAATCTTCTTCGTTATTGTTCGTTTTTGTGTTAACCCCCGTTCAAGACTGTCTCGTTTGTTTTCTTTTGCTGTCCATGGAACTCTTAACAATCTTCTTTGAAACCACTTTTCAGCTGCCTAAGTCTGACTTTGCGTGTTGACTGCCCACGCACGCTTCGTGTCCGTACAATAGTATTGGTTCTGTATAACACTGAGACAGGTTGATAAGTTTGAATATCTGGGAACGATCATCTCACCTGTGGGCAGATGCACAACAGAAATGGCCAGCAGAATCGGCCAAGCCAAAACAGCATTCAGTGAGATGAAAAGCATTCTTACCAACAAATGCCTATCAATTAACATCAGGAAGAGAGTTCTTGAATGTTATATAGAATGGCGTGGACAGTCAACAAACAAAGCCAGAACAAGATTGAGGCAGCCGAGATGTGGTTTCTAACAAGAATGTTGAGAGTTCCATGGACATCAAAAAAACAAACAAACGAGACAGTCTTGATGGAGGAAGACACAAGAAGATCATTCATAAAGACGATTAGGAAAAGACAGGCAACATTTGTAGGCCATTTTTATGAGGAAAGTGGAATTAGAGCACCTGGTTACAACGGGAAAGCTGGAGGGAAAGAGAGCACCAGGTAGACCCATAATGTCTTTGAGCGGAAGTGAGATAAATTCTGCAATTTTGAAAAGTGGTCATGCCATATTAATATTGTTCTATCCTGATGAGGATTCTTACTTTTTCTTAGTGTTTTCTTTTTTCTGGTTCCTATCTCTCCAATGTTTTATACCAGGGCAGCCCGGCAAAAACCCTGCTCGTCACGATTTTCAACTGCCGTGGGATCTTAAGCATGCGCAGGCCAGAAAGTACACGGGTCCGACTCCTATTTCGTCTCCTTCTGAAAGATTAGACGTTCAGTTTGATTTTCCGGCCAAACTGAGGAGAAAAATTGAGGCCATAACGAGAAACGAACCCTGAAACTTAGAGTTTACTTATTGGCAGACGAACGTTTGAACCATTCTGCCCCTCCTTTCCTTGTAGGCAACGTTTTGTTCTGAGTGGCATTGACCTTAGAATTTTACTGTCCAAACATATCACTTCCTGATTCCTTGACAGTCCACACTTTTTGACCCCTAACATGGTTAAAACGCAACCCAGAAACAGCTAACAGACTGATAGACACCACACAGTCTCACACACACACGCACACACACACACGCACACATACTTGCATGCTCACAGACGCACACACACACACACACACACACACAGATATACACACACATCACACACATACTCGCATACACACACACACACACACACACACATGCGCACAGACGCACACACACACAGATACACACACACAGGGACACAGATACACACACACACACACACCACACACATACTCATATGCACACACGCGCACACGCACACACATACATACATACGTACATACGCACACTCAGACACACATGCAGATACACACACAACACACACACATATATACATAACACACACACAAGCACATGCTCGCACGTACACACAAACAATAATATAAACACAGACACAAATATACAAGTACATTCACACAAACACAGACACCCATACACTCATACAACACACAAAGAACTTTCGCAGTATAACACACGAACACACACACATATTCACAGACACACACAAACAC
>CM060314.1:14260049-14277549 GCA_030674185.1 Monoplex corrugatus | reverse complement strand
TGTGTAGTGTTACTATTGAGATGTATCATTAATTAAGGGGGCAGACCTACCCAGATTTGGGTACCAAGATTTTGATGTTCAGTGTTTCAGTTCTAATTAACCAATCACCATGATATTTGGCAAGAAGATACCTCAGACAGTATTCTTTGGATTGAATATCTTTGTTGGGGTCTGTGAGTTATGAAAAGTTGACAAAAAGTAATTAATTAAAAAATGTTCTTGCGAAAATGAAAAAATATAGTACATACTGTGACATTTATAACTACACATAATATTTCATGTTAGGAATTTGATATTTGATGAGCAAACACATCTGTATAGTATGTATGGCATGTAGTACAATCTTAGCTCTACTATGATTATTTTCTGTACAATCATCACACCAATTTTCAGAATAATTTTAATTATAATACAACTTTTGATAAAAAATGTTTCTTTCAATCAGAACTGCAAGATTTTACTACGGGCTATAGGTACCTGTCCCTGCTATATGTGTGCCAAATATCAAGGAAATCGGATGAAAACTTTTGAACATATTATGTCTGATGTATACAATCTCTCGAAAAAATCGCAAACTTTCGCGGACTAAAAATATAAACTCAATTTCCTAACTCACAGACCCCAACAAAGATATTCAATCCAAGGAATACTGTCTGAGGTATCTTCTTGCCAAATATCATGGTGATTGGTTAATTAAAACTGAAACACTGAACATCACAATCTTGGTACCCAAATCTGGATAGGTCTGCCCCCTTAAACCTCACACGACTGCATTGTAGAATTATATAAGCCACACTTTCAGTGAGTAGTATTACAAGTGGCAAGGGGAAGACTAGGGTGATGGAGTGGGGTAGGGGTGGGGGTGGGGGCGCGGGGGGCAGAGGACGACTTGACCTGGTCGAAGCCACTCTGTGCACTAACACACTGTGGTTCTTTGTGACTCGTCAGCTGTCAGTGATCTGTTAGTAGGTCTGCCAAAGTCTGAATACTTATAGATTTCATCAGGAAGGCCATATCTTCTATTTTTTCCTTTGTTTGTTTGTTTGTTTTTGTTTCTATCGCGAGTGGTTATGAGTTTTTTACGGGAATCTCCACAAAATATTACAAATATGTAGTAATTTTAAAAAATTACCACATAAATCATCTGAAAATACATTGAGTCATGCCTAATGCATCATTCTGTATAATTTCATGCATAGATTCCCATAAATATGGAAGCAACAGTTGTTTTAATGTACATGGTAGCGATACAACATTTTTTCCCTGGCACATGGAAAACACTGGATGTCAAAAAACGTCGGCACTCAAGGGGTATAAGATAACATTTGCGAGCTACTACAACAATATTTTACGGGCAAGAACGATTTTGATATTCATTGGTACCTCGTAGTTTTCTCAGAAGACATATTTTCATCTTTTCATCTTTTGCTATTTTGCGTCTTGCCTCTGTCTCTGTATCTGCCTCTGTCCCTGTCTCTCTCTCTCTCTCTCTCTCTCTCTCTCTCTCTCTCTCTCTCTCTCTCTCTCTCTCTCTCTTCTGTCTGTCTCTCTTTCTCTCTCTCTCTCTCTCTCTCTCTCCTCTCTCTCTCTCTCTCTCTCTCTCTCTCTCTTTCAGCGGAAAGTATTTTCTCCAACCACCCACCCACCCACCCAACAGACAAACAAGACAGACTCACATATTCAGACAGTCTACTCATCTAGTCATCCAGCCAAATCCAAATCCAATATTTACATTGTAGTATTTTTCTCTCATTATTCCATGTGTTTGATCTACAGCACAACCAGCAGCCGCTGGATCCTATCATCTTGTCTGTAGTGGTAAACTGAAGATGATGGTAGGCTGAGAGCAAACTAAGGATACACAGACTTTACTCTGAACTGCTCAGCCACAATATATCAACTGTCCTTCATTCTTCTCTCTCAACAGACACTATTTTCTACACCCACCTACAACATTTTTGTTATTGTATATCTCCTTTCATAGGCTGTGAATCGTACATCGTCAATGCGTAAAGACCTTGTCAGGGAAATGATGGGAACAGGGAACCTAACAATTTTGTTTGGCTTTTCGTCAGTCATCAGAAAGACTAGGCGCTCGGTCCAGTTTCCCAGTTAGACCAAGGAGGAAGGGCGAGGCGAACTTCGTATATTGAATTTTCGCAGGAAGCCGAGCACCTTATCCATTCTGCCACCTTCCTCCCTTAAAAAAAAAGAACGTGCGCATTAGGATGCAGATTTAAATGCATTGATGGACTCGATAAATGACTCAAACAAATTCTGGAGCCAGATTCGTAAACATAAACGGCGTGATATCATTGCCGGTAATATCACAGAACGAGAATGGATAAATCATTTTGAGTCTGTTTTCAATGATGGATTGGACGAGGGGGAGGAGTTTGTAAATGACGAAACATGAAAATATCAGCGATGAAATACTTGACAGTGAAATCAGTGAACAAGAAATAATAAAAGCGATTAAACATTTGAAAACGGGGAAAGCCGCAGGATTAGCTGGCATTATATCGGAAATATTGAAATATGCGGAGCATGTAATAACACCGTATTTAAAAAAAGTACTTCAATGCTTTGTTTCATACAGGTACATTTCCATTGAAACGGACAGAAGCCGTGATTGTTCCTCTACACAAGAAGGGAGCACTAATATCCCTGATAACTACAGAGGTATTTCTCTTATGAGCATTCTCAGTAAAGTATTTACACATATCATTAACAATAGATAAACAGTATGGGCAGAGGAAAACAATGTCATAAATGAAGCGCAAGCAGGATTCAGGAAGGGTCGGTCTACAGTAAATCATAATAATAATTATGTTCACTTTACATGCAATAATTAAAAAGTATTTACTCAGAAATAAAAAACTCTACGTTGCCTTTATAGATTTTAAAAAAGCATATGACATAGTGAATAGAAACGTTTTATGGTCTGTATTGTTACGAGTGGGTATCAAGGGCAAGATGTTCAAAACGATCCGAACAATGTACGCAACAGTCCAAGCATGTGTATTATGTCGCAGTAAAAATGGATATTCCAATTTCTTTCAATGTCTTCAAGGCCTAAGGCAAGGTTGCATTGTAAGTCCTATACTGTTTTCTCTGCTGATAAATGAACTTGCAAATGTAAATGGAAAACATGGTGTTACATTCACTTCAGATGAAACAGAAATGTTTCTCATGCTTTTTGCAGATGACCTTACTCTTTTGACTTCAACTGCGGTAGGTCTTCAACATCAACTTAACATTCTTCAACAAAAAACAAAGCGGCTACGATTGTCAGTAAATTTAGATAAGTTCTAAAATAATAGTTTTTCGAAAGGGTGGTTCAAAAGAAAAATGGGATTTTAATGGCAATAATTTGGAAGTAGTGAATTCGTACAGGTATTTAGGCCTCACTGTTTCAGCTAGACATAGTTTTGTAAGTGCAGTGGAAGAAGCTAAAGTTAAAGGTAAGAAAAGTACTAATGCTATTTTAAGTACATTGAGAAAGATTAAATGTAATTCACCAGACATTTTCTTTAAAATGTTTGATGCTCAGGTAGTTCCATTATTACTGTATAGTGCAGAAATTTGGGGTTATGAAAGACGTTATCACCTTGAACAGGTACATTTATACGCATGCAAGAGATTTTTACACGTAAGAAACAAAACGATAAATGATATTGTGTACGGAGAATACGGACGCTTTCCTCTCTGGATAACTGCTGTTGCTAGATGTATTAAATACTGGTTTCGACTACTGAAACAGCCAGAGACTAGGTATTCAAAAAAACATATGAAATGTTATTCACTATGCATGAAAAAGGTTATGTAACTTGGATGTCTAAGATAAAAAGCATTTTATGTGAAAATGGTTTTGAAGAAGTTTGGCTTTTTGGGCGTGGCGACGAAAAACGATTCAGTAAAGAACTGAAAGAAAGATTACGTAGCAGTTTCTGTCACCTAGATACGTTTATTTGCAAGAGCAAAGTATATTGAAATACTGTATGTGCAGGTGTTTAGGAATGCTATGGCGCAACTTAGGGTGGGCGTGTCCCAGTTAAACGTTCACAGACATCGCTTTGCGCCTACGACTGTCAACACTTCACGTCCGGCTTGTCCAAATGTGCAGGAAAACGAGATACATTTTCTATTTGAATGCCCTCTGTACAACCAGGTCAGACAATCTTATCATTTAGAGGTCACTGAAGGCAATAACTTAGAAGATTTTTTATTAGAAAAATGATGGATGACACTGCGGGAACCATAGTGAGCCTGGCGAAGTTTTTGGTCGCTGCCTTTGAAACAAGAGAAAAAAGTATTTTGAACGTACGTACTTGAAACAACAGTTGTTTTCTATATTAATACCCATGAATATCCCATGTAAATACATTGAAATGTGTTAATTAATTAAGTAATGTTGTATAGAAATGTGTCTTAAGATTTCCCCCATGAAAGGGACTGTTGGCCTAAATTCATTAAAATTCCGAGTTCCGAGTTCCGAGTTCTCTCTGTCTGTCTGTCTGTCTGTCTGTCTCTCTCCTCTCTCTCTCTCTCTCTCTCTCTCTCTCTCTCTCTTTCTCTCTCCTGTCTCTCTCTCTCTCTCTCCCTCACTCGCTCTCTCTGTCAGTCTCTCAGTCTCTCTGTCTCTCTGTCTCTCTGTATGTCTGTCTGTCTGTCTGTCTGTCTCTCTGTCTCTCTCTCTCTCTGTCTCTCTCTCTCCTCCTCCTCCTCCTCCTCTTCCTCCTCCTCCTCTTCTTCTTCTTCTTCTTCTTCTTCTTCTTTTCTTCTCCCTGAATTCCGTAAAGAGTCATTAGGACGCCGCACCAAAGAACTGTTCAGCAGATTCCTCCAGCTCTGACGGTTGTGTGACGAAGCCTGGATCTCCGAAAAGGGTGTTGCTGTGTCCATTCTCGAATGCTGTTGTCTGTTGGTTTTTATTGTCTTCCTTTCGATCTCCCTCCCTCGTCAGTTCCCTGGTAGACTGATTTAGCAAATGTAGCAAGGCAATTTGGATCTTGTTGTATGGCCATACCAACATAGTTTTTTGTTTCTTAACTGAAGTCAGCAGATGTTCATATGGTCCAGTGTGGGGGTTGGCACACATGTTTACTAGTGATATGATCGGTGAATCTGTTGGTTAGTACCTCGCCATAACACCTTACTTCCATGACGTGATGTTTAATATCTCGTGATGTCATCTCTTTCCCATGGCTTGATGTTTAGTATCTCGTGATGTCATCTCTTTCCCATGGCTTGATGTTTAGTATCTCGTGATGTCATCTCTTTCCCATGACATGATGTTTAGTATCTCGTGATGTCATCTCTTTCCCATGACATGATGTTTAGTATCACGTGATATCATCTCTTTCCCATGGCTTGATGTTTAGTATCTCATGATGTCATCTCTTTCCCATGACATGATGTTTAGTATCACGTGATGTCATCTCTTTCCCATGGCTTGATGTTTAGTATCTCATGATGTCATCTCTTTCCCATGACATGATGTTTAGTATCACGTGATGTCATCTCTTTCCCATGGCTTGATGTTTAGTATCTCATGATGTCATCTCTTTCCCATGGCATGATGTTTAGTATCTCGTGATGTCATCTCTTTCCCATGGCTTGATGTTTAGTATCTCGTGATGTCATCTCTTTCCCATGGCATGATGTTTAGTATCTCGTGATGTCATCTCTTTCCCATGGCTTGATGTTTAGTATCTCGTGATGTCATCTCTTTCCCATGACATGATGTTTAGTATCTCGTGATGTCATCTCTTTCCCATGACATGATGTTTAGTATCTCATGATGTCATCTCTTTCCCATGGCTTGATGTTTAGTATCTCGTGATGTCATCTCTTTCCCATGGCTTGATGTTTAGTATCTCATGATGTCATCTCTTTCCCATGGCTTGATGTTTAGTATCTCGTGATGTCATCTCTTTCCCATGACATGATGTTTAGTATCTCGTGATGTCATCTCTTTCCCATGACATGATGTTTAGTATCTCGTGATGTCATCTCTTTCCCATGACATGATGTTTAGTATCACGTGATGTCATCTCTTTCCCATGGCTTGATGTTTAATATCTCATGATGTCATCTCTTTCCCATGGCATGATGTTTAGCATCTCATGATGTCATCTCTTTCCCATGACGTGATGTTTACTATCTCGTGATGTCATCTCTTTCCCATGGCATGATGTTTAATATCTCATGATGTCATCTCTTTCCCATGACATGATGTTTAGTATCTCGTGATGTCATCTCTTTCCCATGGCTTGATGTTTAGTATCTCGTGATGTCATCTCTTTGCCATGACATGATGTTTAGTATCTCGTGATGTCATCTCTTTCCCATGACATGATGTTTAGTATCTCATGATGTCATCTCTTTCCCATGGCTTGATGTTTAGTGTCTCATGATGTCATCTCTTTCCCATGACTTGATGTTTAGTATCTCGTGAAAGTCATCTCTTTCCCATGGCTTGATGTTTAGTATCTCGTGATGTCATCTCTTTCCCATGGCTTGATGTTTAGTATCTCATGATGTCATCTCTTTCCCATGACATGATGTTTAGTATCTCATGATGTCATCTCTTTCCCATGACTTGATGTTTAGTATCTCGTGATGTCATCTCTTTCCCATGACATGATGTTTAGTATCTCGTGATGTCATCTCTTTCCCATGGCTTGATGTTTAGTATCTCGTGATGTCATCTCTTTCCCATGGCTTGATGTTTAGTATCTCGTGATGTCATCTCTTTCCCATGACATGATGTTTAATATCTCATGATGTCATCTCTTTCCCATGGCTTGATGTTTAGTATCTCGTGATGTCATCTCTTTCCCATGGCTTGATGTTTAATATCTCGTGATGTCATCTCTTTCCCATGGCTTGATGTTTAGTATCTCGTGATGTCATCTCTTTCCCATGACATGATGTTTAGTATCTCGTGATGTCATCTCTTTCCCATGGCATGATGTTTAGTATCTCATGATGTCATCTCTTTCCCATGGCTTGATGTTTAGTATCTCGTGATGTCATCTCTTTCCCATGACATGATGTTTAGTATCTCGTGATGTCATCTCTTTCCCATGACATGATGTTTAGTATCTCGTGATGTCATCTCTTTCCCATGACATGATGTTTAGTATCTCGTGATGTCATCTCTTTCCCATGACTTGTACATCGCAATAACACTTCATTTCCATAAGGTGATGTTTAGTACCTCGTGATAACATCTCTCTTCTATGGCTTGATGTGAAGTATCTCGTGATAACACCTGACTTATCTTGTGATAACACCTGACTTATCTTGTGATAACACCTGACTTATCTTGTGATAACACCTGACTTATCTTGTGATAACACCTGACTTATCTTGTGATAACACCTGACTTATCTTGTGATAACACCTGACTTATCTTGTGATAACACCTGACTTATCTTGTGATAACACCTGACTTATCTTGTGATAACACCTGACTTATCTTGTGATAACACCTGACTTATCTTGTGATAACACCTGACTTATCTTGTGATAACACCTGACTTATCTCATGATAACATCTCACTTCCATGACTTGAGGTTTTGTATCTCATGATAACATCTCACTTCCATGACTTGATGTTTAGTGTCTCATGATAACATCTCACTTCCATGACTTTGATTCCTCTTTCCAAATCCACTCCGAGGTTCCATGTGTCAAAAGCATACAGGAAGATGGAATACATCAATGCGATAGCTGCACGTGAGCCAGGTGAGGGGGCTGTTTCAGTATAAATAGTATCCCCACCTTCTGGAAATTCTTTGCTAGAAATTTCCTCTTTTCTGTCATTCTCTTTGATTCTGCTTTGTTCCTTTGCTTTCTGTCATTTCTTCCTATCATTTTCTGCCTTGCTGGTCCATTCGCCTGTCTGTGTTCGATAAAGTCTTACACACTTTCTCTTTAGAGTGATAATTGGGTACATGTATTAAGTGCATTTTTGGCTCTAGGGAAATGAGATATGCACGAGCAATTTTAGGTAACTTAGGCCTGTTTTTATATGTTTTAGTGTCCTTAGTTATGTTTAAATTTGTATTCAGGCATATTTGTTAAACCCCCTGTGCGATAAATTGGACGGAGTGGTCAACGTTAGGGGCATCTCCTTCGATTATGTGCGCGAATACATTGATATGTGTACTTAATTTTCTTTTCCTTTTCTTTAATCCTGTTGAAGCATTGTGTATGTTTTGAAATGGTTATAGCCCTGATATGGCTCTACGCAGTCGGCTGGGCTTCAAACAAAAATGACAACAACAAAGCTACAGACATGCAAACTGTTCCGACGGTACGTTTGGAGAGGACGGGGGTGAATCGGATCCGAAATAGATCGTGTGTCATAGTACACGTACGTCACAAACAGCCCCAGGCATATATCATAACATCCAAACTGACCTTTCAAAAATAGATTGTGATCTGTTCCAAACAGACGGCTGACCTTCTCCAGTCAATCAAATGCTCGGCATTGAGCCAACACCAAGTTTGCAAACGGCGTCTTCTATGTAAAGCAGTGACATTCTTCCAATTTGGACACGAAGTACTTGATAAAGAGATGAATCAAATCCAAAACCAAATCTGACTGCCCGCGTTCAAGCAAACAGGAACCAGAAGAAAAAAAATCACGAAAACAGAATAAGAATGCGCATTTAATACAATCAGACAAGACAGGCGCAAATTGTCATGCGTAGTCGTAAGATCACAAACAAACAAACACCAAATATAAAAATTAGGAGGAAAAACACTTCCCTGCTGCTTCATCCAGTGACGCCCTCTGACATCATATTTACAATTCATCTCACTTCCCGTCTGACATCATGTTTACTCACAAACACGTTATGACGTCGTTTTAGTCCTTTTCTCACACAGCGGACGAAGCAGCAGGGAAGTGTCCGCCTTTTTCTCCCAATTTTTGTATTTGGTGTTTGTTCGTATGTGATCTTACGCTTACGCTTGACAAAGGCCAGTTGGCCGAAAACTTGCGCCTGTCTTGTCTGGTTGTATCAAATACGCGTTCCGAACCTTAGAGAATTGTATCAAGGTAATGATGTTTTTTTGGAATAGCCAGAGTAAAAATTACAAAACCAAACATTACCGAGAAAAGACCTTACTGTACTCTCTATGCTTTTTTTTTTTTTCGTACGGTCGGAACGGAGGGTGTCTCAGGCCCATTTATTAACCCTTTGACTCCCGCACCCTGCCCACCAGCATCCTGCATTGTCAACAGCGCCAGCAAAGCAAAAACAATCCTTTGACACCCCCACCCTATCCATCAGCTTCCAGAAAAACTTAACCCTTTGAATCCCTCACCCTATCCACCAGCTTCCGTAAAACTTAACCCTTTGACTCCCTCACCCTATCCACCAGCTTCCAGTAAAACTTAACCCTTTGACTCCCTCACCCTATCCATCAGCTTCCTGCCAGGAAGCTGGTGGATAGGGTGAGGGAGTCAAAGACATGTTTTTGCAATTGGTGGATAGGGAGCGGGAGTCAAAGGGTTAAGTGCACTGGCCAGCTACTTTCTAGCCACAGCAGATGTTGTCAGCTGTTTGATATCTGTACGCATGATGTCTTCTCTTATGCAATGTTATTGATATATCGACGTTTGTCTGCCTCTGTAAGTTTATATGTATGCACCCAACTAGAATGAGCCGACCAGCCAGACAGCCAGAGAATGACAATGCTGTTTTGGTTGGTTGGTTGGTTGGTTGGTTGGTTGTGGTTGGTTGGTTGGTTGGTGAAAACTGGACTAAGTGTCTACATTTAGGTACTAGTAATCCAGATATCCGGGACATCATTTGGTGGTTGGTTGGGTGGTTGGGTGGGTGGTTGGGTGGTTGGGTGGCTGGTTGGTTGGTTGATTGGGTTGGTTGGTTGGTTAGTTGGTTGGTTGGTTGGTTGGTTGGTTGGTCGGTCGGTCGGTTGGTTGGTTGGTTGGTTGGTTGGTTGGTTAGTTGTTGTGGTTGATTGGTTGGTTGTGTGGTGGGTTGGTTGGTTGGTTGGTTTGGTTGGTTGGTTGGTTGTGTGGTTGGTTGGTTGGTTGGTTGGTGTGGTGGTTGGTTGGTTGGTTGTGTTGGTTGGTTGGTTGGTTGGTTTTGGTTGGTTTGGTTGGTTGGTTGGTTGGTTTTCTTTCTTTCTTTCTTTCTTTCTTTGTTCGTTTGTTTGTTCATGCATCGAACCAGAAAGAGCTGACCAGTGAGCCAGCCAGAGAATGTCAATGCTGCTTTATTTTGTTTGTTTGTTTGTTTGTTTGTTTGTGTGTTTGTCTGTTTGTTTGTCTGTTTTGCTTGTTTATGCATCCAGCCCAAAAGAGCCAACCAGTCAGCCAGCCAGAGAATAACAGTGCTGTTTGATTTTTTTTAATGGTCAGAGTCATTGACTATAAATCCATTTTTGTTTTTCTATTTCTCTCTTTCTCTCTTTCTTTCTTTCTTTTTTCTTTTCTTTCTTCTTTCTTTCTTTTCTTCTTTCTTTCTTCTTTTTTTCTTTTCTTTCCTTCTTTCTTCTTTCTTCTTTATTTGTTTTCTTTTTTCAATCTGCTTTCGTTCTCCATCTACACAAGTAGAGAGAGTTAAAGAGTTCACAAAGATAGGGAGAAGAGGCAGATTATATATCATGATGAAAATGATAATAATAACCATGGTAATGATAATGATAATGATAACATCATCATGGTCACCACAACGCAGTGAATCGTGATGTATAAATCAAATCAAAGCACGCATTCTCGCCGTTCACTCAAATACTGATAATTATAATAATAAATGTTAATATCATTAAAATGATGATGATGATGATGATGATGATGATGATGATGATGATGATGATGAAGAGATGATGAGATGATGATGATGAGATGATGATGATGATGACGAGCGACGACGACGACGATGAGCGATGACGATGACGACGACGACGACGATGATGATGATGATGATGATGATGATGATGACGACGACGACGACGATGATGATGATGATGATGATAGCAATGATAATAATGATGATGATAATTATAACTATAGTAATTATAATGTAATGATAATAATAATAATTATTATTATTTTTATTATTATTATTATGATAACAGTGTTTACGTGGCGCTCAATCTTGACGTTTCAGTCAAATCAAAGGGCACACTACAACATTCACTTACTCCCAGTGAAACAAGAACGTACAAAAAACGTCTATATGCAATACAGGGAGTGAGGGGTGACGTGGGGGGTGGGTGGGGTGGGGTTGGGAGGTACGGTGTCATTTGATGCAAACAGGGTGTATCTACCAACAATGGCACCGATAATGAATGTTAAGAATAACAATCATAGTTATGATAGTAACAATAATGAAAATAATAGTATTGATAATGATGTTGATAATTACACCTATGATAAATAATGATAATGAAATATGATGATGATACATTTGTAATAATGATAACAACAACAAAATGATAATAAATGATAATAATAATGATGATAATAATACTAATACTAATAATGATATTAATAGTAATAATGATGATGATAATAATAATGATAATAATAATAATAATAATAATAATAAGACAAAACTGTAATAATGATAATGATGATAACAATGTTTATGTGGCACTCAATCTTGATGCTTCAGTCAAATCAAAGGGCCACAGTACAGCATTCACTTACTCCCAGTAAAACAAGAAACATACAGGAGGGAGGGTGACATGGGGGTGGGGGTGGGGGTGAATACGGTGTGGCTTGATGCAAACAGGGTGTATATACTAACAATGGCACTGATTCAGTCTATGTTTAGCTAACCTCCTTGCGCGCTCTGCGTGACGATCACGCTTCACAAAAGGTGGGTCGGATGATCACAGCGAGATGGTCAAGCCATTTAAACATTCTCCCCTTCCACACAAAACTTATTTAAAAAAACAACAACAACAACATACAACGTCGCTGTGGTGTAAATGGTGAGCGCAATGGAATACTGACTGGATGGCTGTGCATTAGAATCTTCTCCTTCGTAGTAGTAGTAGTATAGTAGTATAGTAGTATTTAGTAGTAGTAGTTAGTAGTAGTATAGTAGTAGTAGTATAGTAGTAGTATAGTAGTAGTAGTAGTATAGTAGTAGTAGTATAGTAGTAGTAGTAGTAGTAGTAGTAGTAGTATAGTATTAGTAGTAGTAGTAGTATAGTATAGTAGTAGTAATAGTAGTAGTATAGTAGTAGTAGTAGTATGTATAGTAGTAGTAGTAGTATAGTAGTAGTATAGTAGTAGTAAGTAGTAGTAATAGTAGTAGTAGTAGTAGTAAATAGTAGTAGTAATAGTAATAATAGTAGTAATAGTAGTAGTAGTAGTAGTAGTAATAGTATAGTAGTAGTAATAGTAGTAGTAGTAGTAATAGTAGTATTGTTTTTGTTGTTATTGTCGCCATTATTATTATCATTATTATTATTATTATCATCATCATCATCATTTTTTTTATCATTACTATTATTTCTACTACAATTATTATTATTATAATTATTATCATTATTATTATTATTATTATTATTATCATTATTATTATTATTGTTATAGCACATTACGCGAATGCTCATTCAGAGGAACATCGGAATGCAAGGTGATGAAAAAAGTGATGAAAAGCTATCAACAAACAGTTGAAATATGTTTGCTGACGCGGACTTTTTTTTTTTTTTTTTTTTTTGAGTGAGGATGGCAGACATCAGGCGCGTACACATGCACACAGTCGTGCGCCTACTCAAAGAGCAGACATGCACACGCGCGTACATACGCGCGCGCGCTCACAAACACACCACACTCACCTCCTCTCTCTCTCTCTCTCTCTCTCTCTCTCTCTCTCTCTCTCTCTCTCGCTCGCTCGCTCGCTCGCTCTCACTCTCCTCTCTCTCTCCTCTCTCTCTCTCTCTCTCTCTCTCCTCTCTCTCCTCTCTCTTTCCCTCTCTCTTCTCTTCCTCTCTCTCTCTCCGCACACTTATACGCACACTATACTCACACTCACCACATACACACGTATATACACACACACACACACGCTCTCTCTCTCTCTCTCTCTCTCTCTCTCTCTCTCTCTCTCTCTCTTCTCTCCACACACACACACATACAACACACGCACACACACACACACACCTCTTTTGATTTTTTTAAATCAAGCAAACAGGAACCAGAAAAAAAACACGAAAAAAAAGGAGAACCCGTTATTTAATACAAGACAAGACAAGACAGGGGCAAATTTTCGGGCAACTGGCCTTTGTCTAAGAGTAAAATCATAAACAAACACCAGGTACAAAAATTAGGAGAAAAAGACTGAACGGTGCAGCAGGGAAGTTTCAGTCCTTTTTCTCCCAAATCCCCCCCCCCCCCACCCTTCCACCCCTAATTTTTGTATCTGGGGTTTGTTTGTTTGTTTATGATATTACGCTTGACAAAGGCCAGTTGCCCGAAAATTTCGCGCCTGTCTTGTTGAGTTTATGTTTGTGTTCATTATGAGCCTGTGACTGCACAAATGAATTTTCTGAAGAATTGAACTCCAATTAATCTTCTTGCCTTTCTAAAGTCTTGGTAAAAAGAAGGACAAAAAAGCAGTGAGTAACGGTGCAACTGCGGTGACGTGCTGTCAAAGTTGTGAGAGAGCAGCTCGAGTTTCACATAGTAAAGCCACTGTGACAAAAAATATGAATATGAATACGAAGATGAAGATGAAGGTAAGGGTAAAGTGCAGCCCTGTCAGGGGCCTTAATCCAGACAGTGCTCCCTTATGCTAACACTTCACCACGTTTTAAGATCAAAGTGTACTTGAGAATCAATACAGAACCAGGCCGTAGTACTGTGACCCATGGTGCTAGTTTCTGATACCACGGAAGGGTCGAAATATGTTCCCAGTAATTTTACTGCTAAGATGATCACACTTCTTGTTTTATCCCGTCAGATTTCTTTTCAATGAACCAGTCGCCGTGGTGTAGTGGTTAGCACAATGGACTATCGACTGGAACGATTGTGGGTTCGAATCCTCACCAGTCCCTTCCAAAAGATCATTTGGGTATATGTGACTTTCCACCACAAAATGAGTCACTTGTCCACTTCAGGCAGTTTTCACTTTTTCATTGCTTCTAAATGTACATTTACTGCTCTTTCTAATGAAGAAAACCATTTTAAAATCGGACAATGAATACCTGAGGTACATACAGCCTTCCAAACATGGCACTCTTCCGAAACACAGTTTTGAGAAAATCAAGAAAAACGAAAGTGAAAGTTCAGCATCTACATGTTGAGTAGGGTAATGCAAATAGCTTTTTCACTAAGAAAGAACCACAATATGCCTAATTTATTGAATGTAGAATGTGTAGGAAGGGTTCCGGTATCCGCTTAAAATCAACAGCTCCATAACGAGCCCTGACACCCCTCTCGCTTATTTTGCCCCATCGTGCAAAACGCTGCCAGTGGACAAGCGACTCATTCCGTGATGGAAGGTCACATTTGGCTCCAGCCGGTTTCTACCCAGAGTTGTGCGTGTCATGGGGTCGTTGGGAAGACTGAGACCACACAGTCGCGTCTATCCACTTCGTAGAACTCAATAGTATCATCACTATCATCCTCATTCTTTTCATCATCATCATAAATGTGCCCCGCCGCTTGGCGTTGGCGACCATGGCCTTCCGTACGAATCTATCCCTTGTCGCTGCAAGTATTTCTCGCACTCTCTCTGTCCTCAGCCACCCTGCAAGTCCGTCCAATGTTTTCTTCCTGGGTCTACCTGCTTCTCTCTTTCCCTCCAGCTTTCCTGTTGTGACTAGGTGTTCCAATTTCTCTTGTCTCATAAAATTTCCTACATCAATGTTGCTTGTCTTTTCCTAATCTTCTTTATTAATTTTCCGTAACTTTGGTCTCGTACAATGTTTCATTCTTTCTTTATTTCTTTTTTTCTTTCTTTCTTTTTTCTTTCTTTCTTTCTTTTTTCTTTCTTTTTTTTCTTTCTTCTTTTTCTTCTGTCTGTCTGTTCTGTCTTCCTTTCTGTATTCTGTCTGTCTGTTCTTCTTTCTGTATTTCTTTCTTTCTTCTGTCTGTCTGTCTTTTCTTTTCTTTTCTTTTCTTTTCTTTCCTTCTTTCTTTCTTTCTTTCTTTCTGTCTGTCTTTCTGTCTTTCTTTCTTTTTTTCTTTTCTTTTCTTTTCTTGCCTTCTTTCTTTCTTTCTTTCTTTCTTCTTCTTTCTGAGCATACCGATTTTTTTTCGGAAGCGTGTAAGCACATGTTTTGCAGACACTGTGTAGACGGTATGTCGCTGCACAGTCTGCAGACTCGTCATAGGTGGGTGTGCTTGCTCGGTGTTGTCATGTTTCCATAAGCCACCGACACTGACATGTACTTACGGGATCTTTAACGTGCTATACTCGATGTTCTGCGTGTGCGTATACGTACACACGAAGGGGGTTTAAACAGGCACACGCTGATCTGGGGGATCGGGAAAATCCCTGTTCTTTATTCAGTATTACGAAATCCAAAACAAGTGCGACTGCCCGCGTTCAAGCAAACAGGAACCAGAAAAACACGAAAAGAGAATCAGAACGCGCATTTACTACAACAAGACAAGACAGGCGCAAATTTTCGGCCAATGCTTTGTCAAGCGTGAACGTAAGATCACGGCGATTTCATAGTTTTTCTCATAATTTTGTATTTGGTGTTTATTTGTGATCTTACGTTCTCACGCTTGACAAAGGCCAGTTGGCCGAAAATTTGCGCCTGTGTTGTCTTGTAGTAAATACGCGTTCTGATTCTCTTTTCGTGTTTTTCTGGTTCTTCTTTATTCAGTAGTTTCAGTTTCAGTTTCAGTTTCCTAAGGTGACGTTTCCGTGCTCGGAATGAATTCCATATGCACTAAGGTCACAGGTGCCATGTATGGAGAAGATCCAGAATGATCACGGCACAAGCCTTAAGCCTGCACATAAACCCACGAGCTGGCCAGGTCCTGAGGTCCTACTTAGATAGTTCCATAACCTGGGGTCCTAAGGGAGTGAGGTGGTAGAGACCTCAACTGTTCCAGGGCCAGCACCACGAAGGTGGCGCTCATCCCGTCTCCCTAGATTCAAATTCATGTTCATAGTCACATTTCTTTCTTTTTTTTAACAAGACTTACAGAAAGGTAAGAAGGCTAATTGGTCTTCGAGGGGTGGGACCTGGGAAATCAACCTATCTCTCCAATGTCCTATACCAAGGCAGCCAGCCGGGCAATGCCCTGCTCTTGGCGATTTTTCAACCGCCGTGGGATATTTAGCGTGCGCAGCCGGAAGGCACACGGGTCCGACTTGTTTTTCGTTTCCTTCCGAGGGACTAGACGTTCAGTTGGATTTTCCGGTCAAACCGAGGAGAAAAGTCTACTGGGAGCGAACCCTAGAACCTCGAGTTTAGTTATTGGCAGGCGAACGTCTGAACCATTCTGCCATTCTTCTCATTAAACTCACATATTCAGTAAGTGGAAGGTACTCAGACGGAATCGAACCCCAAACCATTCGATAGGAAGTCTGGTGCCTTATACACTTGACAACTGCACCTGTTTGTCACACGCTAATCTGTCAGTAATCCATATGGAAGAGGCCTAGTAACTCACACCGCTGTTTTGTATAGCGTAAACCACACAGTGAAGTAGTGTGTAAATTATAATGCTCTGTCTGTCTGTCTGTCTGTCTGTCTGTCTGTCTGTTTGTCTGTCTGTCTTCTGTCTGTCTGTCTGTCTGTCTCTTTTTCTCTCTCTCTCTCTCTTCTGTCTGTCTGTCTGTCTGTCTGTCTCTCTCTCTCTCTCTCTCTCTCTCTCTCTCTCTCTCTCTCTCTCTCCATACCCCGCTCTCTCTTTGTGCCCCCTTTCTCTGTCTCTCTGCCTCTCTGTCTGTCTGTCTCTCTCTCTCTCTCTCTTTCTCTCTCTTTTTCTCTGTCTGTCTGTCTCTGTCTCTCTGTCTCTCTCTCTTTCTCTCTCTCTCTTTCGCTCGCTTGCTCGCTCGATCGCCCTTTCACTTTCTCTCTGTCTCTTCCCCGCTCTATCTTTTTGTCCCCTGTCTCTGTCTGTCTGTCTCTGTCTCTGTCTCTCTGGCTCTGTCTGTCTGTCTCTGTCTGTCTGTCTGTCTGTCTCTGTCTCTGTTTCTCTGTGTCTCTGGCTCTGTCTGTCTGTCTCTGTCTGTCTGTCCGTCTCTGTCTCTCTGGCTCTGTCTCTCTGGCTCTGTCTGTCTGTCTCTGTCTCTCTGGCTCTGTCTGTCCGTCTCTGTCTCTGTTTCTCTGCTCTGTCTGTCCGTCTCTGTCTCTGTTTCTCTGTCTCTCTGGCTCTGTCTGTCTGCCTCTGTCTCTGTTTCTCTGTCTCTCTGGCTCTGTCTGGCTGTCTCTCTCTGTGTGTCTCTCTCTCTCTGTCTGTCTCTCTGTCTCTGTCTCTGTCTGTCTCTGTCTCTGTCTCTGTCTCTGTCTGTCTGTCTGTCTCTCTGTCTC
>CM060314.1:14237549-14247549 GCA_030674185.1 Monoplex corrugatus | reverse complement strand
GCAATGCATGGCCCATTAGGACTCAGTCATCGGGTTACCTTGCAAAAGTGCACTCCAAGACTTGTTTTTTGTTTCGCAATCTTGGGCACGCGAGTGTGTGAATCTCACGCGCAATTAACCTTTTGATGTCCGCTCTAAAGTAATGCACACGAGCCGTGCATAATGAACCTACCCGACTACTCCCACCTTAACCCTTTCACTGTCCATCAGCTTTCTGACCATTTAATGAAGGATGTGTGTGTGTGTGTGTGTGTGTGTGTGTGTGTGTGTGTGTGTGTGTGTGTGTGTGTGTGTGTGTGTGTGTGTGTGTGTGGTGTTTGCCTATTTGCCTGTCTGTCTGTCTGGCTGGCTGGCTGGCTGGTTGGCTGGCTGGCTGTCTGGCTGTCTGAAGATGTATGTGTTTGCGTGACTATGCGTGATGTGTGTGTGTGTGTGCTCGCGCTTGTTTGTGTGTCTCTCTCTCTGCCTGCCTGTCTGTCTGTCTGTCTGTCTGTCTGCCTGTCTCTGTGTCTGTGTCTGTCTGTGTCTCTCTGTGATGTGTGGTGTGCGTGTATGCATGTGTGTGTCTGTGTGTGTGTGTGTGTGTGTGTGTGTGTGTGTGTGTGTGTCTGTGGTCTGTGTGTGTATATATGTGTGTGTCTATCTGTCTGTGGTGTGTGTGTCAGTGTGATGTGTGTGTGGGGAGGGGGGAAGGGGTGCTTACTAGAACTGTTGACAGAGCCCTGGACTCAAGATCTGATGTCTCGAGTTCAGTTCCAGCCCGCACCTAACATACAATCTGACCTGTTCCCTGCCCATCTTAATGTTCTGATCATTCTGGCGGAGTCAACTCAGCTATTTCTTAGGTTACCCCACCCCCACCCCCGCTCCCTGCCATGCGTATTTCAAGATCTTGCCAGCACACGGTTTTGCCCAGGAGACAATTGCCACCAGATTTTGCTGGAGCGCATAAGAAGTTACCCGAGTACGATAAATCTCTCTCGAATACACTCGAAACTCCAAAGTCACACAATCAACCAGATTGCTGGCGACCTCCTTCTGCCTTGAAGCTGATGGATAGGGTGAGGGAGAGAAGGGGTTAATTTCCGCCCGTTAACTAACACCTGGTTTTCTCGGCAATGTCATGTTGCACACCCAAATTTTCCCTTGAGACTTTCTCTGTTTTCAAATTATAATTACAATGTTTACGCCACCCTATGTTTTACGTCATCAGGTGTTCCTTCCCCCATCCCCACCCCCCACCCCCAAATAATCCCATTTTCAAAATTGTTTTCCCACAACAACAGTGAAATGATTACGACCAAAAAAAAACCAAATAGACACAAAAAACAAACATGTCACCGCTTCTCTTTCCTTCACAAAAAACGACAAGAGAGTTGGATAATTAATTGGTTGTTCAAAATGAACGTGTGACAATAGCAGTTGTAAAACTTAGCACAGAAAAAAGAAATGTGTGTGTGTGTGTGTGTGTGTGTGTGTGTGTGTGTGTGTGTGTGTGTGTGTGTGTGTGTGTGTGTGTGTGTGTGTGTGTGTGTGGTTGTGCGTGCATGTGTGTGTGGTTATGTGTGCGCGTGTGTGTGTGTGTGTGTGAGTGTGTGCGTGTATGTGTGTGTGAGTGTGTGCGTGCGTGTGGTGTGTGTGTGTGTGTGTGTGTGTGTGTGTGTGTGTGTGTAAGGTGTGTGTGTGAGTGTGCATGTGTGTGTGTGTGGTATGTGTATGTGTGTGTGTGTGTGTGTGCGTGTGTGTGTGTCTGTGTGTGTGTTGTGTGTGTGTGTGTGTGTGTGTGTTGTGTGTGTGTGTGGTGTGTGTGTGTGGTGTGTGGGTGTGTGTGTGGTGTGTTGTGTGTGTGTGTGTGTGTATGCGAGATGTCGGTGTAAGCTTGACAACAAAATATGTCCAATGAGCAAATGTTATAACAATCATGGCTTGACGTCACTTTTGTGATTTTTTTTCCCAAATTCTTCACCCCACCCTTTCTTTTGTTTGTTTGTTTGTTTGTTTGTTTGTTTGTTTGTTTGTTTGTTTGTTTGTTTGTTTGCTTGTTTGCTTGTTTGTTTGTTTGTTTGTTTGTTTGTTTGTTTGTGTTGTTTGTTTGCTTGTTTGTTTGTTTGTTTGTTTGTTTGTTTGTTTGTTTGTTTGTTTGTTTGTTTGTTTGTTTTACAATGAAAGATTATTGAATTATCCGGAAAGGATATGTGTCTTTGTCTGTCTGTCTGTCTGTCTGTCTGTCTCTCTGTCTGTTTGTCTATGTGCCTGCCTGTCTGTTTATCAGTCACCATAATATTTTGTCTGCTTTGTCTGGAGAGATCTTTTCCCGATGTAGGTCAAAGTTGTGGACCGTTGTGGAGCCACGATTTTTTTTTATACGGTTGCCAGTGGACAGTTGTGTTTCTTAGTATCAAAAGACGTACTTGAATGCTATTTGAATGCTAGGCCCCGTTAGTTTTGAATTAGTTAAAGGTGGACAGTTGTCTTTCTTAATGCCAAGGGCCCCGTTAGTTTTGAGTTTGTTAAAAGTGGACAATTGTGTTTCTTAACAACATCATCCATCATCCATCCAATCGATCTGATCCAGATCGACAGAGAACCGAAAAAAGCATCGGTATCTCACAATGCTACTAAAATTTTGAAAGGCTTCTTAAAGCAATTTTTGTTGCTAGTCCTCGTACACTCGGAGAGCGGTAGGACTTTAAAATCAACAGAACAGAACAACCGGATCTTAATACCGAGGGCTCCGTTTGTTTTGAGTTAGTTAAAAGTGGACAGTTGTTTATCTTAATACCAAGGGCCCCGTTAGTTTTGAGTTAGTTAAAAGTGGACAGTTGTCTATCTTAATACCAAGGGCCCCGTTAGTTTTGAGTTAGTTAAAAGTGGACAGTTGTCTATCTTAATACCAAGGGCCCCGTTAGTTTTGAGTTAGTTAAAAGTGGACAGTTGTCTATCTTAATACCAAGGGCCCCGTTACCTGAGTTAGTTAAAAGTGGACAGTTGTCTATCTTAATACCAAGGGCCCCGTTAGTTTTGAGTTAGTTAAAAGTGGACAGTTGTCTATCTTAATACCAAGGGCCCCGTTAGTTTTGAGTTCGTTAAAGGTGGACAGTTGTCTTTCTTAATACCAAGGGCCCCGTTACTTGAGTTAGTTAAAAGTGGACAGTTGTCTATCTTAATACCAAGGGCCCTGTTAGTTTTGAGTTCGTTAACCCCTTAACTGCTCAGTATAATAGCACTTTCGAATAACTGCTTGCCAGGGTAAAATTTAGCTTTTTAGGGTAGGTTCAATAAAATGGTTACTGCTTATTTATTTCTTGACAGATCTCTCAGATTTTTTGCATGTTTTGTTGTTATGCATTGGTCTACAATGTCCTGTCAAAATAACTTGATTATGTTGATAATTAGTATAGCAGAAACTGACATAACTACAAAAAATTACCAAAAAAATAACAGCTTTCGAGTATACACAAATACACTGTGCCACACAAAATGAGTCAGAACATTGGAAAAGTGGTTTTACAATTTATTCAACATCAGCACTAACACATGACAGTCATATAAATCCCAAGGAATGTTGCTCTTGATCATAATCTGCTCATAATTGGGAGTACTATTTTTTAGGAAAAAAGGGGCATAATCATGCTTTTTGCAGTATGTTCACTAACATGTACATTACTCATCCACTTATTGAGTTATTTGTTAGATTTTTTGTGGACTTCTTCCTTATACCCTTGTTTACAATTTCACATCATTCTAATTTGATTTTGTTGGTAATGATGATGGTTCACACTAATAACATGTGATAAATCAGTTTTTGTTTTGTTTTCAATTTGAGAGTTTTAGAACAATTCAGCACATAAAAGCCCACTGAACAAAGCAAAATACCTTTTGGTGTTTGCTCAGCAATATTACAAACACCTGGGATTCAAACTGATGTCAATAAATGTCCCTCTGTGTAACAATCTGTATGTTACTGGGGGTACCCCAATTCTACTGGAAAGGGGCATAATTTTACTATTTGGGGTAGGTTCAGTACCGCAATCACTGCTTATTCATTTGTTGACATATGACTTAGATTTTATGGCTTCTCTTTCATTTTACCCCAAGTTATAATGCTATATAACAATAGTGTAATTTTGTTAGCCATTGGGAAGATGGCCAGGGATATAACGGATGGTGGTTTTACAGAAAATAAAAGTTTCTAAAAACATACACATGTTACAACACATAAAACCTGTAAAACACTGACAAAAACTTCTGTTAGTGTTTACTCAACATCACTGTAAGTACACAGTATGGTCCAAATTGTTATAGTATAATATTATACATATTGGTAAATGTTCAAAATGACAACTATGGGAAAAAAAGTCTGAAGAAAAAAATAAACAATTGTCTGTTCAAAAAGAAAGACCCTCCCCCCACATACACACACACTTGGTATCCATTTGTTATCACATAAAACACTGTGGGAACTGTGTTAGTGTTTCTGAACATATTGTACTCACATTACTGCCATACTGTTCTATAGGAATCCAGCACTTGCGCTTGGACATAATCCTCAGGTTGTCTACATTCGTTACTTCATAACTTTGGGGGATGGTGTTCATTTTTTTGTCTGTCCAAATTGTGGTTCAAAGAAACACACAAGGGGATTCATTCTATACTCCACTTGGTCTTCTTTCACTGATGGCACTCAGTCTTGTCACAGCGTTCACAAAACGGTGAACACACACACAGGTGAGGAAAAAAAAATGCACTGTAGAATGGAAAACTAAGAACACAAAAACAAAAGCACAAAAAAGCAGAAGAAAATGAAATATATATAACTGAGGGGAAAAAAAAAACTAACACAGAACACCCTACTGCCAATACACAAACTTGGTGTGGTAGTCCTTGAAACATTGGCCTAAGCACAATCCAGGCTTGGATGGGCAGGAGGGGCAGTAGTAGCGGGATTCCTTCCGCACTTTTATTTTCTTCGTGCAGACCCGACACGGCTTGGTGGGGTTAGACTTGTTTGGTGTCGGTGGCAGTGGAAATAAAAAGTGGTGTGCACCCACCCTCACCTCGTCATCTGTTTTTCCCTCTTCCACAGCTGGCACCTGATCTGGCCAAATCCAAGAGGTGATGACACTCTCCAAAAAACTTAGGAAAGTGTTACAGGAGTCATCACCTCTTGACTTTTGCAAGATGAATGCATTGCAGGCTGCAACCTGCAGAAAATGGAAAAACAGTTTTTTTGTCCATTTCATCGACTTACGTGAGCAGTCATATGGGTGAAGCAGCTGATCTTGTTTGTCAACTCCACCCATATTCCTGTTGTAATTCGATGAAACAGACGGACGCATGTTGACACCCCGTCGTCCCCGGTGTGGAATGGGTGCCTCAGTGTGGCCATGCACAGAGGACAGCAGGTGCACCACTTTTGTGCTGTGGTACTTTGTGGCGACGATCTTGTTGTCACCACAAAGAGCAGCTGATGATCCGGGGTCCAGCTTCACTCCACGTAGCTCCTCTGGAATACCCCGGTTCTCCCGGACGGTGCCGCAGGCCAAGGTGTTCCTTTCCAGGAGGTAGAGGTACAGCCGCAGACTACTGTACCAGTTGTCCGTGTAGACATGGTAGCCCTTTTCCAGGAGAGGGGCTACCAAGTACAGCACCATCTTCTCGCTGGCCGAGAGAGTTGGGTTGTCTGCATTTACGGACTCTAGGACAGGCTGCACCTCATTGACGGGGTCCTCCTTTCCAGCATACACCTTGAAGCGGTAGCAGTAGC
This sequence comes from Monoplex corrugatus, assembly GCA_030674185.1. Lineage (NCBI taxonomy): Eukaryota > Metazoa > Mollusca > Gastropoda > Littorinimorpha > Ranellidae > Monoplex > Monoplex corrugatus. The sequence goes on along the minus strand of CM060314.1, from coordinate 14,241,782 downwards.
CACCACTTCCCTTGACACCGCCGTCAGACTCACAGCACAGGTATATTTTGATGCCAAACCGGGCACGTTTCAACGGTATGTATTGACGAAATATCAGTCTACCCTTCCAAAGAAGTAGACTTTCATCAACACATACCGCTTGCCGGGGCTCATACACCTCCTGGAACCTCTCATGCAGATGATCCAGAATAGGACGGATCTTGTAGAGCCGGTCGTACGCTGGATCACCTGGCACTGGCATGGCTGCATTGTTGTTGAAGTGCAGAAACTGAAGAAGAATCTGAAATACAGAGTAAACTTTCAAGATAAGTAAGCAGACCCACAACTGGGCACACACACACACACACACACACACACACACACACACACACACACACACACACACACACACACACAGCCTACACACACACACACACACACACATACACACACACACACACACAGCCTACACACACACAGCCTACACACACACCCACTACACAAGCACACACTGACAGTATCACACACACTTGAATATATAAAAACACCACACTGGTATAAAAAAGTGCTTTTGTCTTTTACAAAATGAATAAACTTGCATGGAAAACTTACACACAGAAAATAAATAATGCTTATGCACACACGCGCGCGCGCACACACACACACACACACACACACACACACACACACACACACACACACACACACACACACACACACACACATACACACACACACACATTCACACAAGCACACACTGACAGTATCACACACACATGAATATAAAAACACCACACTGGTGTACCAAAAAAGTGCTTTTGTGTTTTACAAAATCAGCAAACTTGTATGGAAAACTTGCAAACAGAAATAAATAATGCGTATGTACACATGTGCACTCACACACACACACACGCACATGCACACACACACACACACACACACACACACACCACACGCACACACACACACAGCCTACACATACACACACACACACACACACACACACACACATTTACACAAGCACACACTGACAGTATCACACACACTTGAATATATAAAACCACACACACACACACACACACACACACACACACACACACACACACACACACACACACACACACAAAATGAATAGTGGAGGGATGAAGAATCAAGTAGTGAAAAAAAGAAAAGAAAAAAAAATAGAACTACTTGCCTGGAACCGGTTTCTTGTCATGATGGAGCTGAAGACTGGAATTCTGTACAGCACCTTCTTAGACCAGTACAGTTCAATTGAAGGTAGCCGCACAATGCCCATCAGCAGAACCAGGCCCAGAAACTTCCTCATTTCTGCACAGTCGACTTTCTCCCACTTGTTGGCCCTGGAAAACTGTGGAAGATTGGGGTGTGCCTCGAGAAACTGGTCAGCATACAGGTTTGTCTGAATGACGAGATGGTTGACTAGGTCAGAAAAAAATAATTCCAAATAGTCAACCGGCCTAAAATTAGCACAGCTGACCTTCAACCCCGGATTTCCAGTGAAAACTACACCAGGGTTGGGGTGCTGTGCATCAGCTTCTCGCCATTCTCTCACTAGCTGTTGCTGACCACGCCTCACGCCACGCCCCCTGCCGCTTCCACGGGGCCCTCGCCGTCGTCCAGACCCCCTACCACGTCCACGACCCCGTCCCCTCCTGACAGGAGGGGGTGCAGTGCTTGTTGATGGTAGAGGATCCCCCATTTCCTCTTCTTCACCCTCGCTAGCACTGGTTTTCCCCACTGCTTTCACTGGGAGCGAACGAAGGATCCACGTCATCACCAGCACCTATCTCCGATAAAAGTGGATGGTGCTGGTTCCCATCCGTCTCCTCCTCATCACTGATGTCAGGATCCGATCCTCCCATGTCTTCTTCTCCACTGTCTTGATCGTTGAATATCTCGTCCAACACATCAAGCGCAGTGTACCGCTTGAAAACAGGTCGAGCCGACGACGTACTAGGTCTCGCTGCCATCTTGAATTCGCTAATCACTGTAACCTCTCAACTCGCGATTTGCATATCCTGTGGTCAGTTACTGGTGACGTGAAGGATATGGGGCTCTTCGCTGATATCAGCAACAGAGTTGGAAACATTTTGCGCAGTCATTTCTTGTGTAGATTTGCTCGCTTTCCGTGACGAGTTTACTACGAGTGGCACTCGTATACGGGCGTGGTGAATTTCGATTTTACTACGAGCGTTACTCGTACCAAGCAGAGAAGAGGTTAAAGGTGGACAGTTGTCTATCTTAATACCAAGGGCCCCGTTAGTTTTGAGTTCGTTAAAGGTGGACAGTTGTCTATCTTAATACCAAGGGCCCCGTTAGTTTTGAGTTCGTTAAAGGTGGACAGTTGTCTATCTTAATACCAAGGGCCCTGTTAGTTTTGAGTTCGTTAAAGGTGGACAGTTGTGTTTCTTAATACCAAGGGCCCCGTTAGTTTTGAGTTCGTTAAAGGTGGACAGTTGTCTTTCTAAATACCAAGGGCCCCGTTAGTTTTGAGTTCGTTAAAGGTGGACAGTTGTCTATCTTAATACCAAGGGCCCCGTTAGTTTTGAGTTAGTTAAAGGTGGACAGTTGTGTTTCTTAATGCCATTGTTGTTATTGTTATTGTTGTTTAAAGCCCAGCCGACTGCGTACATCCGTATCCGGGCTATAACAATTTCAACACACACAGAGTACTTCAACGAAGGAGAAATGGGGAATATGGAACAGAAATTTATCGCACAGGGGATTTAAAAAACACACCTGTTAACCCACCCCGTCCAATATATCGCACAGGGAATTTAAAAAACACACCTGTTAACCCACTCCGTCCAATTGATCGCACAGGGGATTTAAAAAACACACCTGTTAACCCACTCCGTCCAATTTATCGCACAGGGAATTTAAAAAAACACACCTGTTAACCCACTCCATCCAATATATCGCACAGGGAATTTAAAAAACACACCTGTTAACCCACCCCATCCAATATAATCGCACAGGGAATTTAAAAAACACACCTGTTAACCCACCCCGTCCAATTTATCGCACAGGGAATTTAAAAAAACACACCTGTTAACCCACCCCGTCCAATATATCGCACAGGGGATATAAAAAACACACCTGTTAACCCACCCCGTCCAATTGATCGCACAGGGGATTTAAAAAACACACCTGTTAACCCACTCCGTCCAATTTATCGCACAGGGAATTTAAAAAAACACACCTGTTAACCCACTCCGTCCAATTTATCGCACAGGGGATTTAAAAAAACACACCTGAATATAAATTTAAACAGAACTAAACACACTAAAATATATATTAAAACAGTCCTAAATTACCTAACATTGCTTCCGAATATCTATTTCCATACAGTCAAAAATGCACTTAATATATCTGTACCCAATTAACAAATCTAAGAGAAAGTATGTAAGACTTTATTGAACACATACAGGTGAATGGACCAGCATGACAGAAAATGATAGGAAGAAATGACTGAAAGCAAAGGAACAAGGCAGAAACAAAGAGAGTGTCAGGAAAGAGGAAATTTCTAGCACAGAATTTCCAGAAGGTGGGGGATATTATTTATACTGAAAGAGCCCTGGCATCCACACGGATCTTAATGCCAAGGACCCCGTTAGTTTTGAGTTAATTAAAGGTGGACAGTTGTGTTTCTTAATGCCAACGGCCCCGTTGTCTGACTTACATAAAACACTATGGCGAAAACGAAGGGGTCGTGAGTTCGACCCTGGCGTTGGCCGCTTTTTTTTTTTTTTTTTTTTTTTTTTTGGTCTATATGGCTGGCTCTCTTGATCGAACTGTCGACCCAAGATTTGATGTCTCGAGTTCAATCCCAGCTGTCAACATTGAAAACTGGCTGTTTGCTGCCTGTCTTAATGCTCCGATCAGTTCAATGGTGTCAGCTTAGCGTTTCACAAGTCATGTTCTCACCATCACCACCACCACCCTGCCCTTTTGAAGACATTACCAGTGCTTAGAGGTTTTTCCCAGGCTGGGATAATTAGTGGTAGTGGTAAGTTTGGGTAGAGCTTTTACGGACTGATCTGGGTGTGGTGAATAGACTCCAACCTTTCAATGCAGAAAAAAAAGTCTTCACAATTTAAATAAAGTGGCGCCTTCGAATGGCACACAGCAGGTTCCCGTGTTATCAAGTTACGCTTTGCTTCCTCCCCCACCATCTCTCCTCCCCTAACCCCCCCCCCCCCCCGCCAACCCTCTTCCCTCCCCCACCCCCCC
>CM060314.1:14236230-14237449 GCA_030674185.1 Monoplex corrugatus | reverse complement strand
AGGGCCCCGTTAGTTTTGAGTTAGTTAAAAGTGGACAGTTGTCTATCTTAATACCAAGGGCCCCGTTAGTTTTGAGTTAGTTAAAGTGGACAGTTGTCTATCTTAATACCAAGGGCCCCGTTACCTGAGTTAGTTCAAAGTGGACAGTTGTCTATCTTAATACCAAGGGCCCCGTTACTTGAGTTAGTTAAAAGTGGACAGTTGTCTATCTTAATACCAAGGGCCCTGTTAGTTTTGAGTTCGTTAAAGGTGGACAGTTGTCTATCTTAATACCAAGGGCCCCGTTACCTGAGTTAGTTAAAAGTGGACAGTTGTCTTTCTTAATACCAAGGGCCCTGTTAGTTTTGAGTTCGTTAAAGGTGGACAGTTGTCTTTCTTAATACCAAGGGCCCTGTTAGTTTTGAGTTCGTTAAAGGTGGACAGTTTTTCTATCTTAATACCAAGGGCCCGTTAGTTTTGAGTTAGTTAAAGGTGGACAGTTGTCTATCTTAATACCAAGGGCCCCGTTAGTTTTGAGTTAGTTAAAGGTGGACAGTTGTGTTTCTTAATGCCATTGTTGTTATTGTTATTGTTGCTTAAAGCCCACCGACTGCGTACAGCCGTGTCCGGGCTATAACAATTTCAACACACACACAGAGTACTTCAACGAAGGAGAAAATGGGGGAATATGGAACAGAAATTTATCGCACAGGGGATTTAAAAAACACACCTGTTAACCCACTCCGTCCAATATATCGCACAGGGAATTTAAAAAAACACACCTGTTAACCCACTCCGTCCAATTTATCGCACAAGGGATTTAAAAAATACACCTGTTAACCCACTCCGTCCAATTTATCGCACAGGGGATTTAAAAAAACACCTGTTAACCCACCCCGTCCAATATATCGCACAGGGAATTTAAAAAACACACCTGTTAACCCACCCCGTCCAATTTATCGCACAGGGAATTTAAAAAACACACCTGTTAACCCACTCCGTCCAATATATCGCACAGGGAATTTAAAAAACACACCTGTTAACCCACCCCGTCCAATTTATCGCACAGGGGATTTAAAAAAACACACCTGAATATAAATTTAAACAGAACTAAACACACTAAAATATATATTAAAACAGTCCTAAATTACCTAACATTGCTTCCGAATATCTTATTTCCATACAGTCAAAAATGCACTTAATATATCTGTACCCAATTAACAAATCTAAGAGAAAGTAT
>CM060314.1:14228730-14231230 GCA_030674185.1 Monoplex corrugatus | reverse complement strand
GTATGGCGGTAAGAAAGAGATGAGAGTTGATAACAGTCAACAGTAAACTGAAGATCTGCGGTGGGAAAAGGCCTGTGACGTCAGAGTCCCGTTCACGTTCGGTCCAGGACTTTCTCTTCTTCTTCTCTTGTTTGTCGTCTACACGCTAAGGCTACACTGGCAATTGATATGACGTTTTTGTTTTTGCTTGTTTGTTGTTTGTTTGTGTTGTTTGTTTTGTTTGTTGTGTTTGTTTTGTTGTTTGTTGTTTGTTTTGTTTTGTTTTGCTTGTTGTTGTTTGTTTGTGTTGTTTTGTTTGTTGTTTGTTTGTGTTGTTTTGTTTGTTTTGTTGTTTGTTTGTTTGTTTGTTGTTGTTTTTGTTTGTTTTGTTTGTTTGTTTGTGTTGTTTGTTTGTTTGTTTGTTTGTTTGTTTGTTTGTTTGTTTGTTTTCGTCCCCCCCCCCCCCCCCCATTATCTACGCCACTTTAATGACCACAAAAGCTAGAAAAGTTTTGACAATACGATGATGATACCGATGAGGATGATAATCATGATGCGATGGAGTTCTATCTAGGATTAAGACTGCGTGATAGGGCTGACACTGTCCGCTTACTATCATAAGATATCCTGGCGTCAACCAGGCCCGAGAGATGCAAGGCACCTGCGGTGTTAGTCAGAAGATTTGAGCAACACCCTCAATGACGCATCGGTGAAACGGACGAGACTCGACTGTGTGATCCCAGTCTTCCCAATGAGTCCATAGCACGCCCAACTCTGGGTAGGAGCCGGTTAGAGCCGAATAATCCCACAATGATTTTTGAAGGTACTGATGGGGATTCGAACCCACAACCTTCCAGTCGGGTTTGTTTGTTTGTTTGTTTGTTTGTTTGTTTGTTTGTTTGTTTGTTTGTTTGTTTGTGTGTTTGTTTGTTTGTTTGTTTGTCCACTTTATGCCCGCTGCCAAGGGGCTCGGTAGTCAGAGGAGTTGTAATTTCCTTCTCTTTGTTAATTGACGCCACAATAGGACGGGGTAGACTTCCTGTAGCTGAAGGTGGAACCTATTGAGACACAGGACCCAGCACTGTTCCCCCCTGAGTGGACCTTAGTGAACCGGTGCCATTCTCGTCTATGTTAATGACTGTGTGGACACTTACGTCACATTGCGTTTTAGTCAGTTTATTCCTTTTCTCTCACACTGGACGGAGCAGTAGGGAAGTTTCAGTCTTGTTCTCCTAATTGTTGTATCTGGTGTTTGTTTGTTTGTGATCTTACGCTTGACAAAGACCTGTTGGCCGAAAATTTGCCCCTGTCTTGTCTTGTTTTGTATTAAATACGCGTTCTGATTCTTTTTTCGTGTTTTTCTGGTTCCTGTTACATTGCATGATAGCGTGATTTGTTAGAAGGCGCCTGCAGACCTCGTACGTCTGACATCAGCCTTGAAGATCTCCCTTGATCTTCTTCTCGCTTTAACCCTTTGACTCCCGCACTATGCCCACCAGCATCCTACATGTCAACAATTCTAGCAAGGCAAAATTTAACCCTTTGACTCCGTCACCCTATCCACCAGCTTTCTGCGTGAAGCTGGTGGATAGGATGACGAAGTCGAAGTGTTACGTTTTTGCAATTGGTGAATAGGGTGCAGGAGTCAAAGGGTTAAAAGACGCCTGCAGGCCTGGTACGTCTGACATCAACCTTGAAGGTCTTCTTTGATCTTCCTGTCGCTTTAAACCCACACATCTTTTCATGATATACTTTTGTTGAGGCAGTTAGTGGAGATGCATTCTGGTCAGATGACCAGACTACCGGTATTGAATTCTCTGTTAATGAATTTAATGATGTTCTAATCACTTCTCTGATCTCGGTGTTTCTGAAATCTGAATCAAAGGAACTGTCAACGTTCAAGCGTGTCATCATCATGTGTCCCGCTGCATGGCGTTGGAGATCATACGAATCTGTCCCTTGTCGCTGTGACGACATCTCCCACCCTCTCTGTCTTCAGCCCGATACAAAGATAGAAACAGAACGTGTATAACAACTACACACTGCACGCACACACATACACATAAATAGAGGAACTCGACATCTGAGATATCTTTTGCGCTGAAATTTGTGATCTTTTAAACAATAATAATTTGTGTGTTCTTAGAATAGTGTTGCACATGTCAGTATTACCATAGAACATGCAAATACACTTACACATACACATCAGATCACAGAAAAACCCAGGCAAAATACCACGTTTGTAAAAACTAACGAAAATGGTTAATGTCCATCAATAGATAAACACGCAGACAGTAGATATTTATGACCAGAAATGTCCAGCTGTTCATTCAAAGTTTGACATACAGACGTTAGACTATGAATAGTATTTCACTAATATATGTCTAAAAAAAAGGACCAGTGAAGAAGGCCATGTGAAGCACTTTAGAAAAACACGACAGGCCCAAATGTTTGGCCAACTGGCCTTTGTCAAACGTATATTAAATACAAAAAAGAATAAATGCACAACGCTTAGCGCAAA
>CM060314.1:14211230-14216230 GCA_030674185.1 Monoplex corrugatus | reverse complement strand
CTCTCAATCTCTCTCTCAATCTCTCTCTCAATCTCTCTTTCTCTCTCTGTCTCTCTCTCTCTGTGTCTCTGTCTCTCTCTCTGTCTCTCTGTCTCTGTCTGTCTGTCTCTCTCTCTTTGTGTCTCTGTCTCAATCTGTCTCTCTCTTTCTCTCTCTGTGTCTCTCTCTCTGTGTCTCTGTCTCTCTCTCTCTGTCTCTCTGTCTCTGTCTGTCTCTCTCTCTCTCTCTGTGTCTCTGTCTCAATCTGTCTCTCTCTTTCTCTCTCTGTGTCTCTCTGTCTCTCTCTGTCTCTCTCTGTCTTTCTCTCTGTCTCTCTCTGTCTCTCTGTCTGTCTCTCTCTCTCCCTGTCTCTCTCTCTGTCTCTCTCTCTCTCTCACTCTATATTTATAAATCTTTATTTCACGAAAACGTCGCCGTAAAATGTTATGACTTTGTTTTACGCTCCTTGCCACAAGGACAAAAATGTCAATGGCAATAAACCATTTTCAGTTTCAGTTTCAGTTTCAGTTTCAGTTTCAGTTTCTCTCTGTTACTCTGGCAGGCTCCCTGAGTCTGCCAGATAACTGCTCGCAGATTTGGGTGAAGCGCATATGGAATTGTCACACTGGGTCTGTTCCATATGCGCTTCACCCAAATCTCCCATCAATCTGGCAGACTCCCTGAGCCTGCGCAAAACCATATGCGTGGGCAAAATCTTGAACTGAGAAGGGGAAAGAGGAGGGGGGGGGAGGGGAGGGGAAAGACCTTTGAGACACTAAGCTGACAACAACACCAGAATGATGGAAACATTAAGATGGGCAGCAAACAGACCAGTGTTTTACGTTGCGAGCTGGAATTGAACTCAAGATATCAGATCCTGAGTCCACGGCTCTATCAACTGGACTAAGTTTGTCCCGGGTTCAGTCCCAGCCTACAATATAAATGTTGGCATCTGCGTTGCTCATCTCAATGATCCAGTCCTCATGATGGTAACACCAAAGAAATAAGAGGGAAGCAGGGAGAATTTTTATAATATAATCAAAGGACACAACTCTTGAGAATTATCTCCCATGTTGTATAGAACTTCTCAAATCCAACACAGCTTACGCTACCCATTCAGCTAGCATAGAAGCAGATACAAAGTACAAAAACAGCAAGCTCAGAACACTCCTCATGATGGTGTCAGTGTTTGGTAAGCCCTATTCATTATGTCCAGAACTTGCCAGTGCATAAGGTTTTTGCTCAGTATTAAGGAGTCTGCCACCTGATTACTGGTAGATTTGGATGGAGCGCATATGGGGTGTACGATGTAAAAGTTTTTTTTGTTTTTTATTTTTTGTTTTTGTTTTTTGTTGTGATTTTTTTTTGTTTTGGTTTGGGTTTTTTGTGGGTTTTTTTGCTGCTGATCTTAATGCTCCAGTCCTCATGGTGCTGACAATGTTTGATAAGCCTTCCTCATTGTTTCGAAACCTTGCCAGCGAATACGTGTTTTGAGCAGTATCGAGGAGTCTGTCGCATGATTGCCGGTAGATTTGGGTACAACGTATATGGGGTGTGCGATATAAAAGCTGGCTTTTTGGCTGTTGATCTTAATGCTCCAATGCTATATGGTGATGATAATGTTTGATAAGCCTTCCTCATTATGTCAAGAACTTGTCAGGGCATAAGGTTTTTGCTCAGTATTTAAGCAGTCTGCCATGTAATTGCTGTTAGATTTGGGTGGAGCGTATATGGGGAATGCCATATAAAAGCTGGCTTTTTTTGCTGCTGATTTTAATGCTCCAGTTCCTCATGGTGGTGACAATGTTTGATAAGCCTTCCTCATTGTTTCGAGAATTTGCCAGCGCATACGTGTTTTGCGCAGTATCAAGGAGTCTGTTACATAATTGCTGGTGGATTTGGGTGGAGTGCATAGGAGGTGTGCGATATAAAAGCTTGTGGTTATTTTTTTTTCAGCTCATCTTAATGGTCCAGTCCTCTTGATGGTGACAATGTTTGACAAGTCCTCCTCATTATGTCTACAATTTGCCATTGCATAAGGTTTTTGTGCAGTATCAAGGGAGTCTGCTACATGACTGCGGGTAGATTTCGGTAAAGCACATATGGGGGTGTACGATATAAAAGCTGACTTTTTTTGCTGCTTATCTTAACCCTTTGACTCCTATACCTTGTCCACCAGCACCCTGCATCGTCAACCATGCTAGAAAAACAAGAACTTAACCCTTTGGTTCCCTCACCCTATCCACCAGCTTCCTGCAGGAAGCTGGTGGATAGGGCGAGGGAATCAAAGGGTTAAGTTTTTAAAGTTGGTAGGTAGAGTGCGGGAGTGAAATGGTTAATGCCAAAGTCCTCATGATGGCGACAATATTTGATAAGCCCTCATTATTTCGAGAACAGCGCAGTCTTGTTACATGATTGCTGGTAGATTCGGGTGGAGCGCATATGGAATTGTCCGAATGCGGTGAATATCTTTTTCGTGATCTCCAGACTCTAAAATCTTGTCGTTCCACTTGATCGAGGCGATATCCTACAATTACAATAATTATGTCTTCCACCGTCTGGCTTTCCTGACCGCAGGGTCAGGTTGGTAATGGAGTCAGTTTAACCCTTTGACTCCTCCACACCCTATCCACCAACTGCAAGAACGTAATGCATGACTCCCTCACCCTATGAATCAACAGGAAAAAAAAACAAAAAGAAACAAAAAAACGTAACCCTTTGACTCCCGCACCCTATCCACCAAATGCAAAAACGTAACCCTTGACTCCCCTACCTCATCCATCAACTGCAAAAAGAAAATAACCCTTTTGACTATCTCACCCTATCCACCAACTGCAAGAACGTAATCCTTGACTCATGCACTGTATCCATCACCCTATCCACTAGCTTTCTGCAAGAAACTGGTGGATAGGGTTGAGGGAGTCAAAGGGTTAAAATTTTTGCTTTGCTAGCATGTTTGACAATGCAGGATGCTGGTGGACAGGGTGCGGGAGTCAAAGGATTAAAGTACAGGTTCATATGGGCGATGAGCCGGTTGTGGCCGGACAAAAACCTCATCCAGGACTACTTCTACTATATATAGACTAAGTAAAACATAGTTGTAAGGCCTCAGGACCTGGCCAGCTCATGGGTTTATGTGCAAGCTTAAGACTTGTGCTATGATCACCATACACATGGCACCTGTGACGTTAATGCATATGGAATTCGTTCCGAGCGCAGAGACGTCATCTTGGGAAACTGAAACTGAAAGGACTACTTCCTGTTCTCTGAATGGAAGTACAAGATGGTAGTCGCCCCTTTCTGTCCGTGGCTTTTTAACCCTTTGACTCACGCACCCTAAGACGTTATTTAGATTTTCTTATAATGTCTTTGCCCGAACCCTATTCACCAACTGCAAAAACTTAACCCTTTAACTCACTCACCCTATCCTCCAGCTTCCTGCAGGAATCAAAGGGTTAAATTTTCGCTTTGCTAGCATGGTTGACAGTGCGTGATCCTGGTGGACGGGGTGCGGGAGTCAAAGGGTTAATTTAAGGAAGTGTGAGCATATAAATATCACGATCCACGAGTAGTGGCTGGAGCATGAGCATGTACATGTAAGGTGGGCAGCGAACAGGCCAGTTTTGATGTTGCTAACTAGGATTGAACTCTAGACATCAGATCTTGAGTCTACAGCTCTATCGACAGAACCAATCAGCCTGCGTAAAGATAAGTCAGTCTTTGTGTGTGTGTGTGGTGTGTGTGTGTGTGTGTGTGTGTGTGTGTGTGTGTGTGTGTGTGTGTGTGTGTGTGTTTTGTGTGTGTGTGTTTTGTGTGTGTGTGTGTGTGTGTGTGCTTTGCGAGGGTGTTGTGTGTGTGTGTGTGTGTGTGGTGTTGTGTGTTGTGTGTCTGTGTGTGCTGTGTGTGTGGTGGTGTGTGTGTGTGTGTGTGTGTGTGTGGTGTGTGTGTGTGTGTGTGTGTGTGTTGTGTTTGTGTGTGTGTGTGTGTTGTGTGTGTGTGTGTGTGTGTGTGTGTGTGTGTTATCGTGACTTTGTGTATGATGTCTGTCTCTCTGTGGAATAGGCATATGGAGAAGGGTGGGAGAAGTGACTTTTTCCTAACATACATGTTCATCTGTTTGCCTACCTGTCTGCCTTTCTGTCTGGCTGTGTGTCTGTCAGTCTGTCTATCTGTCTGTCTGTTTTCTGCCTGTCTGTCTGCCTGTCTGTCTGTCTGTCTCTCTGCCTGTCTGGCTGGCTGGCTGGCTGTCTGTCTGTCTGTCTGTCTGTCTGCTGCCTGCCAGCCTGTATGTGTATGTTGCTTCTCCGTGCATAGGTCGGTGGGTTGTGGGAGAGGAAGCAAGTGGGTGTATATCTGTGTACCTACTTGTCACTTTATCAGACCATCAGTACCAACGAAAAGACCTATTCAGACAACTAAACTATTTACGAGCCAAGTTTTGTGTGCGGAGCAGATACGTACAAAATTGATGGGATAAAAATTGTCAGGTTGTTCCGACGAGACCCATACACTGTGCGATGCATTTGTCCTCCTATAGAAAAAAAAAAAGCTACCATAGTCTACAATATTATGGATGATCCCCCTCCCCCTCCCCCACTACCCCTCCCCCCCCCCTCAACCTCACCGTCAGCCCGTAGTCAAATGTTTCGGCTTACCAAAGACTCGAATTTTGTTAAAGCTTTATGGGAACTATTTTTTTTATTTCGATCAAAATGGACTTGGTCATTCAGCGGGTTCTGTTAAATCTGTTTAAATCACAGAGTCATGATATTTAAAGCGACAGACAAGAATGCCCCACAATATCTGTTAATCTTTTTTCGATCAAAATGGACTTCGTCATTCAGTGGGTTCTGTAAAATCTCTGTTAAGATCACAGTACCATGACGTTTAAAGCGAGAGATAGGAATGTCCCACAATATCCTGTTAATCTTTTTAGCCACTGGGGTTCAGGTTCTAGGCAAGGTCATTTCGAAATTGCCTGTCCGAGAATTGATGTATAAATGTGTGACACGTTTTGTGTA
>CM060314.1:14191230-14198730 GCA_030674185.1 Monoplex corrugatus | reverse complement strand
CCTTATGCAGTAGTAAGAACTTGAAAACTGGAAAGGGGGCAGACAGGGACCTCTCAAACACTGACACCATCTGTCTGCCTATGTGTCTATGCGTGTGTCTGTCTGTGTCTATAAGTCTGTATATCTGTGTCTCTATCTGTGTGTCTACAAGTCTGAGTATCTGTGTGTGTCTGTGTGTGTTTGCGTATCTGTCTGTGTGTATATGTCTGTGTATCTGTGAATCTGTCTATGTGTCTGTGTATTTGCCTGTTTATCTGTCTGTATCTGTATATGTGTATGTTTGTGTTTGTGTGTCTGTGTATCGTCTCTATGTCTCTCTGTGTATTTATGTGTCTATCTCGCTGTGTATCGGTCTGTAGGTCTGTGTGTCTGTTCGTTGTGATCTGTGTATTGTCTATGTGTCTGTGTATCTCTCTGTATGCCTATATGTCTATCAGTGTATCTGTCTGTGTATCTGTTCATGTCTCTGTGTATCTTTGATTGATTTGGTTCAGTTTTTACGTCAGCTCCCACCTCAGGTGACATGGCCGACGGGGATAACCATCCCAGGGAAGTGGGGGAAGGGAGACATCTAATCCTATACTGACACCACCAGAACAACAATGATGTTAAGATGGGACAGTGACAAGGCCAGTTTTAATGTAGGGCACCCCGGGATTCGACCCCACAACCATTCGCATGTGAATCCGACGCTCAAACCAACTAAGCTACTGGGGCCCGCTCTGTGTGTCTTTCTGTGTGCCTCTCTATATGCCTGTCTATGTAGCTGTCTGTGTATTACCTGTCTATGTAGCTGTCTGTGTATTACCTGTCTATGTAGTTGTCTGTGTATTACCTGTCTATGTAGCTGTCTGTGTATTACCTGTCTATGTAGCTGTCTGTGTATCACCTGTCTATGTAGCTGTCTGTGTATTACCTGTCTATGTGGCTGTCTGTGTATTACCTGTCTATGTAGTTGTCTGTGTATTACCTGTCTATGTAGCTGTCTGTGTATCACCTGTCTATGTAGCTGTCTGTGTATTACCTGTCTATGTGGCTGTCTGTGTATTACCTGTCTATGTAGCTGTCTGTGTATCACCTGTCTATGTAGCTGTCTGTGTATTACCTGTCTATGTAGCTGTCTGTGTATTGCCTGTCTATGTAGCTGTCTGTGTATTACCTGTCTATGTAGCTGTCTGTGTATTACCTGTCTGTGTAGCTGTCTGTGTATTGCCTGTCTATGTAGCTGTCTGTGTATTACCTGTCTATGTAGTTGTCTGTGTATTACCTGTCTATGTAGCTGTCTGTGTATTGCCTGTCTATGTAGTTGTCTGTGTATTGCCTGTCTATGTAGCTGTCTGTGTATTACCTGTCTGTGTAGCTGTCTGTGTATTACCTGTCTGTGTAGCTGTCTGTGTATTACCTGTCTATGTAGCTGTCTGTGTATTACCTGTCTGTGTAGCTGTCTGTGTATTACCTGTCTATGTAGCTGTCTGTGTATTGCCTGTCTATGTAGTTGTCTGTGTATTACCTGTCTATGTAGCTGTCTGTGTATTACCTGTCTATGTAGTTGTCTGTGTATTGCCTGTCTATGTAGCTGTCTGTGTATTGCCTGTCTATGTAGCTGTCTGTGTATTGCCTGTCTATGTAGCTGTCTGTGTATTACCTGTCTATGTGGCTGTCTGTGTATTACCTGTCTATGTAGTTGTCTGTGTATTACCTGTCTATGTAGCTGTCTGTGTATTACCTGTCTATGTAGCTGTCTGTGTATTACCTGTCTGTGTAGCTGTCTGTGTATTACCTGTCTATGTAGCTGTCTGTGTATTACCTGTCTATGTAGCTGTCTGTGTATTACCTGTCTATGTGGCTGTCTGTGTATTACCTGTCTATGTGGCTGTCTGTGTATTACCTGTCTGTGTAGCTGTCTGTGTATTACCTGTCTATGTAGTTGTCTGTGTATTACCTGTCTATGTAGCTGTCTGTGTATTACCTGTCTATGTGGCTGTCTATGTATTACCTGTCTATGTGGCTGTCTGTGTATTACCTGTCTATGTGGCTGTCTGTGTATTACCTGTCTATGTAGCTGTCTGTGTATTACCTGTCTATGTAGCTGTCTGTGTATTACCTGTCTATGTGGCTGTCTGTGTATTACCTGTCTATGTAGCTGTCTGTGTATTACCTGTCTATGTGGCTGTCTGTGTATTACCTGTCTATGTAGCTGTCTGTGTATTACCTGTCTATGTAGCTGTCTGTGTATTACCTGTCTATGTAGTTGTCTGTGTATTACCTGTCTATGTGGCTGTCTGTGTATTACCTGTCTATGTAGCTGTCTGTGTATTACCTGTCTATGTGGCTGTCTGTGTATTACCTGTCTATGTAGCTGTCTGTGTATTACCTGTCTATGTGGCTGTCTGTGTATTACCTGTCTATGTAGCTGTCTATTACCTGTCTATGTAGTTGTCTGTGTATTACCTGTCTATGTGGCTGTCTGTGTATTACCTGTCTATGTAGCTGTCTGCGTATTACCTGCCTATGTAGCTGTCTGTGTACGTAGAATCTGTCAGTGTGTCTGTGTGTTTGTCTCACTGTGTATTTCTCTCTGTGTTTGTCTGAGTGTTTGTTGTGTGTCTGTCTGCCTATTAGTTCGTCTGTCTGCAGCTGGTTCCTGTATATAACACTGAGACTGGTGCCCTTAATAATGTTCCTGTATTTGTTTGATTCCACATGGTGCCCTCAATACATGTTCCTGTATTTGTTTGATTCCACATGGTGCCCTTAATACATGTTCCTGTATTTGTTTGATTCCACATGGTGCCCTCAATACATGTTCCTGTATTTGTTTGATTCCACATGGTGCCCTCAATACATGTTCCTGTATTTGTTTGATTCCACATGGTGCCCTTAATACATGTTCCTGTATTTGTTTGATTCCACATGGTGCCCTCAATACATGTTCCTGTATTTGTTTGATTCCACATGGTGCCCTTAATACATGTTCCTGTATTTGTTTGATTCCACATGGTGCCCTTAATACATGTTCCTGTATTTGTTTGATTCCACATGGTGCCCTTAATACATGTTCCTGTATTTGTTTGATTCCACAGATATCAACACCTTGAGGTACTTCTTCAATCTGGGTGTCGAGGTAAGTACCACAATTTCCCCTGATTCATAACAGTGACAATAACAACAACAACAACAACGATAGATGATGATGATGATGATGATGATGATGATGATGATGATGATGAAACTAATGATAGTGACGATAATGGAGATGATAATGGAGACTGTTATAACAGTGATGATGATGATGATGATGATGATGATGATGTGATATTAATGACAGTAGTCATGCAAATTATGATAATGATGGTAATAATGAAATGGCGATGATGATGATGTGATGATGATGACGACGACGACGATGATGATGATGATGAGGGACGACGACGATGATGATGATGATGATGATGATGATGATGATGATGGTGATATGAAACTAACACTACATGTAGTTCATGCTTACGGGTCAAACTTAACACTCGTTCTCTTTCTTCTATATAGTCTTCTAGTCTCCCTTCCTCCCCTGCTCACTTCCTCAAAGACTTCTGGGGGTTGTTGTTTTTGTTGTTGTTGTTGTTTTGGTTTTTTGGGTTTTGGTTTTTGTTTTCCTTTAAATGTTTTAGACCAGACAGTTTATTCTGTCGAGCAAAAGGTCTGTGTAGTCTGCATGTTTTTGTCTGTTTCTACCTTTGCATGAGAGACCACCTTCCTTTTCCTTCTTTTGGACCTGTAACAATGATATAGTCGCCAGAAAAAACACATGAAAAAAAATTCAGGAATGCGTATTTAATACAATCAGACAAGACAGGCGCAAATTTTCGGCCAACTGCCCTTTGTCAAGCGTGAGATCAGAAACAAACCAACACCAAATACAAAAACTTATGAGAAAAAGACTGAAATAATGATTATAATATGATAATGATAATAATAACACAATAATAATAATAAAAAGAATGTAATAATAATGATAGTAATAATAATAATAATAACGACGACAACGATGACGATGACGATGACGACGCGACGACGACGACGAGATGATGATGATGATGATGATGATGATATGAAATAGTAACACTACATTTATGCTTTCAGTCACACTTGTTTTGGATAATGCTACAGTCACATTTACTTTAGTACTTGTTTCCAATTCCCCCTCTTCCCCCATAGTAATGGTAGTAGTAGTATCATTAAAAACTTGCAGTTTTATCGAAACTGATATGGAATTCATATGTTTCAGTATTTTGGCATCAGCGCCAACATACAGAAGCAACAACAACAACAACAACAACAAATCAACTACACGACCACCCCACCACTGCCACCACCACACTTACTTCAAGGTGGTCCACCCGGCTCCTCAACCCTGGCATCATCGTACCCTGATCCTAAGCTGTCCAGTGCTGTACCCCCACCTCCTTCCTGCCAGGCCTCTAGCATCGTCAGTGCTGGCCAGACCCCCCCTATCAAGCCTGCTCCCTCCCTCCCCTCAGCTAAAGTGACGCACAGGAACATCGCCAGCACCAGCAGCAGCTGTCCGGACACAGAGCGGAAAGAAAGCATGGAGATGTCCAGCGACGTTTCCGACAGCGGCTTCACCAGCAGCGGCGAAGGGGAGCAAGGCGTTGAGGACGACCTGGACGACCAGGTGGACCAGCTCAGCAAGCCCTCAGACGACGACGCGTCGTGCGGACAGAATGGGGAAGTGAAGTCCTTGAAAGGGAAGGGGAAGAGAAAGTACTACATGTACGGCAACTTGAAGCTGATCAAGCCCATCAAGGACATCCCGCCTCGTTTCCAACAGCTGCTGACAGACGCCATGGCAGCCAGGGCGAGGTGCGAGGGCCAGCCCATCTACATGCAGGAGCCATCCACAGAACTGATCACCATGAACCAGGAGTTGGGCAACAATCTCAACGCCGACGCTCAGTGCTTCTACCCGAGTCACCAGTACAACGTGGGCGTGGTGGAAGGGTCTGGTTATACTTCCTTCGCTAACACCACTATGGTGTCGACCAGCTGTCCCCCTCCCATCATGGTGCCCCCTCCTTCCTTTGTGCCTAACCCTGGTGACGTTCAAAGTCCTGGACTAGCGGTGACTCGCCCCGTTTCGTCTTGTCTGGCGTCGCCATTGCCTTTTCCTCAGCCTGGTTATGGTCTTGGTCCTAACGGTGGTGGAAACGCTCCTGAAGGAAAGGTGGTGGCCATGGGGAATGCTGAGGGCTGTATGAAGAGGGCAGCCGTTGCTGGGCCTGGCACCAGACCTGCGGAAAGTGCTGTGTGTCCGGCCAGCCACGCAGGGGATGCATCCCGCCCTATTGGAGTGCCTGGGCCACCTTTGGTGTCCAGCTGTCCCCAACCTCTCACTGCCAAGTCTGCCAACCAGCTGCCATGTCTCACCTCTCCTGCCACCCTCCCAGCCTCTGGCTCCATACCTGCAAGCAGCATGGGGGGTGAGAAGCCCGTGTATTACTTGTACCACTCACAGTCCCCAGTCTTCAGCACCACGCCACCACAGGGTATCAGCCACACCACCAGCCACTCCAACACGCTGTCCCAGGGTCAGATGGTCTATGTTCTCAGTCCACCCAATTACGCAGCACAACCGTCTTGTGTCAACTACCCGCCCCCCATGATTGCTCCGTCTGGTCACGCCACTGGCCTGCCTTGTTCACCATTAGCTGTTCAGTGATTGGCTGCTGATACTCTGTGGTTTGCAGCGTTCTATTTTATTGGCTGAAATTACATTTGTCTGCCTTTAGCGGTACGATGATTGGCTGTTGAAATTGTTTGTTTTGCAACACGCCTTTCCACTGGCTGAAGTTAGACTTATCCACATGTAGCTGTACAGCAATTGTCTGATGATATTCTGTTTTGCAAAAAGCCCTTACATTGGCAGAAGTTGGGCTTGTCCAGTTTTCGCCGTACAGCGATTGGTTATTGACATTGCGCTTTGCAAGACGACTTTTCATTGGCTGAATTAGGATTGTCCGCCCTCAGCTGTACAGTGACTGGCTATTGAAACTGTGTTCTGCAGTACGTTCTTTTTATTGGCCAAAGCTTACATGCTGTCTGAACTGTGTTTAACCAGAAAACTGTGTTCACGTGGTTGCCTGCAATGGACAAACTCCACATCCTTTATGACGATGATGTTTAACCCTTTGTCTCCTGCACCCTATCCACCAAAATGCAGAAACTTATCCTTTGACTCCATCACCCTATCCACCAGCTTCCTGCAAGATAGGGTGAAGAAGTCAAAGGGTTAAGTTTTTCCTTCGCTAGTATGAGTGACAATGCTAGGATGCTAGTGGACATGATGCCGGTGTCAAAGGGTTAAGACAGGCATCTCTCCACAAACTGTGCCTGATTTTGCATCACATTTGAATTCGACATTTTGTGATACCTGTGACGTTTGCTGTAAAAAAAAGCGTGCATTATAAGGTGATGTTTGAAACGCTGTAAAACGGGCTGGAGACGAGGTTAAAAGTATAACCACAACGATGACCAATGTGACTGGTTTTGATTCTGACTGACACCAGAATGGCCAGGTGGAAGATGGTCAGACTACAGATCTCATTGTCTCTGGTTCTGGCACACAACATACTCCGGCGTTTGCCAAACTGAAGACTTACCTGCATGTAGGATGTATGTCGAGGCTTACGGCTTATTCAGTTATCATTTTGGGTCTTTTTTCCCAACATGTTGTATCTGCGGCGTTAGTGCGTATGGACTTTTTTTTTTAAAAAACTTTCCTTTCCATCAGTTTTTCTTTTACAACAAAACGGACATCAAACATGCAATGTGGTAACGAAAAACAATGTCAAATCTTACACATATGAAAAAATATTTTGTTGACATATGAATACTATATAATATACAGAGTTACATCATGATCTGTTATACATTGAAGGTTTAAAAGTGAACATCGAGAATAGTAATGCTTGCAAAATCATTTATTTATAAATGCAAAGTTGACAAATGTGTTCCATATAAATTGCTTTCCAAAGAATGCTAAATCTGAGATTCAAACTTTGAACAGTGTAATGCCAGAATAAACTTTCACTTGTCAGTTTTAATGCTCAATGAAACAATTATTTGCCAAAGTTCCCCCAGCAGAAAACGGATTTTCTTCATGACATGTTCTTACATTTGATGTGCACAATGAAACCTTCATTGTTTAGAATATTGTCATATATAGTTTGTATGTTATAGGTTGTTAGTATGTGAAGAATTCTTGTCTTATAGTTATAACCAAAGAAATAAGAGGGAAGCAGGGAGAATTTTTATAATATTAATCAAAGGACATAACTCTTGAGAATTATCTCCCATGATGTACTTCTCAAATCTAACACAGTTTGCGTTACCCATTCAGCTAGCATAGAAGCAGATACAAAGTACAAAAACAGTAAGCTCAGAACACTTTATATATATTAAATTGATATAATTTTTGTTACC
>CM060314.1:14181230-14186230 GCA_030674185.1 Monoplex corrugatus | reverse complement strand
TTGTTTGTTTGTTTTGTGTCTTGTTTGTCGCTTGCTTCTTTATTTCTATCTTTCTTTCTTTTTATCTATCTTTCTTTCTTTCTTTCTTTTTAATTGCTTTACACTTGAAATCCTGTAGTAGGACTGTAAATATTTAGCATTTTTTCATGTGGTTATGAGTTTTATAGACATGAATGTCCTTTTGGACTAATGATGTTCATTTGTTCGTTTGTTCGTACGTTCGTTCGTTTCTTTCCTTCTTTCTTCTTTCTTCTTTCTTTTTTTTTTCTTTCTTTGTTTTTAATCGCTTTGAATTTAAATGATGTAGTAGGATTGTAGATTTTTAACTTTTTTTGATTGTGGTTATCATAAGAGATTCATATACGTCAATGTCCTTTTGGACAGGAATTGTTATGTATATGCTTAATTCATGTTCGCCAAACAAAACTCACTTTGTCAGTCATTATCATTACATTCAAGTCTCAAAGAACGTGTGAAACAATACAACAGTTCCTTTATTTCGTCCATGTCATGTTAACAACATATCTGTACTACAGTAAGAAAGAAATCACAATGCAACCAGAACGACATCGTTTTTATTATGATTCAAGCACATGCAAATAGGGCGATGTCGTGTGTACTGTGTAGTTCAAACAGCCTTCATCGCTCTTGGATGGGTCCCTGGTAAAATTCTGTAAAATGTTCCTCCTTCTCTGTCCGTCTTTCTATGTCAGCTTCTGTCTCTGTTTGTCTTCTCTCTCTCATTCTTTGAGTCTCTGTATCTGTTCTCCCCCTCTCTCTCTCTCTCTCTCTCTCTCTCTCTCTCTCTCTCTCTCTCTCTCTATCTATCTATCTATCTATCTATCTGTCTGTCTATCTCTCTGTCTATCTGTCTGTCTGTCTGTTCTGTTTCTCTCTCTCTCTCTTTCTCTCCCTGTCTCTGTCTGTCTCAGTCTATTGCCTCTCTCTCTCTCTCTCTCTCTCTCTCTCTCTCTCTCTCTCTCTCTCTCTCTCTCTCTCTCTCTCTCTCTCTTCGGTTTTTACATACTTTCTCATCTATAAAACTATGAAAAAATATACACAACACTAGTACGAAACTCTGCAATTCAGGAAATTGTGTAAATATGTATCAATCTTTCTCTGAATTCTTTATTCTTAAGATTTCAAGAGCCCTTTAAAATGTCTTACTCACATACATCGTTGTTGAGGGTGGGGAGGTGGGGAGAACAGGGGGAAAGGACAGCATTTTCTTAGAAAACATTCCATTACCACCATACAAAAAACTACTGCTATCACTACACACACACACACACACACACACACACACACACACACACACACACACACACACACACACAACACACCACACACACACACACACACACACACACACACACACACACACACACCACTGGTGGAGAGAACAAACTACACGCTCGTGCCCTGGAGATATCATTCAAGGGGAGCAACTCCAGAGTCCACAGGATCCAAAGACATTGTAAGTTCTACTTATAACGTCTTTGATAGGGTCTGAAGATGGTCGATCAGTTACACTGTGACTACTACTCCTATGAAGTGTCCTGCTAAAAGCTTTAGCGTTATTCCTATACAAATCTCATAAAACGATATTAAAAAAATAAACATGTTTAATATGTATCTACATATCTGTGAAATGTTTCTTTTGTCGTTCATTTGTACGTTATTCGTGGTGAGACTGGATAAGTAATACTTAACGACAATTCGTCATACATATGGTTGAAAATTGTCTTTTGTATTTTACGGCCCTTCATAAGGGGCAATGCCTTGGATGAATAAATCATTTGAAGTCTGAAGTCTGTTCTGTTATAAACAGATTCCATGATCTCTTTTGAAATACGGTGCTTTTGTCTGCCCGTTTTGGCTTGGCAATGATTGAGAATTTTGGAATTCCATGTTTTATTTACGTTTATATATGCAAAGCAATGCTTAAACCTTCGACTCCCTCACCCTGTCCACCAACATCCTCTGTTGTCAACCATGCTAGCAAAGCATATGCTTAACCTTTTGATTCCCTCACCCTATCTACCAGCTTCCTGCAGGAAGTTGGTGGATAAGCTGAGGGAGTAGAGCTTCTTCGTCTTCTTCTTTTTTTTTTTTTTCCTTCTTCTTCTTCTTCTTCTTCTTCTTCTTCTTTCTTCCTCCTCCTCCTCTCTTCTCTTCTTCTTCTTCTTCTTCTTCTTCTTCTTCTTTTCCTCTCCTCCTCCTCCTCCTCTCTTCTTCTTCTTCTTCTTCTTATTCTTCTTCTTCTTCTTCTATTTTTCTTCTTTTTCCTCCTCCTCCTCCTCCACCTCCACCACCACCACCACCACCTCTTAGTCTTCTTCTTTCTTTCTTTCTTCTTTTTTCTTCTTCTTCTTCTTCATCTTGTTCTTCTTCTCTTCCTCCTCCTCTTGCTTTTTCTTCTTCTTCTTCATTTTTGTTCTTTAAGTGTTTCCATTTTTTTTCACTGATGGATGTATGCACGTTCTTTTGCCCATACTGTGTATGTGGTATGTTGCTGCACAGTCTGCATTTTCCGTTTTGGTGGACGTGTATGGTATGCATTTTGATGTTTCCATAAGACACTGGCATGAGGTGCAGGATCTTTAACGTGCATAACTGATGTTCTACGGGTGTATGCATACATGTCTGTATGTATGTATGTATGTATGTATGTATGTATGTATGTATGTATGTATATATGTATGTATGTATGTATGTGTATATGTATGTATGTATGTATGTATGTGTATATGTATGTATGTATGTATGTATATATGTATGTATGTATGTGTATATGTATGTATGTATGTGTGTATTTATGTATTATATATGTATGTATGTATATATGTATGTATGTATGTATGTATGTATGTATGTATGTATAGACTACACGTACAGATGAAGTAGATTTAGACACTGACAGGTGTGCACAGATGTTGACCTGCGGAGGAAAGAAAAATCCACACCCTATACCCACCAAGTGGAAGGAGTATCCAGGAAGGATCGAACCCCAGACCTTCCGACTGAAAGTCCAACGTCTTACCCACTGGCTCACATTACCCTCAGAGCTGTTTTAAGCTATAATGGTCACGATAGTAACATCTGCTTGCAATTTCATCAACCGAAAGTTGCCATGCTTCTTATTCATTTTACAACCTACAGACTGAATAGGAAATGACCTTCAGAATTTTCAAACTTTGAAACACTTTGTTACACGAGATAATAGCATAAGGTCCCACTGGTCCTGTCTGGCAGATAGTCTTTGCTACTCTACCAAAAGATATAGTAGTAGGCCTCCTTCGGTCATGACTGACCATGGACAAAGTACTTCCGTTCTAATGTCTAGATGGGCTGTCTGCTTGGTCCAAGCAGCGTCGCCTGTGACTGTACAGACCAATGCCAGAGAGGCAGTCTCTGTCGCAGCGGTCGCATGTGTATGCTGATGCTGGTCTGTTGGCTGTCATCCCTTCTCTGTGAACTCGCTTTTCTGCTGCAGCAGCTGACAGTTTGTCCTCACCAATCCGCAGCTGTTTCTTGAGAGTAGTTCTCCAGCTGTTGCGGTCGTCTGCGAGGTCCTCCCAGGACTCGGTGTTGATCTCAAGCGCCTTCATGTCACGCTTGCAAACGTCTTTGTATCTCAGCTGTGGGCGGCCAATGTTTCTCTGCCCTGTGGCAAGCTCACCATAAAGGATGTCTTTTGGGATGCGACCAAAAGATATAAGTATATTGAAACTAGGTGAACAATAACATACAACATAAAAGACGTTATAAAAATGAATATGCAAACCGTAAGCTGACAGACTGAGAAAGACAGACAGAATCGGGGTGACATGAAAGGGAAAACAAAGAGAAACGAAAAAGTAAAAACGGTTAAGTAACCAAACAAAGTGTGGGGTGAGGACTAAGTGAAGAGACAAAAACAAACAAACAAAAGAAGTGAAAAATGATAGACACGGTGGTTGAGTGGTTTGGACAATAGACTTCCAACTGGAGGATGTGGGTTCAAGTCTGCATGGATATTACCTGGTGGGTAAAAGACGGGGATTTTTCTGGACATCTCAGAGCAACAAATATGAAGACCTGCTGGTGCCCGAAACCCTCTTTGTGTGATGTGCGTGTGTAGGCAAGCAGAACACCAGATAGGCAAATGAAAGACACATAAAACATGTCAGTGACTGGTAACTGATAGGGAGAAGACTGGCAGAATGGTCCAGATGTTCGCCTGCCAATAACAAAACTCGAGGTTCCAGGGTTCGCTCCCCTTAGAAGCCTCGACTTTTCTCCTTCGTTTGACCGGCAAATTGAACTGAACGTCTAGTCCTTCGGAAGGGGACGAAAAACGAGTCAGACCCTTGTGCCTTTGGCTGCGCACGCTGAAGACCCCACGGCAGATGAAAATCGTGAAGAGCAAGGCATTGCCTGGCTGCCTTGGTATAAAACATTGGAGACATAGGTTGATTTCCCAGGTCCCGCTCCTTGAAACCAATTAGCCTTCTTGCCTTTCCTGAAGTCTTGGGGAAAAATGTGAATATAAATATGAATTTGAAGCGAGGAAGAGGGGATGAGCGCCGCCCTCGTGGTGCTGGCCCCGGGAAAGTTGAGGTCTCTGCCACCTCACTCCCCTACCACCACAGGGTTATGGAACTATCTAGGTAGGACCTCAGGACCCCGTCAGCTCTTGGGTTTATGTGCAGGCTTAAGGCTTGTGCCGTGATCATTCTGGATCTTCTCCATCACATGGCACCTGTGACGTTAGTGCATATCAAATTCATTCCGAGCGCGGGGACGTCATCTTGAGAAACTGAAACTGAAACTGAAACTGTTCACTGACGGAAACACAATACCCGGCATGCACGCTCATCATAGATGGAGTATGCAGACTGTGCATCAACATACCGTCTGCACAGAATGCCAAAACAATGTGTATACATGCACCCCAGAAACCACAATGAAGCAAAAAGTTAAAGAAAAAAGAAAAACAGAAAAGACAAAGATGACCA
>CM060314.1:14173730-14176230 GCA_030674185.1 Monoplex corrugatus | reverse complement strand
AAAAATTGGTTTCAACCTGGGACGTCCACAGTATATCCTTGCCCCTTATGTGGAAACAATGTCGATAATGAAAAACACTTTTTATTCCAATGCCAAATTTTTGACACAATACGTGGAAAATGCAAAGTTTTTGAATCCGACATGGCCAAAAGACAAGATGTTGTATCTATTTTGTCATCTGATGACGAAGTCATAATCAAATCAGTGGCACTATACATTGCGGAAGCACAAAAAATAAGACATAAACACTTACAAGCCCGACAATAGTGCTAGACAATATCATACTGGGATTAATTTAATCTCTTTTGACTGATGTGGGCTATATCACGTTAACTTCAAAAGAAGCCGCTTTATTATAGACTCTGTTTTGTAAAGAGCTGTTTTCATTTGCTTTATTTTGCTTTGTTTGCCGATAATTTAAGAGTAGCTAATAATATGAAAATAATGGTATATTTGTAGAATATGTTAGAAGTGGATATTGAAAGGGTATATAGACACTTAAGGGTCTACTATACATGTTAACAAAAACAAAACAAACAAACAAACCAAAAAACAAATAAATAAAAGGCATAGTGATGTCCCTTGTTAACAGAGTATTTTGGGGCAGTTATGTGAAGATTATATTATTATCACTAAATGTAAGGTTTGGGTGGTCTAGCCCAGATGTTTCATCATATTACAGTTTTGATGTGTGTGTGTGTGCGCACGAGCGCGCGCCCGCGTGTGAGCGTATATGGATGCGTGTGAGTGGGTGTGGGTGTGTGAAAAAGATTTTGGTTTGTCTAAACCTAGACAAATTATTGGCCTGAATGTGGGAACACTGTTCTGATATTTTTTGTTGTTGTTTTCTTTGCATTATGTAGTAGTGGTAAAATGGATGATTGTTCATTATATATGATTTGAATATGTTCGACTGTTCAAGGAATGGATGTTCGATATTTTTTTTGATTATGTGTGAAGAATTTGCGCACATACAAAGAGTGGATTATGTGTCGCACTACTGGAAAATTGTTATCCCCCTTGTCAAAAGACCTTTTCGGGTAATGACAATAAACAGTTTCAGTTTCAGTTTCAGTTTCTCTCTCTCTCTCTCTCTGTATCTGTGCCTGTTCCTGTGCCTGTGCCTGTGCCTGTGCCTGTGCCTGTGAGTTGGCTTAGCAGAGAATGGGTTGCTGCTATACACTCATTTGTATGTGAAGAGCAACTTACCATCCCTCAACACTCAAAAAAACAAACCAACGTTTTTCGTTAACTTTTAATCGTTTTCAGATACACCACATTTCTATATGCAATACATCAAAAATATTTTAAAAGATAATTTTACCCTCCATCAATGGCATAGTCATTTCTATATGCAATACATCAAAAAATATTCTCAAAGACACTTTACCCTCGATCAATGGCATAGTCGTTTTTATATGCAATACATCAAAAATATTTTAAAAGATGATTTACCCTCGATCAATGGCATAGTCATTTTTGTGTTCAATACATCAAAAATATTTTAAAGACAGTGTACATTTCCCTCGATCTATGACATAGTCATCTGATACAGACGTGCATGAAATTCATATATTTCTCTTTGTGTTTTGATTTCCAAATGTGTAAGCGTTCAAACTCCTGAAAGGCAGTTTGAAGATGCGTGTGTATGGCGCTTGTGAAAACAAAACAAAACAAAAAAAGGGGGTGCCAAGGGAATGATAGAAGAAAAATTGAGGGTTTTTTTGTGTTGTTGTTGTTGTTGGTGGTGATGGTGGTGGTGGTGGTGGTGTTGGTGGTGGTGGTGTGTGTGTGTGTGTGTGTGTGTGTGTGTGTGTGTGCGTGTGTGTGTGTGTGTGTGTGTGTGTCTCTTTGTCTGTCTGTCTATCTATCTGTGTAGGGTTGTTTTTGTTTTTTTGGTTGTTTTCGGGTTGGGTTTTTTTTGTGATAAATGACAATAGTTTTGACTAAGCCTCCTCAAAACAGAAAAAGAAAAAGTCAGACCCTTGGTCTTACGCCAATACTGACGCTGACCAGTGTAATGCAAGTGATGATAATCATGTTTATCTGACTATGGTTTAAGACAAGACAGCGATATACAAGATAAACACAAACATACATGATTTATATGATTTATGACAATGATATAAGCGAGGAGGTAAAGCAGAAATGTCTGGTTTACGACCGTGATATGTAAGACAAAAAGAAATCAATATATTATGGTAGTATTATTACAAGATAAAAAAAAGCAAACGGTTTACAACAGTGATACATAAAATAAAAAACCAAATATTTTATGACAATATTATTGCAAATAAAAAAGTAAATTGTTATTGTTATTGTTGTTTAAAGCCCAGCCGATTGCGTAAAGCCATATCAGGACTAAAAATGTGAATGTTTTATAACAGTGACATACATAAGATTTAAAATATATATATATGTTATGACGGTATTATTACAAAATAAATAAAGGAAATGGTTTATAACACTGATAAAAAACGAAAGAAATGTTTCTGACAGT
>CM060314.1:14168730-14171230 GCA_030674185.1 Monoplex corrugatus | reverse complement strand
GTGTGTGTGTGTGTGTGTCTGTCTGTCTCTGTGTCTGTCTGTCTGCCTGTCTGTCTGCCTGCTTCTGTGTGTGTGTGTGTGTGTGTGTGTGTGTGTGTTTCTGATTTCTACTAGACTGAACACGGGCGATCACTTTTGTTTTGAATAACATGTTGAACTACAAAAGAGAAAATTATAAGTTTAACGGTATGTGTTATTTAGTTCCGTCTACGAGCATAAACATACCAACAACAACAACAAAAGAATAAAGACTTGAAAGCATGAGCAGGTAGATTTTTTTAAAATATAATTGCACCGCCATCTTCCCTTCATAACACACACAAAACACACACACACACACACACACACACACACACACACACACACACACACACACACACACACACACACACACACACACACACACACACACACAAACACAAACAAACAAACATGCTCGTTGCATTGTATACACGAATAGAGAACACTATTGAGACAGTCAATCAACTAAAAACAGCTAACGACAAGACATGAAATGAAAATAAGTACAAGAAACCATTACAACACAGTGAACAAAAAAAATCAACCCACAAAACATAAAATGAAAATAAGTACCAGAAACCATTGCAGTGCTCAACGTAAGTATTAGGAACCATAGCAAAAAGAATGAAATAACACACACACACACACACGTAACATTCCCCAACCCCCAACCCTCCTAAACACATATTTCCTAAAACTGTCAAACACACATTTCGTTTAACTCTCACCCACCCCCATCTCACCCTGACAAACACCTTCATTCCCAAGGTCCCCAAACCCCGCCATGTAGGTCAGGGTTACAGCGGGGATCGGGAGGTGGGAACCGCGGTGGCACAGCGGTACTGTTGTAGTGAGCCAGCCTTTGGAGCAGCTTCTTGACGGTGTCCTGGTGAGTGTCAGACAGGTCGTGGTTTCTTCGGGATCTGCCGTGATGTTGAACAGCCACACGTTCTTTGTGGGGTCCTTGTAGAGTTCTACAGAGAAAGAATGATAGTGATACCAATATGATGTCTATTTGTACTTCCAAACAGACAACGTACTCTCAGTTACAGACAAAACATACATGTAGAGGTCCCCACCCTCTTTTTTTCCCCGTTCTTTTCTTTCTTTTTCTTTGTTTCTTTCATTCTTTCTTTCTTTCTTTCTCTTCTTTCTATCTATCTATCTATCTCTCTGTCTGTCTGTCTGTCTGTCTCTCTATCTATCTATCTATCTGTCTATCTGTCTATTTATCTGTCTGTCTATCTATCTATCTATCTCTCTGTCTGTCTCTCTATCTATCTATCTATCTATCTATCTATTTATCTCTCTCATCTGTCTATCTTTTATCTATCTATCTATCTATCTATTTATCTCTCTGTTTGTCTGTCTCTCTATCTACCTGTCTATCTATTCATCTCTCTGTCTGTCTATCTATCTGTCTATCTATCTATCTATCTGTCTATCTATCTATCTGTCTATCTATCTATCTATTTATCTATCTATCTATTTGTCTATCTATATATCTATCTGTCTATCTATTATCTATCTGTCTATCTATCTATCCGTCTGTCTATCTATCTATTATCTATATCTATCTATCTATCTATCTATCTATCTATCTATCTATCTTTCTATCTATCTAATACCGGCAAGGGTGTGGAAGGAAACGCTGGACTTCAATTTCTAGTCACAGTCTAATACCGACAGTGGTGTGTAATCCAGTAAGTCAACGATGGATTTCAAAATCGGAGGGTCCTGGGTTCGTTCTGCGTAGCCATCTCTGCCTGTTAGTTAACCCTTTGACTTCCGCACCCCTATCCACCACCAGAAATAAATCAACTCTTTGACTCCCTCACCTAGTCCAGGACGCTGGAGGATAGGGTGAGGGAGTCAAAGGGTAAATTAACATTTTTACTTTGCTGCTATGGGTGACAAAGCACGATGCTTGTGGGTTGGCTGAGGCAGTCAAAGGGTTAAAGTTTTGCTTTGCTGTCATGGTTGACGAAACAGTATGCTGGTGAACAGGCTGAGACAGTCAAAGGGTTAAAGGGAAGAGATTTTGTCGATCTTCCAGGTCAACATGAGTGCAGACCTGCCAGTGCACAAGCTCCCTTCCGGTGCATACGCACGCAGAACATCAAAAAAGGACAATCCAAAACAAGTGTGACTGCCCGCGTTCTAGCAAATGGAACCAGAAAAACACGCAAATAGAATCAGAACGCGTATTTAATACAACCAGACAAAACAGGCGCATTATTTTCGGTCCACTGGCCTTTGTCAATCGTAAATGTAAGTCACAAAAAACAACACATCTTTCCAATGTTTTATACCAAGGCAGCCGGGAATGCCCTGTCTACACGATTTTCAATGCCGTGGGATCTTTAGCTTGCGCAGCAGAAGGCACACGAGTCTTACTCGTTTTTCGTCGCCTTCCGAAGGACTACCGTTCAGTTCGATTTGCCGGTCAAACTGAGAGAAAAGTCGAGGTCAAATAAAA
>CM060314.1:14161230-14163730 GCA_030674185.1 Monoplex corrugatus | reverse complement strand
ACACACTCACACACACATATACACACACGCAAGCGCGCACTGAAACAAAAACACACGTTTACAAACACACACAACTGCCAGACACATGCACACTCAAACACACACGCGCACACGTACATACACGCACGCACGCGCACACAAATCACACACATACACACAAACACGCACACGCCACACACACACACACACACACACACACACACACACACACACACACACATACATACACACAACTCCTCGTTGATATGAAAAAAATCTCCTTTTTGTTTTTCAATTGTTTGGTGGTGATTGTTGTTGTTTTGGTGTGATGTTGTGGTGTGGTGGGTGTGGTGGTAGTGGTGGTGGTGGTGGTGGTGGTGTGGTGGTGGATAATAGTAGTAGTAGTGTCGACGTCGTCGTCATCGTTGTTGTTGTTATCGTTGTTGTCTTATAGAATGTTTTTTATAGAGAAAGAACAAAAAGAAGAAGATGAAGAAAATAAAAAGGAACAAAACCCTCACCTGACGAGAAAAACAACGTAGACTCACCCGCCGCCACCACATCCCTCCCCTCAACCACCTCTTCGTGGGGGGGAGGTACCCACGTCCCTTGCCAGGGTAACCGGTGATCAGTTTCATGTCCCCTACCCGGATCGCCGCGCGTACCCGGGTGTCCCAGAGGCCTGGGTACATGTCCTTGCCTCGACGATGATACAGAATGTCTATGTTGTGCAGCAGCTCCGTGCGAGGACTAGACACTCCGCCCTTGATGCTTCCCACTGGTTGTACCCGTCTAAGGGCTTGGTGCCGTTGAGGGATCCCCCTGCTACCCCTTGCACCAGCGTCGGGTACCAGTCGGACACGTGCATGAAACCCTGGAAGGATGAAAAAAAGAGGTGAGAGAGAGAGAAAGAGAGAGAGACAGGCAGATACACAGAGACATAGACAGAGACACAGAGAGACAGGCAGCAGACAACAAGAGACACATAGACAGAGACACATAGAGTCAGAGACAGACAGACAACAGAAACAAACAGAAACACATAGAGACAGAGAGGGAGAGAGAGAGACAGAGAGAGGAGAGAGAAGAAGAGAAGAGAGAGAGAAAAAGAGAGAGAGAGAGAAATGAGGGAGACAGAGAGAGGGACAGAGACAGACAGGCAGGCAAACAGAGAGAGAGAGAGATAAAACTTTAAATGACTTCATTACTCACAGTTAGTACCATTAGGTCCCACTGGATCTGTCTTAAAGCTAGTCCTTGCTACTCTAACACCCTAACATGATCATATTGAGAAAAAACAAACACATAACACAAACAAACAAACACAACACAAACACAAACAACACACAACACAACACAACACACAACCACCCTAACATCAAAGAGACACAAATCTACCTATCAAAGAGACCAACTCACCTTATGAATGACTCCACCCTTCAGGTATTTCTTGCTGTGTACAAAGCCCACGCCCTTCATGCCCCCTTCCCATAGCGAGCCCTTCCATCCCCGGAGTGGCCAGTTGTTCCCACCGGCCAGCACCTGCCCCCCGTTGTCCGTGGAGAACACCAGTATCGTGTTGTCCATCAGGCCCGTGGCTTTCAGCACTTCCGTGATGTTGCCTACCCCTATTTGGACGACAAAAAAGCAAGTCATCATCGTCGTCATCGTTGTCGTCATCGTCATCATTCATCCGTATCAAAATCATCTTCGTCATCTCGTCATCTGTCGTCATCGTCATTAAAACCTTATCATCGTCATCAAAATCATCTCCGTCCCCCATCTATTATTCGTCGTCAATCCTATCATCGTCGTCTGTCCTCGTCACTGTCGTTGACGTTGTGAATCGTCGTCGTCGTTATGGTCGTCGACTCGTTGTCATCGTGTCATTGCCGTCGACGTCGTCCTCCTGTCATCCATCAACGTCATCATCATCGTAGTCTCTGTCGATGTCGTCCTCATCGTCATCATCGTTGTCTCGTTATCGTCATCCTTGTTGGTCAGGAAATGATTACTATGGAGTTGTTTCTTCTTGAGGTGATGGCTTTCAGGACCTTGATGATGTTGCCTACCTTTGTTAACCCTGCAGGAAGCTGGTGGATAGGATGAGGGAGTCAAAGGGTTAAGTTTTTGCTTTGCTAGCATGGTTGATAATGCAGGATGCTCGTAGACAGGGTGCGGAAGTCAAAACTACAAAAATATTTCAGCATCGTATCGTCGTCGTCGTCGTCGTCGTCGTCGCGTTTTCATCATCGTTGTCTGCGACAGTGCTAGTATCGCGTTGTCCTTTAAATCTGTGGCTTTTAGCACTGTGGTGATGTTGCCTATCCTTTAAATTAACAAGAATACTTCAACATAATCATCGTCTGTTGTCGTACTGTAGTGACCCTACATTACTAAATTGTAGAGAAGCTTGGCATCTTCAAGACAATCCTCCTGGACACTATAAAGAAGCTGAGAATGCCAACTAGACAGAGAATCAGACCAGATTCCAGAAGCCACGCAGTCATTACAAAACTTG
>CM060314.1:14128730-14141230 GCA_030674185.1 Monoplex corrugatus | reverse complement strand
GATGATGATGATTATACATATAAATGTATGTGTTGTGTGTGTGTGCTTAAGTGTGTGTGGTGTGTATATGTGTGTTTGTATAATATATACATATAAATGTGTGTGAGTGTTGTGTGTGTATATTTATGTGTGTTTGGTGTGTGTAGTGTAGTGTAGTGTAGTGTAGTGTAGTGTAGTGTAGTGTAGTGTAGTGTAGTGTAGTGTGGTGTAGTGTGGTGTGGTGTGGAGTGGTGTGGTGTGGTGTGGTGTGGTGTGGTGTGGTGTGGTGTGGTTGGTGTGGTGTGGTGTGGTGTGTGGTGCGGTGCAGGGTATTGCAGTGCAGTGCAGTGTGGTGTGGTGTGGTGTGGTGTGGTTTCGTGTGGTGTGGTGCGGTGCAATGCGGTGTGGTGGAGTGTGGTACGGTGCGATGCGGTGTAGTGTAGTGTAGTGTAGCGTAGCGTAGTGTAGTGTAGTGTAGTGTAGTGTAGCGTAGCGTAGCGTAGTGTAGTGTAGTGTAGCGTAGCGTAGTGTAGTGTAGTGTAGTGTAGTGTAGCGTAGTGTAGCGTAGCGTAGTGTAGTGTAATGTAGCGTAGCGTACCGTTCTGTACTGTGGTGTGTGGAATCAGCCAAGTGCGATGGATCCATCTTGAATCAACTGCCAATTCCAAACTCTAGTAAACATTTCGGCTAATACTGATGTTCCGGTTTATTCTCAATGTTTCGTTATATAGTCAGACCAAAGAGAACAATGCTTACTCTCTTTGGTGAGACCCACAGCCATATCATGGCACTTGTTCGTAGATCCTGTTAACTGCTAGTACTGTACTACAGGACCAAAGTGTCACTTTTGGTAATACAGTGTGCTGGAAACAACATGCCTTCAATAAGTCAAGCCTATTAATCTAATTATGCCATCAGAGCCTTCACCAAAACAACAGGCCTTCAATAAGTCAAGCATATTATTCTAATTATGCCATCAGAGCCTTCACCAAAACAACAAGCCTTCAATAAGACAAGCCTATTATTCTAATTATGCCATCAGAGCCTTCACCAAAACAACATGCCTTCAATAAGTCAAGCCTATCATTCTAATCATGCCATCAGAGCCTTCACCAAAACAACAGGCCTTCAATAAGACAAGCCTATCATTCTAATCATGCCATAAGAGCCTTCACCAAAACAACAGGCCTTCAATAAGTCAAGCCTATTATAGTATTATTCTAATTATGCCATCAAAGCCTTCACCAAAACAACATGCCTTCAATAAGTCAAGCCTATCATTCTAATTATGCCATCAGAGCCTTCACCAAAACAACAGGCCTTCAATAAGTCAAGCCTATCATTCTAATTATGCCATCAGAGCCTTCACCAAAACAACAGGCCTTCAATAAGTCAAGCCTATCATTCTAATTTTGCCATCAGAGCCTTCACCCACCAGATTAACACTGACTTCGAGGAGCAAATTAATTCTCTCAATTCAGGTTCGTGAACTGAGATTTTGCATATCAATGCGCGACCAGACTTCATTAATTCTGATGCCAGTCTAATCTTAACACTAACCCTAACCCTAATCCCTCACCGCCGGGGTTAGTAGTCTACTTACGCATACTTACGGATGGGGTTGACAGTCTACTTTACGAATACTTACGAAAGGGGTTGACAGGCTACTTACGAAGACAATCAGTGTGAAGTTTAGAGATACGGTGAGTGTTAGCGAAACATATGCCTAGAGTGAAATCGAATTGTACACGTAGCCTTGAGTGTAAGCGAAACATATACGTAGCTTTAAGTGTAAGTGAAACATACACGTAGCCTTGAGTGTAAGTGAAACATACACGTAGCCTAGAGTGTAAGTAAAACATATACGTAGCCTTGAGTGTAAGTGAAACATATAAGTAGCCTAGAGTGTAAGTAAAACATATAAGTAGCCTAGAGTGTAAGTGAAACATATACGTAGCCTAGAGTGTAAGTGAAACATGATATACGTAGCCTAGAGTGTAAGTGAAACATGATATACGTAGCCTAGAGAGTAAGTGAAACATATATACGTAGTGCTAGCGAAACAGGTACCTAGCCTAGTGTGTTATTGAAACATACGTAATGTTAGCGAAACATGGGCCTATTGGCCTACTGATGTAGGCCTACATAGCTTAAAAAGTGTTAGCGAAACATGTCTGCAGCCTAGACCTAGATACCGTGCACAGCACCTTGAACGAAAACACGTCATATTTACCGAGAAGTAACCTGTATATGTCATGACTGCAGCTACACAACCCGGAACAATGCCACCAGTGTCTTTTGTCGCACACTCGGTCGGTGTGGTTATACCAACGATTAAAGTGAGCTGACGTACTCACCGGTTAGATAGACAGCAGACGTGCCAGTATTGTCGTAAGAGAGCAACACACCTCTGTAGATAAACACGTTTCGTGGAAGCTCGATCTGTGCATTTAAAACCACAGATTGTTGTAACGGATCATTCCGGACGTTGCTGATAGGAATGCCGCAGGCTTGTCCTGTGAGCCTGGTGCTATTTTTGGATCGGAAGAAAGGCATAGGTACTTGAATGTTGGAAACGGTTTTGGTTTAAGCAGTCATGTGTGACAAACTGTCTCTTGTCTTTCTGTCTCTGTCTGTTTATCTGTCTGTATGTCTGTCTGTCTGTCTGTCTCTCTCTCTCTCTCTTTCTTTCTAGCTCTCTCTAGCTCTCTCTCACTCTCTCTCTCTCTCTCTCTCTAGCTTTCTCTTTCTCTCTCTCTCTCTCTCCTCTCTCTCTCTCTCTCTCTCTCTCTCTCTCTCTCTCTCTCTCTCTCTCTCTCAGTTTTTATTCTTTTGAAACATTATCTCAAAATATACAGACAGTCTCACGTGTTTCTTCCATAATACAATTGATAATGTTTAGATTATTACATGACTTCGATAAACACCGAGTAGACACATTAACTCACATTGTGCAGTGTTTTCGTCAGTAAAAGGGGCAATACCCGGTATGTAGTTTACGGCAATGCTTCTAGACTGTTCACACGCGTGTGGGTGTTTTCCTCACTGAGTGCATCAAGTGCCTAGTTATATGAATGTATGTATGTAAAGAAAGAAAGAAAGAAAGATAGATAGATAGATAGATAGATAGATAGATAGATAGATAGATAGATAGATAGACAGACAGATAGATAGATAGATAGATAGATAGATATAGATATAGATAGATAGATAGATAGACAGACAGATAGACAGTCAGACAGAGAGACAGACAGACAGGCAGATGGGCATACAGATGGACAGGCAGACAGATAGATAGTTATAGATATAGGCATAGATACAGATAGATATAGATGTAGGTATAGGTAAAGGCACAAATATACATAGATGAAACAAAGCTACGTTTGAAAAATAAAATATCGCTATAGAAATATATATACATGTAGATATAATCTCAGGCAAATAGTCAACACAAATTGTCTACGCATATTACAGAAAAATAAACGTCTTGTCTATAGCCGCATAGGTAATCAAGTTGTAGATGTATGTAGTGTCGGCCTGTCCTTCAAAAGAAAGACATAAATGTAAACTATTGATGTACCAGTGTGAAAGCAGAGGTAAGGTCTGGTGCTGAGCTTATAGACCATACAATATGTACATAAGGTGTAACACACACACATATGCTTGTAATCCTACTTTCTTTTCTTGTTCATAAATGAGTTCATCATCATCATCAAGTGCCCTGCCACATGGTGTTGGCGATCATAGCTCTCCATATGCATCTATCCCTTGTTGCCACAAGCACATCTTCCACCCTCCCTGTCTTCAGCCACTCTGCACGTCCGTCCAATATTTTCTCCCTAGGTCTACCTGGTGCTCTCTTTCCCTCCAGCTTTCCCGTTGTGACCAGGTGCTCTAATTCCCCTTTCCTCATAAAATGGCCTAGAAATGTTGCCTGTCTTTTCGTAATCTTCCTTATGAATGATCTTCTTGTGTCTGCCTCCATCAAGACTGTCTCGTTTGTTTTCTTTGCTGTCCATGGAACTCTCTACATTCTTCCTAGAAACCACATCTCGGCTGCCTCAATCTTGTTCTCGTTTTGCTTGTTGACTGTCCATGCCTCACAACCGTATAACATTATCGGTTCTATGTAACATTCACGAACTCTCTTCCTGATGTTAACTGATAGGCATTTGTTGGTAAGAATGCTTTTCATCTTATTGAATGCTGTTTTGGCATAGATGAGTTAGCAATCGGAATAACTGAAAATAAATAACAGACATGTGCAAAGCTCATTCCTGATGTTTTTTAATTGTTTATTTTTATTCAGCTGATGATTTTGTAGTGCTGTCTGAAACACTAGCTGGTTTTCAGACCCATCTCACTGACTTGTATAAAGCAGCAGCACCCATTCAGATTGAAGTCAGCATAAAAATGAGTGATGTTATTGTTTTCAGAAAAGGTGGGAATTTGGCAAGCAAGACAAAGATAGGTTTTTAAATTAATGGAGAAACAATGAAAGTAGCAAATTGTTATATGTACCTTGATATAGACCTCGATATATTCGTCTTAGTTTTACAATGGCTTGTTCAGATCTTTTGAGTCCCCCGTAGTGTTGCCGGGGGCTCTTTCAGTATAACTGTCGGGAAATTCTGTGCTAGAAATTTCCTCTTTTCTGTCGCTCTCTTTGTTTCTGAACAGATTGCCACTCAAAGCGTATAAGATACTGTGGAATTAAGAGTTAAAAGATAAAACTACTTGGGTATCAGATATTCGCGGTGCACTGTTTCAGAATTTTTGGATTTCTTTCGTTAAACCAGGATGTTGAAAGAAAACGGTGTGGGTTTTTTTTGTTGTTTGTTTTTTTGTTTTCCTTTGTTTTGTGTGGTTTTGGATTTTTTGGTTTGGTTTTGGTGTCTTGTTTTTGGTGTTTTGTTTTGTTTTTTTGTTTTTGTTTTTTGGTTTTGTTTTTGGTTTTTGGTTTTGTTTTTGGGTTTTCGGTTCGTTTTGGGGTTTTTGGTTTGGTTTGGTTTGGTTTGGTTGGTTTGGTTTGGTTTGGTTTGGTTTGGTTTGGTTTGGTTTGGTTTGGTTTGGTTTGGTTTTCAAGAACCGCGCAAGAGATTGATTGTAGATGGCCAAACTGGGAGGAGAATGTACAGAAAAGTGAAAGGTTTTCATTCTACAAAACAGTTGAATCCACTTGAAAAGTATGAAAAACATCTTTTATCAGACACTGACATGCACATTAAGTTTACAAAGATGAAGTTCATGTCTGGAATAACAGATACTGAAATACATTATAATCACTATACCGATTTCCTGAAAATACACTCATATTTCCATTATGCAGGAATGCAAAGAAAGATAAGGTAGAGTATTTATTTTGATGTCTTTCTCTTCGGCAGGAGAACAATCTACGTGACTTTTATGAAATTCATGTCTTTTTCAATTCAGCGTAATATAGGCAGATCAGAACACTCATGCTCCAGCCACAACCCGTCTTTTACCTGACCGCCCCCCTACCCCCTGGCTCACTCATGAGGTTGCCTGTACAAAACGTGCCCGCCGCAGAGCAGAGCGCCGTTGGCGCAAATCCAAACTCACTGTACACAGGCAACTTTTCCAAGCCTCTAAAACAAAAGTATCCACCCTCATTGCATCAGCAAAAACAAGCTATTTCCAAACCAAAATCCTGAATACCTCTTCTTCAAAAGAACTCTTTACAACCATGAATCATCTCCTTGGCACACGAAAAGATTTACCTCTCCCAACAAAACATACAAATGAAGAACTCCCATCTGTATTCTCCAAGTATTTCACCACCAAAATATAAACTCTTCGTGACAGGCTTGACAGGACACCCTGTCAACCATGCCCACCTGACCCTTCCTTCTCTGGCACACCTCTTACTACTTTTACCCCAGTCTCACAAGAAGAAATTTTCAACACAATCAGATCCATGTCGTTCAAAACCTGCGAACTGGATCCTCTTCCAGGTTCTCTCTACTCCGACTGTCTCCCTACTCTCCTCCCATTCATCACTGACATCATCAACACTTCTCTTCAAACTGGAACTGTCCCAGATTCTTTCAAGTCTGCTATTGTTCACCCTCTCCTCAAGAAACACAATTTAGACCCAAATGAACTGAAAAATTACCGGCCTATCTCTAATCTCTCTTTCTTGTCAAAACTCCTTGAAAAAGTCGTCCTCAACCAGCTGAACTCTCACCTGTCTGCCAACAATCTCCTCAATCCTTTCCAGTTAGCCTACCGCCAGTGCCATAGCACTGAAACTGCCCTACTACACATTCTCAACAATCTCCTCCTTGCAATTGATACTGGCAAAGTCTCTCTCCTCACACTCCTTGATCTGTCTGCAGCCTTCGAAACCATTGACCATGGTATTCTCCTTTCTAGACTTCATCATACTTTTGGCATCTCTGACATTGCTCTCTCCTTTTTCACTTCGTATTTATCAAACAGAAAACAAACTGTTCTCATCAATGGCACTTACTCTCAACCTGCATACCTGACCTGTGGTGTTCCACAAGGATCTGTCCTTGGCCCTGTTCTTTTCACTCTTTACACCTCTCCCCTGTCCACCATCATCAACTCCCACTCTATAAAACACCACTTCTATGCTGATGACACCCAACTTCAAGACAGTGACTCACCTGATAATATACAGCGCCTGTTGACTCACACCACTGAGTGTTACTCGGACATTAAGAACTGGATGACGTTCAACAAACTTCAGCTTAATGACGACAAGACAGAAGCTATCCTCATTGGCACCCGTCAGAAACTTTCTCAGCTGCCTCCTCTTTCTCTCCCATTATGTAACACATCAGTCCCAATTTCTGATTCAGCTAAAAACCTTGGTGTCTGCATTGACTCTACCCTCTCCATGAACAACTTTGTTTCTCAAACTGCCAGATCTTGCTACTATCATCTCCATCGTATAAGGCTGATCAGGAAGTATCTCTCTGTGGAAACAACTGCAAAACTCGTTCTCTCCTTCATAATGTCTCGCATTGACTATTGCAATTCACTCCTGTCTGGTCTTCCTGCCTCCACCATTCACATCCTACAGCGCATTCAAAACAATGCTGTACGCCTTGTACTCAAAAAGAAAAAAGCTGACCACATATCTCCTCTCCTGGCACAACTTCACTGGCTCCCTGTATCAAAGCGCATACAGTACAAACTAGACACCATGTGCTACAAAAGCCTCAATAACGCAGCCCCCGATTACCTGTCAAGCCTACTTGAGATCTATCTTCCCTCACGTACCCTCCGCTCTGCCTCCGATCCTCTGACTTTTCGCTTTCCACGCACTAAGCTCAATACCTATGGTCCACGAGCCTTCTCTGTTTCTGGTCCACTCTCCTGGAACAAACTTCCTCTCTCAGTCCGTCAGCAACCTACTTTTGTCTCCTTCAAGTCCGCTCTCAAAACTCACCTTTTCTCCTCCGCATAAAATCCTAACCTCACTCAACCCCCCCCCCCCCCCCCCCCTCTGCAGCCTGTCTCCGCTCGGAGGGGAATCACATGGTTATAATATATAATTGTATATGCTATGCTCTCTATAATTTTCCATTGCTTTTATTCTTGCTTTTATTGCTTTTATTCTTTCTCCCCATTTATAGCCATGCGTGTGTGTGTGTGTGTGTGTGTGTGTGTGTGCGTGCGTGTGTGTGCGTGCGTGCGTGCGTGCGTGCGTGCGTGTGTGTCTGCTTCAGCGCTTAGATTTGATTTTATCAAGATTTTGCGCTATATAAATATTGTAATTATTATTATTATTATTATTATTATTATTTATTAATTATTATTAATTATTAATTATTAAAGAATATTAGGGAATTGTTGTGCATACAAGCGTCCCTATGCACAGCTACAAAACTAAGAGCAAATGTGCTTACATGTATCTAATGAAAATCTTGATTATTATCATACTCTGTATTCATTAAAATGACTAGCACATATATGTGATATCATCATATTACAAGTGCTAATTTAAAAGTCTTCAAATATCTCTTACTTCGCAAAACAAATATGGGACGTACAATGTACAAGAAATTTTCACGATACTGCAAAACTCAACAAGGAAAAGACAATCTCTTTGCACTCCCCATCCTCTAAAAAAATGATTGACTTAAGTTAACAGGAAACACCACGAGGGGGGATGGGACCCAGAGCACCAATGCCTCGCCACTCTCGGGACACTCACCTCCCAAGCTCCCGACGACAATCGACAGTCATTTCTTCAAGCGAAGGGGGGCTGTCTCTGCGTTGCATGACCCATTCGGACCCAGTCATCAGTTAACTTGTTTACAAACCGAATGGCAAGGTGGGGAGATGACAAACCCGGGGACATAGCCACACAACACTCACCAACCAGGTCCAGCCCAGCCTCTGGACCAAGAGAGAATGGAAGACCCCTCTCTCGCCACACCCTGGTCTTCATCTCTCTTTCGGGCAGCCCGCCCTGCCACCAGCTCACATAGCTGTCAGCACCTTTCCCCTTACTATAGTTTCGACACTTAGCAGTCGAAAGCTCCCGACGTTGTCTTCCTTCAACCACAGGGGTTGTTTGAACGGCCGCGAAAGTGGTCAGGCATGATGCTCCAGACACAGCCCATTTTGCTATTCAGCAAGGTCTGACATGCCCTGAACGGGATCCCAAGTTTGCCCTCTTTCC
Organism: Monoplex corrugatus; assembly: GCA_030674185.1. Lineage (NCBI taxonomy): Eukaryota > Metazoa > Mollusca > Gastropoda > Littorinimorpha > Ranellidae > Monoplex > Monoplex corrugatus. The sequence continues at coordinate 14,132,571 of CM060314.1, read as the reverse complement.
CAGCAGAATTGATATTTGAGGCCATTAAACCTACGACTTTTGCACACTCTGGGTCATACTATAAACCCGAGTGGCATTGAAAAAGGAGAAATGCCATGATATTTGTAAGCTCTTCTGCGACTGATTCATTTCCTGGTAAAAACAGTCTGTGAGAATGTGTCTTCCGTCTGGCCATTCCGGAACAAGGTTTATCACTTTTCCGTTGACGTCGGTCAGGATGCTCATAGAGTACATGTATGTTCGGTTCGGTGACTCAGTGGTACAGAACAATGATCAAGTCACCGGGATCTGCGTTTGATCGTTTGTTCTTCACGTTTCTCCCTTTGATTATATGGGTGTAGGGGTGAATTAATGTGCGTGGATGAATGTGTGTATGTGTGTATGTGTGTGTGTGTGTGTGTGTGTGTGTGTGTGTGTGTGTGTGTGTGTGTGTGTGTGTGTGTGTGTGTGTGTGTGTGTGTGTGTGTGTCTGTGTCTGTGAGAGAGAGAGAGAGAGAAAGATTTTTTAGCACATGCGTGCATGTGTTCGTTCTTTCTTTAATTTAATTAACGTCTTTTCACTATAAGTGATATTAGACGGCGTGCATGTGTGAGTGCGTGTATGTGTGTGTGTTTGTGTGAGAGAGAGAGAGAAAGATTTTTTTTATCACATGCGTGTATGTGTGCGTGTATGTCTGTGTGTTTGTGTGTGTGCGTGTATATATGTATTATGTGTGTGTGTGTGTGTGTGTGAGAGAGAGAGAGAGAGAGAGAGACAGACAGACAGACAGACAGACAGACAGTCAGACAGAGAGAATTTTATCACTTAATTGTCTTGAATGAATGGTGTTGTGTACACATAGGAGGTGCAACCCACGAACAACAAAAAAAACATTTTTTCATCAACAAACAGTGAAATCTTCTCTTACCTTAGCAGACACCGGTGCTTAACCATAATTTATTAAATATTCAACTAAACCAAACGTCAGTTAGCTATACCTAGCATGGTTTAACCATTAAAAAAAAAACAAGGTACGTTATGTTCGATTCCATTACGGACACATTGGTGGTATTTTTTTCCGAGACGGATTCATCCCACTCGGACAATTCCATATGCGTTCTACCCAAATCTGCCAGTGATTATCTGGCAAACTCCCTGAGCCTGCGCAAAAGTCTATGTGCTGGCAAGGTGTTAAAATGAGGAGAGGAGCAGAAGGGACGTATGAAAAACTAAGCTGACACCACCAGGATGATGGAAACATTAAGATGGGCAGATAACATCATCATCATCATCATGTGCCCTGCCGCGTGGCGTTGGCGATCATGCCCTCCACACGAATCTATCCCTTGTCGCTGCAAGTACATCTCCCACCCTCTCTGTCCTCAGCCACTCTGCAAGTCCGTCCAATATTTTCTAAACAGCAAACAGACCAGTTTTAAAATGTTGCGGGGCTGGGATTGAACTCGAGATATCAGATCTTGAGTCCATGGCTCCATCAAAAGAGCCAACTAACCAGACGCTTTCCCTTTGAGTACCTGTTCCGAGACAAATTAAAATACCCTCAAAGAAAACCACAAAAGGGGAGCTAATTCAACCCTTTGACTCCCACACGCTATCCACCAACTGCAAAAACTTCCTGCAGGAAGATGGTGGATTGGGTGAGGGAGTGAAAGGGTAACGTTTTTGCTTCCTGCAGGAAGATGGTGGATTGGGTGAGGGAGTGAAAGGGTAACGTTTTTGCTCTGCTAGCATGGTTGACAATGCAGGATACTGGTAAACAGGATGCGACAGTCCAAAGGGTTAAGTGTCTAACCAAAGAGCGAGAGATCTAGACAATGATCTCGTAGCCATTAGTGTAAGAGTAATGACAACAGACCCGAGGCTTGATCCTGACACCAAAGAGCAGAGGCATAATGAAAACCATGTTATGTATCTCTGGGGAATGAAAGTAGCGTGCGGCTTTTCAGTGCCCTTCTAGGGGGGGGGGGGAGATGGTGGTGGTGGTTGGTGGTCTTCCTGCAGGTATGGAACTCCTAACCGTCGTTTCCTTTGTCAACCGTGTCGTTCCCTCACTTTATACACGTTCATTAGCTGATGAATGGGATCGGATTGGACAGGGCTGGATTGGATAAGTTTGGATGGATGGATGGATAGATGGATGGATGGATGGATGGATCGCGATTAATTAATTGATTGAGTGATTGATCAGTTGATTGATATATCCATATATGTATATGTATACATGTATATATATATATATGCATATATATATATATATATATATATATAATTTATATTGTAGATGTATATATGTATACATTGTACATACATAATATATATATATATATATATATATATATATATATATATATATATATATATATATATATATCAAGAAGTCCCTGCTAGAAGGTATTATCGTTCCGGCGGTAAGTTTTGAGAAAATGGCATTTGAAAGTTAAGTACCTAAAGAAGAAATATTTAAGTTGCACGAAGCTATCTAGATATCTAATAGAAAATAATGAAATGAAGTCCAGGGCTGTTGCCGTTTTTATTGCAAAAACGTATTATTTTATATTCGTGTTAGATGGTACTATCAGGCACTCATTCACAACCCTTCTTTTCTCAGTCGCCTGATGGAAAGTGCTTTTACTCAACAGAACCAATAACATTTGTAAGCATAAATGGGATGAGTAAAATAAAGCACAAATGATATACGTAACACATTTATTATTGACATTAGAATGCACGTAATGTGTTACTTAAGTCTTAACGTTTCGACTGATAGTGGACCTTTCAGGCTGTTTGCCAAATCATTTCAACATATTGTCTCTTTGATATCAGGTCTGGCAATATATCATTTGCTGATGAAGATACGTGGTAGAAGTTATGATAGGTTCTTGGGATGACACCAGGTGCACACAGTGACAAGAGATCCCGCTTCTTGGCCTCCAACAATGGGAGTTTGTCGTTATACGCTCGTATAGTCTTGGCAGTACTTTGGGATGCTCTTGATATTCCCTTCTTGATGAGCCCATCAGTCGGAGCACTCTCAAGCAATCATCATCTTGGATGTTCTTTGAAGAGCGTGATGCCATCATTGCCCTTGGACACCTGGATGAAGTGAATTTGTAGCCAGCAGACCCTGTGTTTGTTCGTGTCTATCTTTGTTTGTTCGTATGTATGAAGAGGCCAGCATCTTGAAATCGTTAAACGAGTCATGGTCGATTGGCACAGCAGTATAACGATTTAGCTGCCGGGCCAACCTGAACACGATGTCCCACTCACATGGAATGTAAATGGGAGTGCTCTTCTTTGCAGAGGACATGGCAGAGTGCATTGAATCACATTCCATCTGAGTGTGACCAGATTCCAGAAATTTCTGTGTGATGGTTTTGATGTTTGGCAGAGTATTCACAGCAAATAGCAATGCTGATGTCAAGTATTGATTTTGGTTTTGCCCACTGCAACAGTCAGAATATAATTATGATGACGTGCTGGACATGGGCTGGAAGGGATGAAATATACTTGTGACGACAGCTGGCAATTTCACAGGAACCCCTCTTGCCTTCAGTTCTGTCCCATGTATAGCATGTTGCACTGCCATCTGACAGAGAGTACACAGCAAAGTTATAGTCACAAAGTTTTCTCTTATAATACATTTAACTTACATGGCCGCAAGGAGATTGTAAAACTGCCTGCATGTCAACTGTTATTACATGTAATGATGGGTCTTTCTTAGAAGCCTCCTTGTCAGCTGTTTTTTGCTGTCTGGAAGTCTGTGTTCTTGCAAGATGTTCATTATGAGTTGCCTCCTCAGCAGTGGACAGCGTGTTCTGCTTTCTCTTGATAGCAGCTGCA
>CM060314.1:14121230-14123730 GCA_030674185.1 Monoplex corrugatus | reverse complement strand
AAATGTAAGTGTGTAAGTGTTTAGGGGAACAGCGGGGAGAAAGGGTTAAGATAAGTTTAAACTTAAGTGTGTACGTGTATGTGTGTGCGTGCGTGTATGTGTGTGTGTGTGAATGTGTGTGTGTATGCGCGTCATGACAGAAAGTAAAGTCAAGAGTTGATCTGTTTTCTATTCTCTCTCTCTCCTCTCTCTCTCTCTCTCTCTCTCTCTCTCTCTCTCTCTCTCTCTCTCTCTCTCTTCTCTCTCTCTCTCTCTCTCTCTCTCTCTCTCTCTCTCTCTCTCTCTCTCTCTCCGCTCTCTCTTGATCTCTCTCGATCTCCCGCTCACGGCCGAGAAGACCTTTCACATGAATGGGAACGTTGAAAGAAAATGTGTTCAAGCACATCTAAAAAATTTTCTTTGAATACAAAGGTATTACTGAAAATACAGCTCTTGTACTTCTAAAAACCGCGGTGACATTGAAGAAATGTTGTCTGAATCAAAACTGGATGTGCATCGAAGACAATGGTACACTGTCGCATTAGTACCAACAAGATTTGTTTTGAGTTGCAGAGAAAGCGCTGTTCACACACCTTCCTCAAACATAACGGATATTACGCATTTCTTCGTCCAAGTGACCCTGACCTTGGCATCACGACTTCCGGACTTAGGCTTTTGCATCTCCTGAACGATCTATGCCATAGAGCGAAATGTGGAAAAGATTCATCCAGAAACAGCTGAGAAAATCTTGCCAATACATTTTTTTGTCACAAGCAGATAGACAGACCGACCCAGGAAACTCTCTAATATGGATATGAAACTGGTTTCCCTTTTTTTTTCTTTCTTTTTTAAGGGAGACTAAACAAAATATTAAGCAAAAAGACCGATACCCCAGGTGCCTGTATCTCTCGGTCGTGGTTGATGCTGGGATATGTTATGAAAATAAGCGTGAGGTACAGCCTTGTAACGCAGTTTAAGTTCAGAAAAGGAATCATGGCGTTATGATTATTATCTCTATCGTCGTGTGTCACTATACCATTGTGAAAAAAATTGTCCCATGTTCTGTGGCTATGAGTGCTGCGTACAAAAACGGACAGTATAACAAAAGAAGGGGGGGGGGGAAGAAACAAAATGAAAGAATTTATGATGCGATTAGCGCGGTAGTTAACTCTTTGACTCCTGCATCCTATCCACCAACTGCAAAAACTTAACCCTTTGACTCCCTCACCCTATCCATCAGCTTCCTGCAGGAAGCTGGTGGGTAGGGTGAGGGAGTCAAAGGTTAAGTTTTTGCTTTGCTGGCATTGTTGATCATGCAGGATGTTGGTGGATAGGGTGCAGTAGTCAAAGGATTAAGTAGATAAACGTCCGACTTCTAAATGAAAGGTCCTGGGGTTTAATCTGCCCAGGAACCTCCAGCTGGTGGGTAAACAGTGGAGACTGGTCCGATCTCCGAGGTTAACATGTATGCTGACTTCTCAGTACCTAAATCCTCTTCGTGAGTATCATCATCATCATCATGTGCCATGCCGCATGGCGTTGGCCATCATGGCCCTCCACACACATCTATCCCTTGTCGCTGCAAGTACATCTTCCATCCTCTCTGTCCTCAGCCACCCCGCAAGTCCGTCCAATATTTTCTCCTTGGGTCTATCTGATGTTCTCTTTCCCTCCAGCTTTCCCGTCGTGACCAGGTGCTCTTAATCCCCTTTCCTCATAAAATGTCCTATAAATGCTGTTTGTCTTTTCTTAATCTTCTTTATCAATGACATTCTTGTGTCTGCCTCCATCAAGACTGTCTCGTTTGTTTTCCTTGCTGTCACTCTCAACATTCCTCTTAGAAACTACATTTCGGCTGCCTCAATCGTGTTCTGGCTTTGCGTGTTGACTGTCCACGACTCACAACTGTATAACATTATCGGTTCTATTGACATTCAAAAACTCGCTTCCTGATGTTAATCGATAGGCATTTGTTGGTCAGAATGCTTTTCATCTTCTTGAATGTGTTTTGGCCTGGCCGATTCTGCTGGCTGTTTCTGATGTGCATCTGCGGTCTGGTGAGATGACCGTTCCCAGTTATTTAAACTTATCAACCTGTTGCACAATTGTGCCATTTGCTGTTATTTTGACATTTCGTGAGTATACACATAAATGATATCACATATGCGCGTTAAAGATCCTGTGAATCATGTCAGTGGTTGGCTTACGCAAAAATGCAAACACTTAATATGCACGCCCACTAAAGGTGCGGGCCTCAGTAACTCAGTTAGTTAAGAGTTGAATTCACATGCTAATGGTTGTGGGTTCGAATCCCGGGGTGCGCTACATTAAAACTGGCCTTCATACTGTCCCATCCTAACATCATTGTTGTTCTGGTGGTGTCAGTAAATGATTGGATAAAAGCCGACCTTCCCCCTCTTCCCTGGGAATGGTATCCTCGTCGGCCATATCATCTGCCGATATAAAAGCGGAACCAAATCAGTCAAATAGCCCACCATAGATGCAGATTCTACAAGAACAT
>CM060314.1:14068730-14111230 GCA_030674185.1 Monoplex corrugatus | reverse complement strand
GGAAAATCAATTGTGAGAAAAAAATCAAAACAATACATTGAATTAAATTACAGTAAAGTTCTGTAACAATTAATGATACAGTACTACAAGGCAATACAATATTGTGCATGTGTGGTCAACATTACAATCTGTCATTGTCAGTAGACCTAACCTTGAACTGAATGGCAGAAGTGATCGAGATAATGATAAATCGCCTGTCCGCTTCTGATTTACGAACTTTGGAACCAGCGTGATCATAATGCAGTGATGGTAAAAGTTGGGACGGCAATAGCGGCCGATAATATTAACCCTTTGACTCCCACGCCCTGTCCACCAGCACCTTGACCCTTTGACATCATCCTATCCACCAGCTTCCTGCAGAAAGCTGGTAGATAGGGTGAGGGAGTCAAAGGATCAAGTTTTGCAGTTGGTGTATAGGGTGCGGGAGTCAAAGGGTTAATGATTATTTGCACAGTGCCTCATCTCACTTTTATGACTGGTGGTGTCAGCTTTGTGTTTCATAGGTCCCATCTCCCCCCACCCCACTCCACCCCACCCGTACACTATTCTCTCTCTCTCTCTCTCTCTCTCTCTCTCTCTCTCTCTCTCTCTCTCTCTCCATTTCAACACCTTGCCAGCGAAATAGAATTAAGCGCAGACTCAGGGAGGCGACCAGATACTTGCAGGCCAAATGGCGTGGAGCGCATATAGAACTGTCCAGTTGTGATGAATCCCTCTTGAACAGATTCCAAACAAACTCCAAATATCTCATGACAACCCTAACCGCTTTGCAAAATCATAAAATGACAGAGGCAGACTGAGATCAAGCAAACACGTATGATGAACACAGACGGTTTATGAGACATACAATGCTTTCCACAGCCATAGAATTGAATTTTGATGAATTGCCTACTTTCACATGTGAATCGATCATGCAACGACGATGGAAAAAGAGCCTTTTAAAGTGCTAAAGCAAAGAGTACATATCTCTCTCTCTCTCCCTCTCTGTCTCTCTCTCTCTCTCTCTCTCTCTCCTCTCTCCCTCTCTCTCTCTCCACACACACATACACACACACATACACACACACATACACACATACACACACACACACACTCGCACGCACGCACGCGCACACACACACACACATCTTTCTTCTCTCAAGGGTTTTATTTAACCCTTTGACTCTTGCACCCTGTCCACCAGCATCCTGCATTGTCAACCCTCAATCAATCAATCATGTCGAGCTTGCTCGGCTATCCATGACACGTTTCCTCTATCCTTCTCTGTCAGACATTGCAGTAGGTAGTTCATCATACTGGCAGCCTGTATCATCGATCGGTTGGTCGATGAAGGTCTTCTTTGGACGTTCTGGTCTTTGTTTGCCGTGACTGGGTCTCCATAGTAGAACATCTCACACCAGTTCTTCTTTGCCACGCCAACAGTGTCCGCGAAACGCAGTCTTTGTAGACGTATTGATTTACTGATTGGTGGGATCTTACCATATAACTCTTTGTTAGTTGGATGTTCTCTCCAGGATTTGTTCAGGGCTGCATGTAGCATTCGTGTGTATGCTCCATCAGTCTTCTTCTCCAATGTCGTTGTTAGGGTCCAAGAGATTGAGCCATATGTAAGAACGGACTCTACTGCTGCTCGGAAGAAGTTCCTTTTCAGGTTGTACTGGTAGATTGGATTTCCAGATTTTGTCCGGTTGATTTAGAGCGCCCCAGGCATTTCCAAGTCTGGTATTGACGTCTTGTTCTGTGGAGTCAATGCAGCTGCCCAGGTATTTAAAGTCTTGAACTTGTTTGATCGCACCTCCATTGAGACTTCTCATACCTTCCGATGCATCTTGATTCAGACAGATGAACTCTGTTTTGTTCGCATTGAGGTGGAGCCCGATCTCCATTGCTGTTCTTTCGATATTGTGAAGGAGAGATGTCGCATCCTTTAGGAGGTCTGCGAGAACAGCCGGGTCATCAGCGTAATCCGCATCTGTTATCTTTACCGCAGGGTAGCGTCTGCTCTTCTGCTTTGTGAGGGTAAAGCCGAGTTTTTTGTTCTTATCCACTGCTTTCCTGAGCACATAGTCGAGACAGATGATGAAAATGTAGGGGGCAAGCGTATCTCCTTGAAAGACTCCAGCAGTGATGTTGAAGAAGTCTGTGTCTCCATCGGGGGAGCGAACAATAGAGCGGGTATTCTGATACAGCATCATGATGGCGTCTACTGTTTCCTTGAGTAGTCCATATGCAGTTAGAATCTCCTTCATCTTTCCTCAGTGGATCGAATCAAAAGCTTTGGAAAAGTCGATAAATAAGAGAACAGCTGGGAGGTTTTTGGTTTTTATGCTTTCCAATATGCCTCTGATGGTGAGTATTTGTCCAGATGTCGATCTGTTTTGGCGAAACCCGTTTTGATTTTTCCTCAGAACTGCTAGCAATGTAAAAACTTAACCCTTTGACTCCCTCACCCTATCCACCAGCTTCGTGCAGGAAGATGGTGGATAGGGTGAGGGAATCAAAGGGTTAAGTTTTTGCAGTTGATGGATAGGATGCGGGAGTCAAAGGGTTAACGTTCTGGTCCGGCGCTAGTCAAAGTGAATGTGGTATTGATAAATCTGTCTTTTGTTTCTATCATGTATGTGGATGCTTGGGTGTCTTGAGAGGGGGATGAAAGTTGGTAGTTCACACCTATTGCCTGTTGGACTCAGGTTTTAATTTCTCCGGGGGTGGGGGGGGTGTGGGGATAAGTTCGTATGTCTGTTTTTGTTTTTTAGGGTTACTGTTTTTGTTGTTGTTGTTGTTTTAATTTCTCGGGGGGGGGGGGGGGGGAGCGATTTCGTTTGTTTTTGTTTTTTAGGGCTTTTGTTGTTGCTGTTGTTTTAATCTTCACATGTCCAAACCAGAGAAATACAACAAATACAACAACAACAAAAACAACAATCAAAACGAGCGTATTTAATCTAACAAAACAAGACAGCCGCAAATGTTTGGTGCCTTTGTCAAAACTACACAAAAGACTACAAAGAATAAATGAACAAATGAACATTTTTCACTTAGTTATGCACATTTATTCGAGGCTCTGTTGTCTTTTGTAGACACCTGACAAAGGTCCAGTTAGGCGAATATTTGCGCCGCGGTCTTGTTTTTGAATGCTGTGACAAATACACTGATTCCAGAAATGCTGGCAGACATTTTGATTTAGATTTCGGATGTTGAATCGGCATCCCGAAACGAATTTCCATTTCAGGTAAAAAAAAAAAAGTGTATCTATCAATCAATAATCTTTTATTTATTTATTTTCTTCTTTTTTTTGTGGGGGGGGGGGGGGGTGTTTGTTTGTTTGTTTTGTTTTGTTTTGTTTTTTTGGTGGTTTTGTTCTTCTTGTTGTTGTTGTTGGTTTTTTTGAAAGTTCGGCCGACTGCATAGAGCCATATCAGGGCTATAACTGTTTCAAGACACACACACACACACACACAACACACACACACACAACACACACACACACACACACACACACACACACAGAGTATTTCATATTTCAATGAAGGGGGAAAAAAGAGACAAAAGGAACAGAAATTAAGTACCCACATCAATGCATTCGAGTACATAATCTAAGGAGATGCCCCTGGCGTTGACCACTCCGTCCAATTTATGGCACAGGGATTTAAAAAACATACCTGAATACAATTGATCAACCAAATGGAGAGACTCTATTTTGATGGAAAAGATCTACGAATAATCAGGAATATGTACTGGGAACAAACAGCTGCAATGAGAATAGAAAACAATATAAGCTCTTTCCAAAACATCAAAAGAGGAGTCAGACAGGGTTGTGTTTTGTCACCAGATCTGTTTTCACTATATAGCGCAAACATTACGAGAAACCTAGAAGAAGACCCTGGATTAAAGGTTGGAGGGAAAATGATAAACAACATTCGGTACGCAGATGACACCGTGCTAATTGCAGAAAATGAAAGGAACCTACAAAACCTTGGGAATATACTAGAAATAGAAAACAAAGGTAAGGGTTGGAACTAAACAGCAGGAAGACTGAAGTCATGGTGATCAGTAAAAAACATGAAATCCCCTCATGCAAAATAACAGCAAATGGCACAACCTTGACACAGGTTAATAAGTTCAAATACCTGGGAACGGTCATTTCATCAGACGGCAGATGCACATGGGAAATGCTGGCAGAATCGGCCAAGCCAAAACAGCATTCAAGAAGATGACAAGCATTCTTATCAACAAATGCCTATCAATTAACATCAGAAAGAGAGTCCTTGAATGTTATATAGAACCAATACTGTTGTACGGATGCGAGGCGTGGACAGTCAGCAAGCAAAGCCAGAGCAAGATTGAGGCAGCCGAGATGTGGTTTCTCAGAAGAATGTTGAGAGTTCCATGGACAGCAAAGAAAACAAACGAGACAGTCTTGATGGAGGCAGACACAAGTAGATCACTCATAAGGAAGATTAGGAAAAGACAAGCACCATTTATAGGCCATTTTATGAGGAAGGGGGATTTGGAGCACCTGGTCACAACGGGAAAGCTGGAGGGAAAGATAGCACCGGGTAGACCCAGGGAGAGAATGCTGGACGGACTTGCAGAGTGGCTGGGGATGAGGAGGGTGGGGGAGATGCTGGGGGCAACGAGAGATAGAGATGGTTGGAAGTCCATGGTCGCCAACGCCATGCAGCAGGGCACCTGATGATGATGATGATGACCTGAATACAAATTTAAACATAACTAAGGACACTAAAACATATATGAAAACAGGCCTAACTTACCTTAAATTGCCTCCACATATCTCATTTCCCCAGAGCCAAAAATGCATTTAATACATGTATTCAATTATCAATCCCAAGAGAAAGTAATGATTGAACACATACAGGTGAAAGGACCAACAAGACAGTAAATTATAGAAGGAAATGTCAGAAAGCAAAGGAGCAAGCCAGAAACAAAGAGAGCGACAGAAATGAGGAAATTCTAGCACATAATTTCCAGAAGGTGGGGATATTTATACTGAAAGAGCCCCCGGCATCTCCACGAGAGAATTTAACTATGGATCGCCCTGAATCCACCTGACGGCCTACGCTACAGTTTCTTAGCTGTTGTGAAGGTTTATTATGCATCCGGTCAAACTTGAGCCATACTTTCCATATTTTGTCATATGAAGGCAAATGTTGGAAATACCGATCGTCTTCTTTCCTTCCCTTTGTGAAACTGATTTCGCTGTAAGTTGCGTCACTGTACGGATTTTGCACGTGATGTCTTAAAATAGAACTTGTAGGATTTCCCATATTACCAGAAAAGTCCGGTCAACAAAATTAATGTTGTGCACCCATGCCCCCTTTTCCTAAAATAAAAATACTGATAAACAAAACATGATCAGAAGTTTTGCATAATGTGGGCGAAAGACTTCTGCCCGAAAAGTTGACACTTTTGGTGTAAGGACTGAAAGATAAAATATTCATTCACCTTGCAGACGCCTATTGGTTTCAGGCCACCCTAACAGCCAATCAGAATAGCTCGCTCGTTCAGCTAGCTAGTTCGCCATTTTGGTTCGTTTGTACACGACTATGGACAGCTCAGTCCGTTACGAATTAGTAAGTTTTAACAGTATTGTTCATTTCTTTGTGACCTATGGGAACTTGATGTACATTATATGGCACTAAGCTATCGGATGACATATTTTTTTATGTGTGCAGTTGTATAGAAATATTGGAAAATGTGTTAAATATTCAATGGGCCCAACCCTCATTTTCATTTTACTTAGCGTAGACTCTAAAAGAAGAAACGTTTTGGGCTTCGTTTGGCTTAGTCATTGAAAAATCAGATTGTCATATGACAGCTTTTCGATATTTGACACATTAACCATCTTCCTATCGTATGACAGAAGTAAGTGTGTGGGATGAGATCTATTGAACATGATTGTCGATTATTGTTATTGTTACTGTCGATCATCCCCAGTAAATTTATCCCTTGCTTTTGCGGCCAGAGCAGTTGACACTTCCGGTTAGACCTGGCCCAACTTTCGTAGTTTTGTTATGATATGTGAAAACAGATGTTGGAGATGCTGATCATATTCTTTCCTTCCCACCCGTATGAAATATTGAAATAGATTTCAAAGAAGTAGATGTTAGTTTTACAGGAAACCCAGGGATATCAGTGAGATTAGACATGCGCCCAAACATGTAATTACAAATTTAGGTTTCATCAGTTCATGTGTAGGCTTACAGTACGTGATCCTCATGTACATTATGCACACACACACACACACACACACACACACACACACACACACACACACTCACACACACACACATTTTTGCAGGCTGGTAATTATCATCATAAGAAATCTCCCGGGTTTGAAAAAATGGAATTGTCATTTGTTGTAATTTGTGCAATGTCTTACAGCTGGAAAATGAGGAAGTGCCAGCCCAGCCTGTTACCATGGCAATGATTGTTCCTCCAGCACCACCTCCATATGAGTCTGAGACAGTGGCCAGTGCATCCAACACGGCACAGCCAGGTAAGGCAATGCTCCAGTGCAAAGATGAACAGTAGTACATTTGGCCAATTCATACACTACCAGAGCAGAACACTAGATAGGTCAGCTAGGTTGAGGTGACTGAACGCTCAGCAAGGTAACTTGATGCAGTGAAACAATATTGGCTGCTTGACAGTGACAGATTTTTTTTTAAATCTAAGATTGTCGTGTGAATGTGATGAACGAGAATTGAGACAGTGTGGCAGATGTCATAAGTCTGCATGTAAACTTTGTCAGCTGTTATGGGCTTGAGGTGCTCAATGCATAGATTTTACAGTTTCATAACGTCTACATCTGCGGCTGGTAGTTGAAACAATCTATGTTATATTGAAAACGCTTTATTAAAATGCTCAGGCTAGTGGTGAAACTGAAATATTTGGCCTGGAAACAAAATAATTGGCTAGCAGAGTAACAGTATGATTGGCCAGTTTATAGACAATTTGGAATATGACTTTACTCATTGTTTGCTTGATAGGGCAGACAAAAGGAAGTGCTCATTGACAGAAAAGTATGTAGTTTATTTTTTTGTTGATTCCTTTTGTTAACAGAGAATTTGCAATGTGACATGGGGCTGCTATCCCCTAGGACAGTGTGCCACAACAGTGCAGCACCACTCTTTGCCCTTTCCTATATGTATATATTTTTTGCTTGAGTGTGAACACAACCTTTTTATACAGGTTTTTGCCAGGGATGACTCTCTTCTGTTGCTGCAGGGTCATTTACAATAGCCAAATGCATATTGCACAACAGACCTTAATTTATCTCTTCATCTGAAAGACTAGCGTCCGGAGCACCACTTGAGGTCTTATACAGGAGTGAAAATCATTGTCTGGCGGGAATTCAACTTGGTGGCTTTCTGCTTCCTAGGCAAGTATTCAAACCAGCTGCACCATCCTCTGGGGTGCTCACTCCAAGTCCAAGACAATATTGTCCTTCACATCACAGAATGTTCTACTGAATGTAACGGAGTAGATTTGTGTTTTGCTTCACTTTTTCCATCGTTTGCCTGTTTTTCAGAGAATTTCATACAAAATAATACAAGTGTATTAATTTAATCAAATTAATGGTATTGCACTTTTTAATCTTTGTGACCACAGCTGAATGTACACCTGCCTGACCTCTTTGTTCTACTTCTGGTACTCACAGTATCACCGAGTTCAGTGTTGGCCACTGCATTCTTTGACACCGCCACATCTCTCTAAGCGGCTGTGTCTTGACTTTTGTGGACAATTTCTTGAATATTTAGGCCATTGATGTTGGTTGTGTTCTTGATGTATGAGTTTGGAGGTCTGATATTACTGTTTACAAATTCCTTAAACAGACCTTCATCCTGTTTTCTGTATTTGGTCCATACAGCTGGAATGAGCTTTCCCTGTTTGTTTGACAGTCATATACTCTGTCTTCTTTCAAGACAAACTTGAAGACATCTTTTTGTCTCACGGTTATTTCCGTCTTCATGCCCACTCCTTCATCCCACTCCTCTCTTCCTCCTCTCGTTGTGCATTTGTTGTGTGCCCTTGAGTTTCTGTCATTGCAAAAGAATGTTTACATGAATGATGAGAAAGTGCTCTTTGATTTGATTTATATTTTAAGAGTTGGCACCTTTTAATGCATGATACGGATATTACCATTTTTAAGTGTTTATGTAAAGACACTCTCAGAACGCAAACAGTTTCAGTTTGAAAATATGCCAGGTGTACTGTGTGTGTGCATGTTAGTTGAGTGAGCAGTGGCCATTGTGTTTGGTATCTGCATGTGTTCGTAATTGTAATTTGTCCTTTGATAGTGAATAGTGATACAGTTTTATACCACAACTGTATTTTATTAGAATGTGCCTGATTTGTCCAGTAAAGCAGTTTACCATCACTACGTCATGTATTAATGAAAAGTTCTAATCATTCACAGCCAAACTGCCGAATTATGTGGAAGCCACTACTCTGCCATCCTATGAGGAAGCTGAACGCAGTAAACTGGAGGAAGCATTGCATCATAATAATGACAACGTAAATGACTCATCCCTGGTATGTTCATCAGTTTTCACATTACTGACTGTCTTTATTGTGTTACTTTTAGTGTATCGGGAATTCATTGAATGAAAACATTTATTATCGAATAATTGCTTGACTGTCTTTCTCTTGTATTATGATAATTGACTGATTGTGTGTTTCTCTTGTATATTTTGGGTGCTGGGGATTCCCAAAATGAAGAAAGGTTATTTATAGCAGATGGTTTTATCTTCTGTTTTGTTTGGGGGAGGGTTTGTTTTTGTCAGGGATTCTTTAAATGAAAACAGGTTATTCATAGCAGATTTTTGTGGAGGGAAACTTTTTCTGTGCTGGGGATTCCTTAAATAGAAAAAAAGTTTATTTATATCAGATGGGTGTGTCTTTGTTTTATACTTTTAAATGAAAATATGATTTGTACAATTCATTCGGGAAAACGTCCTGTGCATAGACAGACTGAAGTAAAAGAGGAAACTGTTGTTTTCATGCATGAGGTGATGGATAGTGTGAGGATCCATCTATTTTGTCTGGCAGTTATTTGTTTTATCCCATACTGATGAAAATTAGATATGGAAAAAAGTGGAAAGAAAATTTCATTTGGCACTTGATGTCTTGGAAATTATGTACTTTACATCAAATACAAAAATTAATATGGAAACATACTTTACATCAAATCATACAAAATTTTGTTTTTGGTTAATATTGTAATTTGTATGCTTGGTTTCTGAGGCCTGATTGGCATAGAAGTAGAGCTTCCATTTTGCAGTTGCTTGATTGAATTTATACAGGCACAGATCATCCAGGAAATCATAACAGGTGCTCGCAGCCCCATTCAGCCAGCGTTGAATGGGTGCTTGAGTTTATTCAGAGTTAGGGAAGGTAAAGCAACAAAGGAGAAAATGGGATTTTCCCTCAAAAAGCTGAATAATGAGGTTTCTGCCATTTCATTCCACATACTACATGATTTTAGGGTTATGGGAATAGCTTTATCATTTATTTTTTACGCCCCAGGGATGCTGAGGGCTTTTTCAGTACAAATACTATCCCCTCCTTCTGTAAATTCTGTGCTAGAAATTTTCTCTTTTCTGTCGCTTTCTTTGTTTCTTCCTTGTTTCTTTGCTTTCTGTCATTTCTTCTAATCATACTCCTCCTTGCTGGTCAATATACCTGTATGTGTTTGATAAAGTCTTACATACTTTCTCTTAGGATTGATAATTGGGTACATGTATTAATTGCATTTTTGGTTCTAGGGAAATGAGATGTGCAGAAGCAATTTTAGGCCTGTTTTGTATGTTTTAGTGCCCTTAGTTATGTTTAAATTTGTATTCAAGTATGTTTTTTAAATCCCCTGTTGATAAATTGGACGGAGCGGTCAACAGGGGCATCTCCTTAGATTTTGTGCATGAATGCATTGATTTGTGTAATTTTCTTTTCTATTATTTTCCAGTTGAAGTATTATGTATGTTTTGAAAGAGATTATAGTCCTGATAAAGCTGCAGTCAGCTGGGCTTTAAACAAAAATGAAATGAAACACCACTTGTTTTATGCCTGCTTTCAGTCAGTCTTCACAAGCCAGTCTTGCAGCACTTTCGGCCCTTCCAGCTCACTACTAAAAACAAAAAATGGCAGTTTCATAGCCTTTATTGTTAACATTGAAGTTGGCAAGAAAACTACTTTGGGACTAGGCCATCGGCGTTTTCTGCTGTTTCCATCTGGAAAAATGACAGTTGCATGTAATGTATATGACAATAAATGGGAATGAAAATGGTCATTGTTTTGGATCAAGCAGGGAAACAAGGCAAGCCATCAGAGTTAGTTCCATTCTTGTTGGGCATTGTTAATTGTTTTTGTCAAAAGTGCCCTCAAAATTTGCATGCAGCATTTCATCTCAATCTAAATTTACATATGCCAAATGTGGCAGCTTTTGTTAAGAATCAGTGTTTGATATTTTTGTTTGAGTAAGCACCTAAGAATAAAACAGAAAAAGTGTATTTTTAATTTTCTGTCTCTCCTCATTTTTCTGCTAGTTTTCATTCATGGTCCTCTAGTTCTGATGTTCATTGTTGTGGTTTTGTAGGGGTTCACTCAAAATAAGTTAAAAACAGCACAGTTTTTTTATGTGGTGTATCAGTTTGTTGATTGTTCTCTTCGAGTTGATTTTAATAGGAAGTCTTTCAGGTGAGCCCAACTTTTGATGTGGCGTGTTAGCTTTATGACTGTACACATTGAATTGATTTTTATTTTAAAAATTTAAGCCTGCCTGTAGCAGCCATGTCTCGGCACAGATCAATGTTTTCTGTGCTGTAGATTATCTCCCCTGGCCTGTGGATTTTTCCCTTGCTGTGCTGATTGGTTGGAAAACATGCATCATTTCAATTGTGTACCTGAATGTGTACAGGCACGTTTATCTGACTCACTTCCAAGATTATTTTATAATCTTTTTCAAATGTATTACTCGAAAATCTAGGAAATTTTCCTCTGTGTGCTGGTGGTCAAAGTGTCAAAACTACAGTGAATCTTAAAAAAAAAAAAGATGTATTATTCATGTTGAGTGTGTTCCATGTCATTCATGTTGATGGTGTAAACATGTGTTGCAGGAGTCAGGACAGAGTAGGGAAATGTTCTCTGACATGACCATTGGTACCGATGGCATGTTCATCTGTACTTTCTTGAGTAAGTGTTCATCATATTCATGAATGTATTTCATTTTTATATGGATGTATAATGTGTGGGTGTTGGAGCAGGATGCAAGGGTTCCTTTTTGTTTGTATGTTTGAGTTCAGAGATAATGATACATGAATGAGGCCCTCCGCATGTTTGTTGTTGTTGTTGTTTTTTGGGGGGTGGGGGGTGGTTTGGGTTTTTTTTGCTGGTTTGGTTATAATATCACTACAAGTGAGGAATAAGAATTATGGTGGGAAATTTGTAGATTTTTCTGGCTTGAAAGGTATGATATCTTGAAAATGTTTTGAAGAAGTCTGATCTTTTGTTTGTTTGTTTTAAATGAAATTTATGGAAACCTGTGTCTGTGTCTTTGAAGTTGTGAAACATTGTAAGCCTTTTTTTCTTTTTTAAAGCATCCTTTACTTTACCACAAACTTTGACATTTTATGACGTATTAATTGTCATGACTGTTGGAATCATTTTAAACATGCAAGATATTCAGTACTGTAAAGTAGCATAACTTTTGACATTATGAGTAAGAACGTGCACTTGGACATGTGTGTGTGTGTGTACATGTGTGTGTTTGAGTATGTGGATGTGCACGTATATGCCACTAAGACTTTGAAAAGCATCAAATTAAATAATATTTCTTCCAGTTTCTTTCCTGTTCAACTGGCTGGGCTTCCTGTTGTCTCTCTGCCTGTCCAACACGGTGGCTGGCCGCTGTGGTGCCCTGTCGGGTCTGGGGCTGTCTATCATCAAATGGGTCGCCATTGCCAAGGTAACACAACAGACACGCAGTGTGTGTGTGTGTGTGTGTGTGTGTGTGTGTGTGTGTGATTTTGCTGTCTGTGGTCAGAAATTGTTGGTTATATGAAGTTTGGAGTTTGCTCAAAAGGGATTCATCAAACTCAGACAGTGGTTTCAGATTTGTAATTAATTATCTGCCAGACTCCTTGAGTTGGTGCAGAAAACTCTGTATGCTGGCAAGATCTTGATATGGGGAGGCGAAAACTTTGAAACACCAAACTGACACCACCAGAATGATTGAAGCATTAAGTGGGCAATGAATGGGTATGATTTTATTGTGCAGACTGGGCAGTTTTTTTTAGTTTTTAGTCCAAATGCTGGAAGCATCCGGCCTACAAAACCAGGGAAGTTAGTTTTACAGTGACACAGAATTTTCAATTTCCATAAGATATAAAAGCAAAAGAAATATATAGTTAAAACAAAAATGCATGCACACATGCACTCGAAGGTGCATGTGTGCACACACGCATGTACACATGCACGCACACACACACACACATATATATATATCATATAAGTGTGCAAAACATGTGCAGATATAGTTACAGCTTTACCTTGCTCAGGTACATACTAAGACTCACATTTTCAGTCACATTCCATGCATAAACGTTTCTCTGGGATTGAGTGGCTGGTGTCCTGACACCTTCCTGGCTTAGTTTTGGAATTGTGCCAATGCCCTTCACAGTATGATAAGTCTTCTTTTTGAACTTAACCCTTTCGGCATTGCTCTTCAAGCTAGATGGCACTACCATTACAGTTTGTGCATGCTGCTTATTCAGGCAGAGCACTGGTTGGCTTCAGGATAACTACATTTGACCTGTCATGATTTTGGAACCTCATCCCATCATGCTTTTGTACCTCTTACAAAAATTAGCATCATGTAGAGTTACATTCTCCACAGTTGGGTGGGTGTGGTTTTTTTTGTTTGTTTTTGTTTGTTTGTTGTTGTTTTTTCCCAATGTGTTACTGTAGTAGGCTATATCTGTGAAATTCATTGGTTGGGCAAATCACCAAAAGTTGCAAGGGTTAAGCCTTAAGGGATATCAGCCAGCTCAGTTCATCAGGTAGATAATCGTTGGTTTGGCTACAAACTGTGACTAAGAATGCAGCTGACAAATGAATGGATCGCTGGCTGATTGATGCATATGCAAAGTTGTGCTTTCTTTAACCCTTAAACTCCCTCACCCTATCTAGCGGTTTCCTTCATTATCAGTAGTGATAGCCAAAAAAAGTAACCTTTCACCCTCTCATCCCAGCTTCTGTAGGGTATAGGGTGAGGGAGTGAAAGGGGGTTACGTTTTTGCAGCTTGTGGATAGTGCAAGGGAGTGAAAGCGATAAATTATTGCCGCTGGTGGATAGGGTGTGAGAGTGAAAGGGTTAAGTGCAGTGGGTCATTGTTTTGTATTAGATCTATGACTGTGTGAGATGTATATAAATGCTCTTTATGACAAACAGTGGGACAGTCAGTACTTGCGAACAGATGGAAGTTGTTTGTATGATACATACTTTAACTGTAATAAAGTCTGTGACTTGTGTGTCATGAATGATGTGTATTTTGACAAGCAGTGAGACTCCCACTTGTGTCACTGACTGTTGTTGAGTGACATGATCTACGTTGCCCTGTGTGCAGCACAAGCAGTGGGCCAGTGAATACGCTGATGGAGAATCCTGGTTATGGTGGTTGCTCTTTTTCTGTGGTGAGTCAGCTTAGCTATCTTTTGATTTCTGTGCTAGTGGCATATTCATGATTTGACCTTGTTACTTGTCTTCATCATGATGTCTTTTTGACATGACTTTTGTGATATTTCTTAGCAAATCAAATTAAGTCCAAGATATACTTTAAGTATAAAGCACAGCCCTGTCATGCAGTCGCAGTCCAATGTAGAACTTACAGCATCACCACCATCCCCCCCCCCCCCCCCCCAATAGAGTGCAGCCATGTCAAACAGTGGCATTTCAAAATGGAACTCAATCGCATGATCACTGTCATCCCTGTTCTCATCAGTGTAACACTGTTAAAAAAAAAATGTCTCAGATTCTGTGGCACTTCATATCCTGTACTCATGGTGAGTTGAGTTTTGATGGGTTTGAAGGTGTGGTGATGCCGGGGACTCTTTCATTATAAATGGTATCCCAACCTTCTGGAAATTCTGTGTTAGAAAATGTCCTCTTTTCTGTCACTCTCTTTGTTTTTTCTTCCTTCTTTGTTTCTGTCATTTCTTCCTATGATTTTCTGCCTTGCTGGTCCATTCACCTGTATGTGTTCGATAAAGTCTTACACACTTTTTCTTAGGATTGATATTTAGGTACATGTATTAAGTGCATTTTTGGCTCTAGGGAGGTGAGATATGCAGAAGGAATTTCAGGTAATTTATGCCAGTTTTTATATATATATTGGTGTCCTTAGGTATGCTTAAATTTGTATTCAAAATCCCCATATGCGATGAATTGGATGGAGTGGTCAACGCCAGGATCATGTCCTAAGATTATGTGTGGAATGCATTGATATGTGTAGTTAATTTTCTTTTCTTCCCCCCCCCCCCCCCCCTGTTGAAGTTTTGTATGTTTTGAAGCAGTTATGGCCTTGATATGACTGCGCAGTGGACTGGTCTTTAAAAAACAATTATCATAACATTATACACTGCTGTTTGACAGATGCCTATGCATACATGGTATGTACAGTGTGTGCTTTCTTTTATTGTGCATAAAACCATACACTGCTGTGTGACAGATGTCTATCCATACATGCTATGTATAGTGTATGCTGCTATGTGATACACTCGCTGACATGTTTTGTGTATCGTATTCATAATGCTTAAACGTACGCTTTTAATTTTGCAGGCTTCCTTCTCTTCATCCGTGGATCAGTGCAATACGTGCGGGTCAAGTACGAGTGGGCGCAACTCAACCGTCTGCATCGTTACCGACTGATCTAAATAAAGCTTACCAGTTCAACGATGGGGTTCCCTTCACTTTCATTTTGTTCGCTTGCATGAAGGGAACATTAGTCATTTGACTGTATTGGGGTAGAATCTGGGTTTTAATGCTTGGAATAATTTGGGTCAATTTTTCACCCATAAAGGATGTCATGGACTGTCAGACTTGAATCTTCAGAGTATAAAGGGTTCAGATTTGTTGGTCTGTTTTCAGGGATGGACTTCCAGACTTGAATTCTTAAAGTAGAAAAGGTTCAGATTTGGTGATCCATTTTGGGGATGTAATTTTGACAAATGAGCCGTGGACCAGTTGGTCACATTGTCTTATGCTCCCACTTCCTTCCTCTCCTTTCTTGATTGATTCCATCCCAGTGTAGTAGAAATAAATCACAACAAAACAAGGAAACTGTCAATCAGTTGAATGGTGGTGTGAAAAAGACGAGAACACAGAATGAGATTAGGAAAGGGAGAGATGATGACAAACACAATACATGTACACATGGCACACACACACACACATATGCCGATAATGCTATTAGCAGTAGTATTTAGGGCAGCATACAAATACACACATGAACACACACACACACACACACACACACACACACACACACACACACACCACACACACACACAACACAACACACACACATCGACAACAAGAAAAAAGAAGAAAAACAAAAGAAGAAGGATTAACAGAAAAATTGTTGAAAAGAAATGAAGACGCTGTATGGAAAAATCAGAACAGCTTCAAATAAAAAGAAACGAGGGAACAAAAAACAGAAAATGAACAAGCGAAGAGAAAAAAATGTGGTTGATGAAAAAGAAATAACAAACAAAAATTATATGAGACAAGTCCAAATGAAGAAACCAACAAAATTCGCTTGAACAGAACAGCTCAAAAAGAAGTTAAAAACTGAAAGATGTTTTTGACAAAAAATTGTTGCATACTACAAAATGGTCAATTTTGACAACTTGTATAAAAATGGCCTGAAAATCATGAATGATCCCTTTTTCCATGTTTACTGACAACATTTTAAAACATGCATTAAGTTGAAAGGAACCCCCCGGAAAAAAAACAGGAAAAAAGAATAAGAACGTGTATTTAATACAACCAGACAAGACAGGCACAAATTTTCTGCCAACCTGGCCTTTGTCAAGCTTAAGATCACAAACAATATACACCAAATACAAAAATTAGGAGAAATAGACTGAAACTTCTCTGCTACTTCGTCCAGCGTGAGAAAAGGGCTAGTCTTTTTCTCCTAATTTTTTCATTTGGTGTTTGTTTCTTTGTGATCTTGCGCTTGACAAAGGCCAGTTGTCCGAAAGTTTGCGCCTGTCTTGTCTGGTTGTAGTAAATATGCGTTCTTATTCTTTTTTCAGGTTTTTTTTTTTTCTGGTTCTGTTTGCTTCAATACAGGCAGTCACGCTTGTTTTGGATTATGCATAAAGTTGGATTACTTAAATCAAGTTGTACAGATAGCACAGAATTATATCAGAATCCACCTGTCTATAGAAAATTATATTCTTTTGATTAAGATATATAAATAACTTTGTCAGTGTAAGATCTAAAACTAAAACCGTCTGTTTAATATTACGACTCTTCATCCATGATCGATATTAAATAAAGCTGTGCTGGAACCGGTGCCAGAGAGGCAGAAAGAAAAGCTGATGTTGATCTGAAACGTGATTCGTCCATTCTTTCTGTGTGGACTGAGGTCCTAGCCTAATGAATGACATACATATGATGGATTGTTCACACCTGTGAAGTTAAGGGCCATTCATCAAGGCGATATTATGCTGATTTGATACGGACATTGTTTTTCCTTGGAACTTGGAACAGTCATGTGTATACTTGGCCTTTATATGGTGGACAATTTTTCCACTCAACGTATACTCACTGGAATTTTTTTTTTTTTTGGCTGTGACTTCTTAACTGAATTGATCAGGGTTAATTCCAGTACAATAAATTGATGAAAGGCTTTTTTGATCATTAATCTTTTTCTGCACTTACAGACATTTAATGTTTCTGTACATTGTCTTGACTTACAAATTTTGTTTGGCCCTTCTGTTCTGATATCAAAAAAAGATTTTTCTCACTTTCGAAAAGGTACAGATGGATATGGATTTAATTTCTTAAACTGGATGGAACCCTTACACTCTCTCTCTCTCTTTCCCTCTCCCCCACCTCTCTCTCTCCCCACTCCCCCCCCCCCCTCATTCCCTCCTCCTGTCTCTGTTCCTGCCCCTTTCAGCTCTACTGTTACTTCCCCAACCACCTTTTCTTTGTTAACACTTTCTTTTTCTTGTCTTGATATGATGTATATTTTAAACAAAGTTCATAATGATTGCATGTACCATGTCTTCATGTCCGTTTTGTTTTGTGTGTTTTATTTTGTGGTGTAACTTTTGTTTTTGTTTTCACGTTTTGTGCATTTTATTTTATGGTGTAACTTACTTGTCTCTAAGGAAGGGAACTGAGAGCAGAAACACTTTAAGATAAAAGGAGAATGTGTAATCAACAAAACAGACAGGCTCAAATTTTCTCTCACTGGCTGTTATTGAAGGCACATAAAGACAACAAAGTGTGCAGCACTAAGTGAACAAAAGCCGGTAGGAGTATTTTTGTGGTATCAACAGAGAGGAAATCACAAACTTGGCTGATTATTATTAGCTCCAGATTGGATGAGCAGCAGGTATTTATGTGTGGATCCATGGACATGGCTTTATATATGGAGCTAAAGTCTGTGGTAGCAGGAGAAAATGAAATGCCGCTTTTGGCAGTGCTGCAGATAACATGGTGTTAACTTTTGAGCCAGAAAACCTTTACAAAATGAGCAGCCATTACAGACTTGACACTAAGTAGGTTTTGGAACCAGGAAGTATTCACAGAGCAAGAAAAAGAAAAGAAAAAGAGCTTTATCATTCAGATAGATAACAAATAATTACAGATTAACAGTTCCAAGGAATAATTACAGATTAACAGTTCAGGAATAATTACAGGTTAACAGTTCCTTTCCAGGATAGTGAAATAGAGTGTGTAATATGACTTTTCAGGCTTAGGGTGTGGGGTTTTTTTTTCCACTACATTCCTTTTTCCTACACTGGTTAAGAAAAGTGCATATAAAAACTGTATATGTCGCTCCTTGAAAGTGGTTATTTTTTCCTCACTCATAAGATTTATGTTAGTTACTAGTAGGTTTTTATCACTGTTTGTTCTGTGTACATTGTCTGAAATTGGAAACTGAGATAGGTTGTTTTTTTCTGTACTTGTGCTTGTTCATCATCAGTACGTCTTTCTGAGTGTTTGTAAATATGTGTGTTTGATTAGTATTTCTGTGATGCTTTGGTGAAACCAAACCAGACTTGGAAAGTGTTTTTTGCAAAGATATGTTGTCACAAAACGCATTAGAATGGTCGTGTTTATTATTGGCCATATGTTTTCCCGTCATTTTTCGTGTCATGACGAAAGAGAAGGGGGATCATCTGATCGTGTACAAATTCGGGATAATAGACAATTTCTTTCCTTAGTCTTGTTCCTTGAAAGGTCAGTGTACATTGTAAAATTGTATAAAAAACTGGAATCAATAAATGTTCATCTGTCTCGATTGTTTGTGTGGACATCAGTTAAGAGAAAGTGAGAATTTGTTGTGAGTGGTGTTTGTGCTTTTAACATGAATGTCCATGTTCTGCATCTGTTTATTGAATGTTTTTCTGTCGGTCAGTCTATCTTTTTTGTAGTGTATTTGTGTATGTGTGAACAGTGTATGTATGTGTGTTAGTCTATCTGTAACTTGTGGTTTATTTGTTATATGTATGAACATTGTTGGTATGGTGTGATGTACATGTGTCAATGTACAGACCTGGACCACAGACTGCTTAACCCTTTGACTCCGCACCCTGTCCACCAGCGTCTTCACAGTCGACCATGCTAGCAAAGCAAAATCTTAACCCTTTGATTCCTGCAGGAAGTTGGTGAATAGGGTGAGGGAGTCAAAGGGTTAAGTTTTTGCAGTTGGTGATAGAGGGTGGGAGTCAAAGGGTTAATGCTCCATTAGCTCAGTTGGTCAGAGCGTCATGCGGATTATGGGTTCCAACTCTCATATAGGCCATGTATTTTACAGCATTCTGGTCGGCTCTTGTAATGAGTTGTGGGCTCAAGATTTGATGTCTTAATCCTTTGACTCCCGCACCCTTCCACCAGCATCCCGCATTGTCAACCATGCTAGCAAAGCAAAAACTGAACCTTCTGACTCCCAAACCCAATCCGCCAGCTTCTTGCAGTTGGTGGATAGGATGTGGGAGTCAAAGGGTTATGGTCAATATCAGCCTGAAGCTTAAGAGCTGAACTGTTCACTGCTCATTTTAATGCTCCAATCATTCTGGTAGTGTTGGCTAAATGTTTGGAAGGCCACGTTTATTCCCCTCTCTCCGCCCCACCCCCATCCCACTGCCCTACTTCTATTTCAAGACATGGCCAGTATATAGGAGTTCACATAGGGTCAAGCAGTCAGCCAGATCTGTAACAGATGATAGATTGGGTGGAGCATGTATGGAATTTCCTGAGTGCGAGAAATCCGTCTTGAATATATTCTTAACCCTTACAAAAGAATAATAATATATGGTTCTGTCACATATGTGACAGCATAACAGATCGATTGATTTGGTTCAGGTTTTACGTCGACACCCACCTCAGGTGATATGGCCAACAGGGATAACCGTCCCAGGGAAGTGGGGGAAGGGGGACTTATCTAATCCTATACTGACACCACCAGAACAACAATGATGTTAAGATGGGACAGTGAGAAGGCCAGTTTTAATGTAACGCACCCCAGGATTCGAACCCACACCCATTAGCATGTGAATCCAACGCTCAACCAACTGAGCTATTGAGGCCCGTCTAGCTTAACAGAAAGGTGGAGGTTTCCCTATAAAGTGTAGGAGATGAATAGTTAGAACACTAGTCTTCCAGTTGGACGGTGTGTTGTAACGTGCTTGAGTACCATCTGGTGGATAACGAGTGGAGATTTTTTCAACCTCCCTGGTCAAGGTACATGTATGAACAGACTTGTTAGTTCCTGAACTCCCTTCAAATACATCAGATACACGTACCAAAGATCCTGTAAGCCACATCAGTGTTAAGTGGCATATGAAAACGTGAAAAAGAAAACCCAGCATGCACATCCCCGAAAACAAAATACAACGTGAAGGCAGGGTGAAAATTATGATGGTTATCAAATTTGATATATTGTAGTCTTATAAATGGGTTTCGTATAGCATTATTTTGAAAACTGATTAGGAATCACTGCAATTTATATACAGGGATTTTTTTTTTTTTTTTTTTTTTTTTTTAGTGGAGCACAAAAAAATCAAGTTACAGGGAAAACTGAATGCACTGTGTCATTACACAGTCTGCATCTTCTGTGGGTACTCCTGCTTGGTGTTTTCATGTTTTCAAAAGCCAGCCACAGATTTGACTCAAAGGAATATATGATCATCTGCAAACATGTATACACAAAAAGAGGTTTAGGTATTATGAACATATTTTCGAGTGCACATGGTATATGCAGCCCATGAACAATCAGAAAATATGTAACTATACGGCCTTTGGAAGGAAGAGGTAGCAGAAGAATCTGAATGTAGCGAGGTGGTTACACAACAGACTACTGACCGGGAGGTATGGGTTCGAACCTCTGTCAAACTTAACGTAGGATTAGGGCCTGACCGGATGAAACAGTTTTGAATTCCATAATTATTATCGGTTCTGTTGGATCTGAAAGGTGGTAAAGACCTACACATTGTGACTGAGCTAAGAAATCACAGAGACGTAAATACACATCTAGAACACCATTGGTTGGTTAGTCTTTCCCAAATTCCTCTACTTCAAATCTTGCCCCCTTTTAAGGAATTCTGAGAGAAAAATCAAGCCAAACCAACTTAATGAAATATCCCAAATTTCCCTATCTACACCCCTACACCACCACCACCCCCAAAATAATCCTGTCAACCTTTTGTACAGTTACTGTGTATGCGACTCATTCGTTGATTAAAAAGGCAAAATTGCAACGGGCGAGGGTCAAAAGGTGCTTTTGGTGACTTTCCTAGTTCAAATCCCTGCAACTAATTTTCTTGCCTTTGCACAGCCTGAACAATCCTAGATATTGAGCTTTAAATGTCAAATGAAATAGCAGACATGAATTCATGGAGGTTGAACAAATCCTTTATTAGCCAGTCAAGTTTATATTTACACTTTTACTCAAATTTCAGCCTTCCTTTTACAGATAGTGTAGTAGGCTGAGAAAAAAATTTGGTGTTAAACCAATGGTTGTGCCTATGTATGCATTTTTTTTGTTTCTTATCAAGGTTTCTCAACAATTTATACTTTCATTTGGGTTTTTTGCCTAATTTTTTGTATATCTTCTGCAATATTAAAGTGTAAATATAAGGTTTCATTCGTGATACTTTTGTGTCACAGGCCTACAGTTCTTTGATCAATCACAGTGGAAAAAAATGATTAAAAACTGCAATGAAATAGGGCTTTTCAAGTTTTATGCATAAAACTGTCTGAACAGAACTCATCAGCATTGCAATCAAATGGATGCTTTGGAAACTGTTTGAGTTTTTAGCGTTCGTGTGACACATGTCACGGATGAAACTGTGACCTATAAAGTATGAGTACTGCCTCTGGAAAAGCCAAATGATTTGTTCAACCACCATGAATTCATGTCTGCTATTTGATTTGACATTTAAAGCTCAATATCTAGGATTGTTCAAGCTGTGCAAAGGCAAGAAAATTAGTTGCAGTGATTTGAACTAGGAAAGTCACCACAAAGCACCTTTTGACCCTGGCTCAAAAAATGAAACTGAAAATTGCAACACAGTTAAATCACGAATTTTTTATTTATTCAACATAAATGCCTTCATTCAACACCTCTATTCATAAAAGACATAGTGAGAAGAATGAGGGGGGAGGGATAATGGGAAGAGGAGGGTGGGTAAGGATAATCAACATGAAAGTTTCAAACACAAACTGTCATCTTTAACGAATGCAAATGATAATTTGAAATGTATTCAGACATTTGAGGGAGGGACAATGGGAAAAGGAGGGTGGTAAGGGTAATCAACATGAAAGTTTCAAATAATAACTAACATTTAATGAATGCAAAGATTAATTTGAAATTTATTCACACATTTTGTTAACAAACCGATGTCAACGACATGGTGTTCATTCCTGTTAATTGGCTTACTGTAAAAGCACAAGTCTTAAGCCATTGTGAACACGCGAAAGACTTGGAAACACGCCTTGGGCTTTTTTTTTTTTTTTCCTTAATCCTTTGACCCTCTCTACTATCTTCCAGCTTCCTTAGGGAAACTGGAGGATAGTCTAAGGGAGTCAAAGGGTTAATCACTGCAAACACACAGCAGATAGATCGTGATATTGAAAGCACATCACTGGCTTAACCCTTTGACTCCCTTGTCCTGCCTTTTAGGTTTCCTGCATAATCAGCCATGACAGCAAAATGAAAACAACCCTTTCACTCCCTCACCTTCAGAACAGGGTGACAGACTGAAAGGGTTAAGTTTTTCCGGTTGGTGGGGGAGTCAAGGAATTACCATGGCTCAGCAAACTACTGTATCGGCACAGACCTAGCAGCACAGTGGTTTCTGCTGGAAAAAGCAACAAGCGTCCATCATCACATACTCATCTTCCAGTAATAATCATGAACAAGTTGTCAGTTTGATCACTGGCTTTCGTAATCTGTCATCATTTAAAGATGGTAAAGGAATCGATCACGTCATTAGTGTCGCTGCTGACGTAGTCAAACGTCAACTGAGTGGGAGATGGCGTCATCAACAAGAATCCAGTCGTCATGGAGGGGTCGTACCAGGCACGCCAAGCAACTCTATGCTGAAAGGTCGGGTCTAGGTACTCAGGATTGCCACCTGCCCCATTCACAATGTAGACAGGAGCTGTTGGGCTGCTGTAGTTGTACTGTGTGGCCCGACTGTTGTACATTGGGTAGGACCGCTCGTATTGATGATTGTTACCAGTCAGAACAACGTCCACCCTTTCATCGTTCAGCAGCTTTTCCAGCCGATAACGATATTTTTTGGCTTCATGGTGACACCGGGATTTGCACATGACACTCGTGCAGTACAAAGGACGGTGACCGATCAGAATCACCCAAGGCACGTGTTCTCGGTTTTTATTGGCTTTCTTCAGGTCCTCTTTCATCCAGGTCATCTGTTCGGAGTGATGACTGAAATCATGTTCAGTGGAGAAGGACAAAACGTGGACGCCAAGATAGTCGAAGGAGAACCAGTAAGGGGATGTGGACTGGCTGACATGGTACGGCATAGGAAGCCAGTTCCTGTAGGCTGAGAAATTAAATTGTCTTTCGTGGTTACCTGGAGCGGTCATGTAGGGGACTCTGGCCGCCACGCTCTGCATGCTGTTCATGTAGTCCACCCACCTGTAGCTGTTGTTACCTGTCTCTTGTTGTAGTTATCGGCGTAGGAGATGTCTCCCAGGTGTAGCAACATACCAACGTCTGACCTGTCCGAACCCACCACGTCTGACCTTTGGAAACTGGAATTACGTATCCGAGCTGTGATGGAATCGATGGTCTTCTGACCTTGAGGAATGCTCAGGTCTCCTACTATGGCGATCTGAGACTGCGGGGTTGATGGAACATTTTCAGAGTGGATTGTGACGTGCTGGGCTTGGCTGAACCCCCAGGCTGTGTCCCCGCATTGATAGCTAAAAGATTTTACGCAGGATCCTGACTGGGATAGACACGGAATGACACTCAAATCAAGAAAAGCAAAGTTGAGGGTCTGTGAAAAACCTCCCTCCTTGTAAGTGTAGATTGACCTTTGGCCTCATATGTAAAGTTTGTCATTTCCCTGGATTATTGGTGCTCCTTCTAGACCTTTTGACACGTTTCTTAGGAGTGTTCCATGGGCCAGATTGTTTCATCTGCCTGCTGTCTGTAGATGCTTGATTATGTCCCTTTTGGTTGAGGGCTTGTTGATTTGATGTTTCTTGACAAAATCGTGATGCTTGTACATGCTTTGGCTTTGCCAGGCGTTATTGATTCGAATATTGTGTTTTCGTCTGGAATAATGCCGACCATTTGCTGAGTGTGCGATCTGGGGGACTTGTGGATTCGTGTTTTCTGTGGACAGGGAGACACGTCCACTATCACTGTCATCACCTTGCCTGAACTCATGCTGGATGTCATCACGATTAAGTCTGGTAGCATCTTCGTTTCTGTAATGGTCACGTCTTAAATATCGAAACTGTTCTTTTTTCACTTCAGAGGAAACAGCACTCAGTCCGTAGTGGTTCTTTCTTGGTGCACGTGAATTTTCATCAGGCGCCATAACGTAGAATGCTCTTCCTCTCTGGTGATTTTGCATTGAAGCATGTGGACTTTCAATAGTTATTGGCAAGAATTGTTGTGCATCATGTTTTTGGATCTGTTCACTTCGTACTGATGCTCTGTGTCCATTCACAACATGTCTGGGCAGAGGTGCTCGCGCTTGAGGATGTAGGTTTATGTTACTGCCAAGACGTTGTCCACTGAAGTATCTCTTTCCGAGATGTTGGGTTTTCGTTTTGTATTCCTGATTGATATTACTCTGGACAGACACAGTTTTGTCAACGGCTCTGGAAGCATGATGATTTCCATTGCTGCGATCAGTCCTAAGCACGCCATCATTTCTGTAGATGTCTCGCCACCTGTAAGAATCATCTCTAGCTTCGTGGCTGTCACTGTTTTGAGGATGGCCAAAGGCAACTTGAGCGGCGATATAGTGTCCAGTGGGAAGTGCAGACGAAGACTGTTGATAATCAGAGGCATAATTTCGGGTGGAAGAAACTTGATGATGTCTTGAGCAAGCTCAGGTATAGGACGTTGTCTGGAGGAAAGTTTGTAAGTAGGCCTACGATAAACGTTTGAGCTAAGCCTGGCTACTTGATGTCTGGGGACAAAATTAGGCGCACGGTGTTGCCTGGGTGCGACTGCAGTAAAATTGTGGTCTTGCTTGGGAGAAAATGTAGAAGAACGGTGTTTACTTGAGGTAAGTTCAGAAGCAGGCTGCCGGTTGATGACAAGCGTGGGGATGCCATGACGATTTCTAGAGACAACATTAGAGGCATGATGTTGCAAGGGAGAAAGTTTAAAGGTTTGACTTTGACTAACTGGGAATGAGCGATCAGAGGGACGAGATCGACTGGTGAAATATTCTGAACCGTAGTTGTTATTGTCCGGTTCTGCACTAGAGGCAAGAAAAGGGCCACCATCGTGACTGTCGTCATGTCCATTTGGTAGAGCTGGTGTTGCGGATGGGAAGGGAATCCTCGTACCTAGCTTCTGTCCACACATATCACAATTCCACGGAGCATTTAGCATTAAGACACGCCAGCTTTGCGCCAACTCTGTCACACTTTTCAGTACAAAGTCCAGCTTTTTGTTAATAGACGTCAGGAGAGAGGTAGCTCTTGGCATCTGGGTATTATTTTCTTTACTAGGTGTGGGTGTGAAGGCAGATACTTGCGTTTCGTGTTGCTTCTTTTCTATGGTGGTAGTTGACTTGTCGTTTCTTTCAATGCTGCTTGTGGTCAGTGAGTCAGACACGTGGGTGCTCGTGTCGTTGTTGTATTCTTGGCCCCCGTTTCCTCTGTTATCACCCGCGGGAGTCCAGGTTTGTGTCTGTCTCTCAGTTATGTCTGTATAACCTGTTGGTGTGGATAGTGGTACCTGGGTGTCACTCCTTTCGTAATCATTTGTAGAGGTGTGTTGTTGTCTTTCATTTATTTCATCTTCATCAATAAGCAAGGGTGTAGGCACTTGGGTTAAGTTATTTTTCTGGCTTTCATTTATTTGTTTTTCATATTTGGGTAATAAATCAGGCACTTGGCTTGAATTTTTTTCGTCACTGCTTATCGGTGAAAAAATGTTCACCAGTGATTCGTTCTCACCTATAAACAGAACATGGCGCTTCTCGTTCTGTGTCAGGTTGAAGACACCGTCCTCTTCAAATCCATCGCTATGTGTTTCATTATCACCTGTAGGGGTCACTGGATTCTCTTTGTTGGGATTCAAGATCCTGTCTTTGTCGCTACTGGCTTCTTCAGGACCACTGCTCTGTGTTTGTTGGTGTCTGCCAGAAGTCTGGGACCAGTAGAAACAAACAGGGGCCAGGTTGGTGGTGCCGGGGGACAAAGGAGTCATCCACGTCACACGTAGTCTGTCCCGCCCATCCACAGCCAGGTGTAGGCCTTGCACTGGGTCATGGTTGGGAGGAATGTCGTATGGCATCACTGGCTGTTGCCGGATCTTTTTCTTCACGTTGTGAGGTAAATCAGAAAAACTGCATTTGGAAACCACTAAAGGAAGAGTGCATATGATACTGAACGTTTGAAACAGCACTCTTCCCAATTTAGACAGACTGGATGTGGACGCACTCAAAGGAATCATGCGCATTGTAACGAAGGCGTGTAACAACAGAATTCCCATTGATACTGGAAACCCTAACAGCTTCATGACTGATGGAAAACCACGTCTGCTAAAACGCAACCGTTTTCTTCCATAGGAAGTCTGAAATGTTCCGTGATATGTTAACAGTACGTCATAAGATGTCTGCCATGATGTTAGAACTATGTGATAGTCGTTGAATTGCAGTCTGTTAAAACACACACACACACACACACACACACACACACACACACACACACACACACACACACACAACACACACCACGTACGCACGCACGCACACGCACACACACACACACACACACACACACGCAAAGTTGACAACAGGGATCAGGTTTATCGATAAAGAGATGTTTCGAGAGGAGAAGTTATAGACTGAACAATGTGTGGCCTAGTACATAGAGCATGGGTCTTGAGAAACCCTGGTTCGAATCACGGGTCAAGGAGTGGGTAGGACCTCGGCTCGGATGTCCATTCGGAAGGCTAGGTTCGATCTTGTCTGGATAGGGCCTACGTCCCGCCTGGTGGTAAAGAGTGGAGATTTTTCCCTATCACCCAGTTCACACCGCTGTTGTTGTTGTTGTTGTTGTTGTTGTGTTGTTGTTGTTGTTGTTGTTGTTCACAAAGCCAGGAACTGAAGATTTGATGCCTCGAGTTCAATCTAAGCTCAAAACATAAACTGGCGTATTTACCGTCCATCTTACTGATCCAATCATTCTGGTGGAGTCAGCTTCAGCTCATTGTCTTTTATTTTATTTTATTTTATTTTTTATTTTATTTTATTTTATTTTATGTTTTTTTAGGATCATTACACTCAGGGCGGTTACCTATGTGCTCACCTTTTTTCCGCCCATTTTGTACGCCACTTAATGGCCACAGAAGCTGGCACAGTTTTTTTGTGAAAATGATGGTGGTATCGGTGATGATGGTATCATTGAGGATGATAATCATGATGCTATGGAGTTCCATCTAGGATTGAGACTGCGTGACAGGGCTGTACCCTAGGCTTACTATCATAATATGTCCTGGCGTCAACCAGGCCTGAGAGATACAGACACCTGCGGTGCCGGTTACAAGATTTGAGCAACAAACTCAATGACGTATCCGTGAAGTAGATGAGACTCGACTGTGTAGTCCCAGTCTTCCCATTGAGCCCACAGCACGCCCAACTCTGGATAGGACCGGTTAAAACCAAAAATTCCCACAATGATTTTTGAAGGGACTGATGGGGATTCGAACTCACAACCTTCCAATCGGTAGTCCGTTGCGCCAACCATTACACCAGGGCGATGGCTAATCGTCTTTCATAGGTCCTCTCCTCACGTATCCGCTTCCATTGCAAAAACTTGCCTGAGTACATGTAGGCCTACTTCGGGTTTTGTCACAGGCTCAGGGAATCTCCCAGATTATCATTGTGTAGATTTGTGTGGAGCACATACGGAATTGTACGAACGCGATGAATCTGTCTCATTATTATTATCAACATGGTCAAGTTGCTCGCGTCTTTCTTGTTAGTTCTTTTCCTCCGCCATGGATTCAAACTCAGATATCTCGAGTTCAGTCCCAGCCGACTATATTTAAAACGGGCCTGTTGGCTGCCCATCTCTATGAGTGTTTCCATCATTCTGGTAGCGTTGGCTCAGTGTATCATAGGTTCGTCGTCTGCCACCCCATCCTTCCCATCTCCGAAGACGTTAACTTGAAATCGCATAGAGTTTTGCGCACACTAGCGAGTCTGCCAGAATAATAGCTGGCATATTTGGGTGGAGCACATATGGAATTGTCAGAGTGCGATGAATCCCTCTTCAACAAATTAGAGAATCCAGAGTTGTCTTCCATTCTAGACTCCAGAGTGTGTCTGCCATTCACAAGCATTCTGAGCCACGGTAAAGACAGGATGCAGGGGACACAGCTCTGGAGTAGTCTGTGACGTAGCTCACGTGCAAAGACTGGTCCGCTGGATACCCCTCCCCACCCCCACCGGACCCCCACCGGGCTCCCGACTAAATCATATCCTGTAACAAAAACAGCAGCAGAAGTTCGGAAACAGATTTTAGCAATGGCATAGAGAAAACGGAATAGCCACAGAAAATTTATGAGAGTAGCCTACATGTGCACACTTTGAAACCCACACAAATTACCACTTGCACGTAGCATTATCAAAACTTAATGCAGCTTTTTTCCCCCACATGAATGACATTGTCTGACTCTATCTCTTCACTTTACTCTGGTTGAAGATGAATGTATCAAAACTCGAAAGAAGAAAAGGGTGATAAATAGCTTTAGTGTTGATTGCGTATTTTTTTTTAAAGATGAAAAAGAAATATTAGACACGACACCACCAGCTGATAAAATCACCACCAACCAGCACTTCAAGAGGGATGCACCATGAAGACCAGACACACATGAGAAGAGGATCCAAGGAAAAGCTAGTTTCAACTGAACATTCCAGAACTATTATCTCTAACACACAGCCATCGTACGACCAACGCAAAAATCAAACACTCAAAGCAGTCTGCCAGAGGAGAACAAAGTCCAAGGAAGCAAACAGACTCTTTACTGCAGGAGAGAGAGAGAGAGAGAGGAGAGAGAGAGAGAGAGCACATTAGAATACTATATTACTCAAGGAAAGTAGCATTTGGTCCCATTGGACCCATCTTATAGCTAGTCCTTGCTACTCTACATTCAAACTATAAGCATAAGAAAACAAGCAAACAAGCAAACAAAACCTACATATAAACTGTGAAACAAGTTATAACACGAGTTGTGATAAAATATTGACTTTACATACATGCCAATGGGTCATGCGGTTTACACAGTTACTAAGAAGAAAGTATTGAGATGATCAATGTGGACTACAGATAGAGACAGACAAACAGACACAGAGACAGACAGAAAATAATACATGCACCGCCATTGTCCATTTAATGTTACTTGCCTTGAAAAAATGGATAGAAAAGATTCCAGCTCGCTACATTTCCCCACAAAGTATTTTTTGCATGGAATCTTGCCAGGTACGTTTTTGGGGGAAGGGGGAACAGTATCCCCCAGACCACCACTCAAGGTCTGATGGAGTGGAGAGAATTTTTGTCCAAATGGGATTCAAACCCTCGATCTCTCACTTTTCAGATGGGCACCTTCCGCAATGTGCTTACTTTTCCACTAGTTCAGCACACACACACACAAACATACACACAGGTTGGGGGTTGTTCAAGGGAGAATACTCGCTTCGACCTCGCGTGAAAATGCTAATGGGAGAAAACTCATTCTTTTACTTCCTCTGACCTCGTTCTTGATTGGTCTGGCTGTTTACGTGCGATTCCCAAGCATGTGCACAAGGCATGCTGTGGCCTTGGAAAAATGGTGATAACACGAATCCCGTGAAGTACAGCGCGTGCTCAAGTTCGCTGCAAAGCGAGAACAAGCAGAACAGCCCTGTTGCAAGGAGCGCGGTTACAGAAGCGAACAACTGCATTACGTCTGTCCAACCAAACGACGAATACTCGGCGAACGACAAACCGAAAAATACATTGTGGTTTGGCCCCGAGAATAGGGGGTGACCTCGCTCGTCACAGCATCGAGAGTTGGGCAACCAGCTGATTCGTTTGTGCTCGCATCGTGCTTACATGGATGTGCCAACGTCTTCAGTATTGTGACAGGTCTGTTGCTTTTCTAACTTACTGCCTCTAGCCTTTCTTTTAAGTCAGTGCTATGGGATGTTTTTCTTGCATTGACCTCGATCTTACGTAATGTAGCGTGCGATCTTCTGAAGTTTCAAAACCGCGACATCACATGGTGATGGTCATCGTGACCTAGACTCTAGGTGAGAGTAGATTACATTATCTTAGTTTAATCATTTGAAATTGTGTGATGATGATTGATACATGATTGTTTTCTGACTCCGACCTCTCCCCCCTCCACCATGATCATTAGAGGCTGTGTTTCTTACTTCGTTTGCACGGTTTGGACTTTTCCATCAGTTTGCATCGGTATTTTGAATTAGCATGCTTCTGTAGGTCCTATCATGTGTGTGTGTGTGTGCGTGCGTGTGTGTGCGCGTGCGTGTGTGTGTGCGTGCGTGCGTGTACGTGCGCACACCGTATATATGTATGTGTGGTGACAGGAATTGGTTTAGTAGCTGCATCTGTAACTGCCAAACTGGTAGTTAGCAAATTCATTATTACTGTTTAACTTTAAGTGTTTTACTCATTGGAGGATTTTATTTTTACAAACATCAACATTAAGTCAAAATGGAACCTTGTCAGGTAGGCCTATGGTATCTGTCTATGTCATGTATGTGACCATAGGTTTCATTCCAGGCAATGGTATACTGATCTGACTGAAGCAGTGAGCATGGCTCATTCCATGATTTAGTAAGTTGTCAATTGAATTTTCTTGGATGCATGTTTGCCCATTTGTTTTGCCCCTCTGTGTCTGTACAAGCCGTATGTTGCTGCTCAGTCTTTGATGGGCAGACATGCTGGATGTTTTCATATATTTTCATAAGTCATTGGATACTGATTTGAATTTTGAATATTCACATTCAGTGTTCTGCATGTGTATACCGACAAAGGGGGTTAGGGACTAACAGGTCTACTGATTGTTGCACACCCACACACCTGGAAGTTTGGAAAAATTGCCACCCTTTATCCACAAGGCAGGAGGTACCCAGACAGGATCAAACCTTAGACCTTCCAATTGGAAGCCTAATGTCTTTCTCACTTGACTATCACGACTGTCTTTGTCAGTTTGAAAGATCACATTCCATTTTCTTTTTCATGTTTTTCATCTCTGTGTTCATATCAAAAGCTTACAGTATTACTATTATTAGTATTACTGTATTAGCAAAATGAAGACATTTGCAGGAGTGGTTGCATTCTCATGATTCTGTGTTGTGCTTAAAACTGTTAAGCATTGATTCTCATTGAGGAGCAAATTATCTTGTATCAGTAAATGAATGTATTGTGTTATCATGTGTTCAGAACCATTATCTGTTTTTGTGTGTTCCAAGCAATGTTTTCTTGCATATGTGTGCGTGTGTCTGTGTGTGTGTGTGTGTGTGTGTGTGTGTGTGTGTGTGTGATGTTTTGGTTTTGGCTTAGGCTGTCTTTGGTGGGTTATCCCATCATGATGGCAGTCATATTCCTTTTTCTGCCATGTGCATCTGGGGTGTTTTTGTGTTTTTGTAAGCCGCCGAACAATGACAAGGCTTACATTATAAATACAGACTGCACAGTTGTTGTGTGTGTACTCACAAAGGGGGTTTAGGCAGGTAAGTAGCTCTACATGTATAGACATAGTTTAAAAAGATGAAAAGGAAAAAGCCTTGCATGCATATATTCAAAATTTTGTGTGCTTGCCAGCCCTAGTGGGGTAGTGGTGACCTTGTGATGAATAAAAATGTGCAAGCGTGACAGGATGGTGGGATCTCGCTTAGATTTTTAAACTGTTGACCTACCACCACAGGTGATCGTGACTCAAGTGACATTTATTTAGTGAGTCACCCTCACCACCTACCCCTCTGGAGATAGTAACAAAATGAATAAATCGAGAATGATGGACAATGACAATAGTGACTGGACTGAGTGCCACTGTATGATGCAAGTTTGTTTTTTTTTAATATCCATTCCCAGTAATATTTTCTTGGATGCATGTATTTCCATTGTTATGGTTGTTATGCACACAGTGTGCATTTGTTATGTTTCTGCAGTCTGCTCTTTCCATCGTCAGTAGGTCCTCTGCCATTTTGGCAGTCATACAGTGGAGGAGTAGGAGGAAGTTGATTGCATGCTGGGTAGTATTGCGTTTTTGCAGGCCATAAAACTGACACGGCATACATTATAAGATCTTTAGAATGTGTATTTGGTATCATGCAGATATATACACATAAAAGGGATTAGGCACTAGCAGATCTGCATGTGTTTGACAAAGTAGATTTAAAAAAATCTCTTTACACACAGCATGCTCACGGGCAGGGATAGATTCAGACCGTCCGGTTAGAAGTCAGTGTCCTTACCAACTTGTCTCCCAGACCACTGGTTAGGTATAGTAGTTAGTGCAGTAGACTTCTCACTGGAAAGCTGTAGGTTCAAACCCCCATCATTCCCTTCAAAAATTATTATGGGATTTTTCAGCTCTAACTGGCTCTTAACCAGAGTTGAGCATGTTATGGGCTGATTGGAAAGACTGGGGCATGCCATACAGTTGGAGCATTCTTTTCACGGATGAGTTATGTAGGGTCTTGCTAAAATTTCTGACCAACTCTGCGCGTTTCTGTATTTCTCAGACCTGGTTGATGCCAGGATATATTATGATAGTAAGCACAGAGTGCAGCCCTGTCATGCAGCCTCAGTCTTAGATGGAACTCCATAGCATCATGATTATCATCTTAATTATCATCATTATCATCACATTGTAAAAAGAAAAAAACAAAACCAAAACAAAACACACAAAAAACCCAGCTTCTGTGGCCATTAAGGTGGTATATAAATGAGACAAGGAAAAACAGTGAGCACAAGGATAATCTTCCTAATTATGAGGATCTTAAATTAAACAAACAAACAAACATAAAACCTTGGCTATCAATATATCACAGCTGTTATAATAATTACAATAATTAATAATAATTACAATATTTATATAGCGCAAAATCTTAATAAAATAAAATCTAAGCGCTGAAGCAGACACACACGCACGCACGCACCACACGCACCCCACACACACACACACACACACACACACACACACACACACACACACACACACACACACACACACACACACACTCACACACACGCATGGCTATAAATGGGGAGAAAGAATAAAAGCAATAAAAGCAAGAATAAAAGCAATGGAAAATTATAGAGAGCATAGCATATACAGTTATATATTATAACCATGTGATTCCCCTCGGAGCGGAGACAGGCTGCAGAGGGGGGGGGGGGGGGGGTGTTGAGTGAGGTTTGGATTTTATGCGGAGGAGAAAAGGTGAGTTTTGAGAGCGGACTTGAAGGAGACCCCTCTTAGTCTTATCTAATCATACTGGCTGTGGGCTGGTGGATACTTTCAGTTCAGATTCTGTGACATACAGATAAATGTATCCATTTTGATTTTACATCAAAAAAGAAAAAAGAGGAGGGAAAAAAAATACACAGAAAAAGAAAGAAAAAAGGAAAAGAAAGGGAGCGAAAGAACAAGAAAAAAAAAGGAGGGAAAAAAAGGACCAACAAAGATGAAGAAGATGCTGTATGTATCTGCAAGCAACTGAGGTCAGTTATATTATTAAAACAAGACAAATGAAAAAAAGTAGTCTTATATTTCGTAATATTTCAAGTACACAGGTGCCAGATGTAATATATCAGTATCATTTTGTATAGGTCCAAGGACTCCTTTAGGAGTCTTGCTGGTTGGCTCTTTTAATAGACCTGTGGACTCAAGACTTCATGTCTTAAAAATAGTAATAATGATGATGATGATTATAATAATAATGATGATGATAATAGTGATGATAATAGTAATAATAATTACAGTATTTATGTGGTGCCAAATCCTGACAATTCAAATCAAGGCACATCATGCACCAGGCATAATGCATGCGATCTGCACAGACCACCTTACAACACTGAAAGAAAAAAAACCCACACACACTAACTGATGGAAAGACTCAAAGAGGCAGTTGCAGAATTCATTTTCAGAAAAAAGAGATGGGTTATTAAATTGATTTAAAAGCAGAAATGGCGGGTGATAGACGAAGGGAGAATGGAAGTGTATTCCAGGCAGACGGTCCTGAAACAGCAAAAGAACGCTGGTCAGCAGTTGATAGTTTAAATCTAGGAACCTGAAGGGTAAGAGTATCTGAAGCTGAGTGCAAAATGCCAGTTGGAGTATAAATATTGATGTTGTCTCGAAAGTAGGATGGGGCAGACTGGTGAATAGATTTATAATACAAGGTATCCAGCGTGTATTCAGTTCTGTCCAAAACAGGCAACCAGTCCAGAGAGCAAGAGAGAGGACTGACATGATCAAACTTCTTTTCTGAGGACAAGACTGAGGGAGTTGAGTCAACTTTGGTACGCAAATTAGAAATTAGAATGACAAGTTTTCCTGATCTTAGAGTGTAATAATCAAGGAGAGACTCAATTTCATTATGAAACATGGAAGGAGAGTGTTTGTTTGCATGGCTGGGAGGAGGACAGTAAATACAAGAGAAAATTACCGATTGACCAGACACACGAAGAACGATTTTTTCGGTTTCAATGACACAGTGAAAAAGGGAAAAGGATGGATGAAAGAGAGATGGGGTTCAAGCATATGAATATATCTTTATATATACAGTAGCAGTGCCACCTCTGCGAGAGGCTCGAGGGAAGGAACAGAATTTGTGACCTGGAAGTGTGAGTTGTTTGATTAAGTTTAGGCACATGGCCACTTGATTTCAGCCAAGTTTCTGTCAGAAAAACCAAATAAACATTCTTTTCAAAAATGAAATCTGAGATAGAATCAGTCTTTTGATCACAACAAACAGACTGTGCATTGAATAAACAGACAGAGAAGTTGGCAGAAGACAGAGAACAAGAAGACAACAGAGGCTGTGAGGCAGAGGAGCACATATGGAGGATGCCAGAACAGGAGATCCAGATGGTGTTGAATCTGATGGAAGACACTGCAGCAGTTCTTGTGTAGGAGATGTTGGTGATGTGGTGTGTTGAGTGTTTTTTTCCTGTGACATCTGTATCGTTTACAGGGTAATCCAACTCCAAGTCCCAAAGAACGGAGTGAACAGTCTGCTTCTGTAGTCAGGCATGACGGTGACATGTTAAAGAGCAAAGTGTGTGTGTACCATAGTGACGTGTTGCTGGTTGTTGATCGATGTTCAGAGTTGTCGTCAAGTGAGACACAGGTTGGAATAGCGCACTTGTTTTCAAAATTATCATGTTTGTGTCCTAGATTCAGTCCCACTTCACATCCATGTGTACCGTAGCGTAGTGTTGCTGGTTGTTGTTCGATGTTCAGAGTCGTCGTCAACCGAGACACAGGTCAGAATAGCGCGCTTGTTTTCAAAATTATGATATTTATGTCTTAGGAGTTAGATTCAATCCCACTCCACATCATACAAATTGGCTTGTTCACTGCCCATCCTAATGCTTCAGTTGTTCGGGTGGCATCAGTGTTCATAGGACCTGTTACCCTTCCCCATTTCAAGGACCTGTTACTGTCTCCCATTTTTAGGACCTGTTACCCTCCCCCGTTACAAGGACCTGTTACCCTACCCCATTTCAAGGCCTGTTACTGTCTCCCATTTTTAGGGCCTGTTACCCTCCCCAGATTACAAGGACCTGTTACCCCCCCCCCGTTACAAGACCTGTTACCCTTCCCTGTTTCAAAGGACCTGTTATGTCCTCCCATTTTTAGGACCTGTTACCCTCCCCCGTTACAAGGACCTGTTACCCTCCTCTGTTACAAGGACCTGTTACCCTACCCCCGTTACAAGGACCTGTTACCCTCCCCATTTCAAGGACCTGTTACTGTCTCCCATTTTTAGGACCTGTTACCCTCCCCCCCGTTACAAGACCTGTTACCCTTCCCCATTTCAAGGACCTGTTTACTGTCCTCCCATTTTAGGACCTGTTACCCTCCCCCTTACAAGGACCTGTTACCCTCCCTTTTTACAAGGACCTGTTACCCTCCCCGTTACAAGGACCTGTTACCCTCCCCATTTCAAGGACCTGTTACTGTCCTCCC
The DNA here is from genome assembly GCA_030674185.1 of Monoplex corrugatus. Taxonomy (NCBI): domain Eukaryota; kingdom Metazoa; phylum Mollusca; class Gastropoda; order Littorinimorpha; family Ranellidae; genus Monoplex; species Monoplex corrugatus. The sequence goes on along the minus strand of CM060314.1, from coordinate 14,075,033 downwards.
ATTTTAAGGATCTGTTACCCTCCCCCGTTACAAGGACCTGTTATCCTCCCCCCGTTACAAGGACCTGTTACCCTCCCCCGTTACAAGACCTGTTACCCTCCCCCTTACAAGGACCTGTTACCCTCCCCCATTTCAAGGACATGTTACCCTCCCCCTTTACAAGGACCTGTTACCCTACCCATTACAAGGACCTGTTACCCTTCCCCATTTCAAGGACCTGTTACTGTGTCCCATTTTTAGGACCTGTTACCCTCCCCCGTTACAAGGACCTGTTACCCTCCCCCGTTACAAGGACCTGTTACCCTACCCCGTTACAAGGACCTGTTACCCTACCATATTTTAAGGACCTGTTATCCCTCTCCCCCAATTTAGGGACCTGTTACCCTTCCCTATTTCAGGGACCTGTCACACCCCCCCCTCCCCCCCCTAATCTGCTGGGGGCTCTTTCAGTATAGGTAGTATCCCGACCTGGGAATTCTGTGCTAGAAGTGCACTCTGTTCTGTCACTGTCTTTTCATTTGTTCCTATCATTTTTTGCCTTGCTGGTCCATTCACCTGTATGTGTTTGATAAAGTCTTACCTACTTTCTCTTAGGATTGATAATTGGGTACATGTATTAAGTGCATTTTTGGCTCTAGGGAAATGAGATACATGGAAGCAATTTTAGGTAATTTAGGCCTTGGTGTCTTGGTGTCCTTAGTTATTGATGAGTGTACTGTAGGCTCATTGGGAAGACTGGGATCACACAGTCAAGTCTCATCTGCTTCATGAATATGTGATTAGGGGTTTTGCTGTAAGCCCCTGACCAACACTGCAGGTGTGTGTGTATATCTGGAACCTGGTTAATGCCAGGATAGGATATTTTGTTATAGCAAGCCCTGTCATGCAGTCTGGGTCCTACATGGAACTCATAGCATTATCGTTATCATCCTTAACATCATTCCGCATGGATATTGTAAAATTATCATCTGCCGTTACTATTGAGGAGCCTAGAAAATGGAACCAAAGAAAAGCAAAACAAAAAAATGGAACAAAAACAAAGAAAAACAAAGTGAGCACAAATATAGTGCAGCGAATCCTTGAAAAAAATGAAAGTTAGCTATTCCCTTCCTCCTTCTCAAGCTTTTGTAAAAGTAGATACAAGTTTTCCCATGATCTTGAGGTTGTGGGCCAGTGACATGATTGAGACCATTTCTAAGGCCAGTGTTGTGAGATCAGTGCCTATCTCCTCTTTCTTCCTGCTTTATCTTCTCCATATTGAGTCCGGTGCCTATACATAGCTGGGTGGACTTGAGTCCCTTTTGAGGTCATATATGAAAATGCATAGTTTTTCTCATGCTAGGATCAGGTCTGGTTGTCCTTGCCATCACCTGTTCCTTCAGATATTTGTGTGAAATTTAGGTGATATGAATTTTGCAATGAATGTAACAGGTAGGCTGTGTATGCATGATTGCTTGTTAAATTGTGTGTGTGTGTGTGTGTGTGTGTGTGTGTGTGTGTGTGTGTGTGTGTGTGTGTGTGTGAATGTGTGTGTGTGTGTTGTGTGTGTGTGTTGTTTGTTTGTTTGCTGTGTTGTTGTTGTTGTTGTGTTGTTGATCTTGTTATTGTTTGTATGGAGGTGGACGTTTGTTGTCTGGATTTTTTTTTTCTATTTTTACTATCTTATGGGTAATTAGTTAATAATAGTATGTCCTGTATAAAACAAAACCAAATCAAAAAACAAAGAAACCAACCTTGCTGATTTTTGTTATACATGATGATGATCTATTGCCATATTCTGTGCTGCCAGTGTGCGAAATGTATGAAGATGACATGGTTGTCCATTGCGTTTGCTTTTAAATCTTTGTACAGTATAAATTATTCGATGAAAAAATATTTGCATAGGAAAAGAGAACAGGCAAACAAACAAACAAAAAAACTCCTGAGCAGTTATCCGTTTGGAAGGCAGGAACTCAGCTTAGAACAAACCTCGCTTAAGATTAAGAGTACATGATTGTAGCCTATAGCTCTAGGGGAAAAAAAATCATTCTCGCTCCCCCTCCCCTGTCCCCCGCCCTAACCCCTGGGCTCAGTCGGTTATGTAACATTATTCATCCGCTTCCCTCTCTCCACACACACACTTCCTCACTTCCCACTGTCCCTAGCCATGAACGACATTGAGACAAGTAGGTGAGTTGGCCCATACACCCATGTTGCTGATAAGTTTATGGGCCCCCAGCTTTGCATGTGCTCCTTGCCTCCTACTCCTCCCCACCTCCCACCCCCCTCTCCTCTCTGTCTTAGGACTTCTGCACTGTGATATTTTTGCACTTTTTTTTTTTAATAGTGCTTTTAATTGAAGATGAAAATAAGATGGTCATGCCAGTCTGACAAACTTGGCTTTTATACAGAAAAGACGTATTATATATAGTCATCATCCTACAACCTTCATTTTTGTACAAACGTCTGAACAGAAAAAAAAAAGATTTTTTTTAACTTTTCAAGGTCACTGTGACCTTAAAGAAGTTTCTGTTGAAATAAGATTTGATACACATCAAAGTTAATGGTTGACAGTAGTAAGAAACTCTGGACAGCAGAAAGTCCTTAGAGGAGAACCCCCCCCCCCCCCCCCCCCACCTGTCAGGCAAGTGTTTCGGCCCTAACTCCTGAAATTAAAGGGGCCGGGCCACATCCTAGTCATGATTCCTGGATCCAGGATGCCCCTCTGCTGTCACCTTTTTTTTTTGTTGTTTGAAAACTATCCTCTGAAGTTCCTGAGAAAGCCAAAGTGCCATTCACAGATATCCCTCAGAAAGTTTAGACAAATTTTTAGTCTCTGTCAGTGACTGTGAACTTGACACCCTGTCCTCCAAACATAGGCATTTATCGACTCCTCATTGGTCCACACACTTGACCAAAATTTGATAAAGACCCACCAGTAAAGAGCTGAGACAATGTTGTTCACACACGTTTCTCACAGATGGACAGAGGAGACACTTATCCCTGATTTGATGAAAAATATAATTTTTTTAAAAAAAAAAAGATTGTTGAGGAAAACCAAAGAGAAATGTAAAAAGGAAAAGAAGTTAAAAAAAACAGACAGGCACTTCCTCCAATTGACATGAAAAAAAATCTCCCTTTTTTGAAAAAAGAAAATAATGTTAAGGACCCCCTTCCCATCCCCCATCCCCCCCAAAAAAAAAAAAAAAAAAAAAAATAAAAGAAAAAGAAATAACACACACACACAGTGACACACACATAGAAAAAAAACACTGAGATTCAAGAAGAAAAAAGAACATTAGACAGAAAGAGGGAAAGAAAGATAAAAAGAAAGGAATGTTTAGACAAAGAATGATCAGGGGAAAAGAGATTTTGAAAATAATCAGTTCATTAATAAATAAATAAATGTATTAGCAAGTAATCTGGTGACCCCATTTCTGTTCTCTACAGCTATTGATGTATCCATGTTGCAAAGTCTAGTGGTGCAGTTCTTTTCCTACCCCTGTGGGGATACCCTAGGGGGCTCTTTCATTGTAAACAGTAACCCCACCTTCTCGAAATAATGTGCTAGAAATTTCCTCTTTTCTGTCACTCTCTTTGTTTCTTTCTTCCTCCTTTGCTTTCTGTCATTTCTTCCTATCATTTTGTGCTTGCTGGTCCATTCACCTGTATGAGTTTGATAAAGATTTAGTACTTTTTCTAAGGATTGATAAGTGGGTAGATGAATAAGTGCATTTTTGGCTCTAGGGAAATGAGATATGAAGAAACAATTTCAGGTAATTTAGGCCCGCTTTTATGTATGTTTTAGTGTCCATAGTTGTGTTTGAATTTGTTTCAGATATGTTTTTTAAATCCCCTTGTGATAAATTGGATGGAGTGGTCAACGCCAGGGGCATGTCCTTAGACTATGTGTGCGATATGTGTTCTTAATTTTCTTTTTCTTTTTTTTCCTGTTGAAGAATTGTGTATGTTTTGAAATGATTATCGCTTTGATATGGCTCTACGCAGTCAGCTGGGCTATAAACAAAACATAATAGTAAGTTCTTTTCCTCAGGGGATTGTTGTGATTTTCCACTGACTAATGGTAAAGAATAAAATATGATCTGTTAAGGGGGGGGGGGGGGGGTGAATGTGAAGAAAGAGATCATAAAAAATAATGAAATGCAGAAGTAGAAATAAAAATAAATCGGTGGCCCTGACTTCTATTTTCAGTATGCAGAAATTGTTGCGTGTTTGCCAATCTGGTAGTGTGGCTGTCTAGGCGATGATATGTGTGATATGTCACAAACTAGCTGTAATGAACAGTAATATGAGCTATTGTACATTCTGTTGCCAGGCTTGTGCTTCTGATTTTTTTTTCTTTTCCTTTGTATGTATGTTGTGTGTGTCTCTGTTTATTAGTGTGAGTAGTGTTTATGTGTGTGTGTGTGGAGAAGATGGGGGTAGGGGGTGGGGGAGATTACAGCGCGCGCATGTGTGTGTGTTGTGTATGTGTAGAGAAGATTGGGGGGGAGGAGATTACTGTGTTTGTGTGCATGTTGTGTGTGTGTGTGTGTGTACACAACATTATGTAATCTGATGATAAATCATTGTTGAATGGTGCTGTGTGTGAGTGTGTGTGTGGGGGGGGGGGGGGGGGGGGGGGGTGGAGAGGAGTGTGTGACTGTGAGGGAAGGAGAAGCAAGGTCACATTGTTCTTTCTTTTTATCTGTCTGTGCCTCTCTCTCATTCTCTTGTTTTTGCTCTCTCCTTCACACACCACACACACAACACACACACACACACACACCACACACACACACACACACACACACACACACACACACACACACACACACATTCTCTCTCTCTCTCTTCACTTTACAACAATTTATCATCAGATTAGCTAATGTTGTACTCTCTCTCTCTCTCTCTCTCTCTCACACCACACACACACACACACACACACACACACACACACACACCACACACACACACACACACAACACACACACCACACACACTTCACTTTACAATAGTTTATCAGAATCAGATTAAGTAATGTACTCTCTCTCTCTCTCTCTCTCTCTCACACACACACACACACACACACACACACACACACACACACACACAGCACAGCACACACACACACAACACACACACACACACACACACGCACACGACACACACACACACACACACACACACACACGCACACGCCACACACACACACACACACGCACACACACACATATGGAGGGTCGGTGACCCACACACAGGCTGTTTTCTACCACTCAGCAAGGTTAGGTCACCGAAAAAAGCCGGTTGTGAGGCCATGTTGTTGTGCATGCATTAACCGGGTTACAATAGACATTCATGACGTAAATAGGCGGCATGCTTACCTTATCTCAGCTGTGCTGTGCGCCAGAAGGGCGAAAACTGAGGATTTGGCCTGGTAAAGCTGGAAGGGGGAATAAAAATACCTGGCCTGGATTTTAAAAAAAAAAAGGTGAAGGGTAGGAGAACAACATCAAGGAAAGTAGTGGGAAAATATCTTCTTGTTTTTGAGTCTTTTTTTTGTTAAGAAGGAAAGGAATTCTTGGTAGAAATGAAAGGGGGGGGGGGGGGGGGGGGGGTAGGTTTAGTGAGTGTGTATTTTTGAGTGTTTTTGTGGTTGACTGCATGTATGTGCACTGTACATGCATAACAACAAACAACAAATAATAATAATAATAATGATAGTGATGATAATAATAATGATGATAATAGTAATAATAATATGATAGTTCATGATGATAATAACAATGATGATGATTTATGTAGTAGTAGATTATAATGTAAAAAAAAAAAATTGATGGGGTGGGGAGTGGACATGTCTGTATAATAAATGCAGTATAAACAGCTCAACATACATGCATATTCATTCATATGTGTTTGTATATGTATGTGTTTGTGTCTGTCTGTGTGTGTGTGTGAGAAAATGTGTGTGTGTATGTGTGTGTGTGTGTGTGTGTGTGTGTTGTGTGTGTGTTGTATGTGTGTGTGCAAGTTGTGTGGTGTGTGTATGTGTGCAAGTTGTGTGTGTGTGTATGTGTGTGTGTGTGTGTATGTGTGTGGTTTGTGGTGTGTGTGTGTGTGTTGGTGTGTGGTGTGGGTGTGTGCATGTGTGTGGGTGTGTGTGTGTTTGTATGAGTGTGTGGTGTGTGTGTGTGTGTGTGTGGGTGTGTGTGATGTGTGTGGATGCAGTGGTGTTGTTGCGTATGTTATGGGTGTGTGCATGTTGTGTGCATGTGGTGTGGTGATGTTTTTAGTAATGCTAATGGATAGCACTGTAAACAGTGT
>CM060314.1:14013730-14063730 GCA_030674185.1 Monoplex corrugatus | reverse complement strand
CTCTCATGAGGATGCCAGGGGCTCATTCAGTATAAATAGTATCCCCACCTTGTGTAATTTCTGTGCTAGAAATTTCCTCTTTTTTGTCACTCTCTCTCTTTCTACCTTGTCCTTTGCTTTCTGTCATGTCTTCCTATCATTTTCTGCCTTGCTGGTCCATTCACCTGTATGTGTTTTAGGATTGATAATTGGGTACATGTATTAATTGAATTTTTGGATTTGAGAAATGTGATATGCAAAAGCAATTTCAGGTAATTTATGCTCTTTTATATGTTATAGTGTCCTTAGTTATGTTTAAATTTGTATTCTAATATGTTTTTTAAATCCCCTGTGCGATAAATTGGACGGATTGGTCAGCACCAAGGGCATCTATTTAGATTATGTGCACAGATTGCATTGATACGTGTCTTTAATTTTCTTTTCTTTTTTTTTTTTTTTTCCCTGTTGAAGTATTGTGTATGGTTTTGAAACGGTTATAGCCCTGATATGGCTGTACACAGTTGGCTGGGCTTTAAACAAAAACAATAAAGCACGCTGTCAGCTGTGCAAGCTGGCAGCTAGATGAGTTGCCCAGAAGAGATGTGGGTTCGGAGTAAGGCGAGAGAGGGCTCTTCCATTCTCTCTTGGTCCAGTGGCCGGGTTGGACCTGGTTGGTGCCTTTTGTATGACTATTTCCCAGGGTTTATCATCTCCCCACTTTGTCATTCAGTTTGTAAGAAAAAGGTGACTGACGATCAGGTCCAAACGGGTCATGCAGCACATGGACAGTCTCCGTTTGTTGGTGAAATGCTGCCATATGGCATCCAAAGCTTGGGAAGTGATTGTCCGGAGAGTGGTGAGCCATTGGTACTCTGGGTTCCATCCGGTATCAGTGGAGTTCAACAGTGTGTGTGTTCTGATTCATCCTGACAGTGAATGCTTAGGCCCCTTGTGAATGGCAGTAATCATTCGGTGACAAGCCAGACCAGGCGAGTGACTTCCCAAAGCTAGTGACCCACCCACCCACCCCCCAGTCAGGAGATCACCGCCACAGTCCTTCCTGGGGAGACAGCTCTCATGAACCTCTGACACCAAGCATCACAACTTGAATTTACCTCTGTCGTAGAAATTTGGAGGGGGAGGGGGGGATAAAATTGATGTTACCTTGAGATCAGGTATGAAGGCGCAGAGTCCCTCAAACACACACACACACACACACAACACACGAGGCACACATGCACACACACACACACACACACACGCACACACACACACACACGCACGCACATGTGCACACACACACACATACATGCTGCGCGCATGCACGCACGCACACACACACACACACACACACACACACACACACACACACACACACACACACACACACACACACACACACACACACCACACACACACACACACACACACACACACACACACACCACACACACACACACAACACACAGCACACACACAACACAACCACACACAACACAACCACACACACACACACACACACACACACATACACCACACACACACACACACACACACACACACACAGCATGCGCACACATACACACACTTACCCACCTGTGCATGCACATTTACCCATACACATACTTTCACACACACACAATTACCCCACACACACACACACACACACACACACACACACACACACACACACACACACACACACACACACACACACACACACACACACACACACACACACACACACAACAGCTGCGCGCATGCACGCACACACACACACACACCACACACACACACACACACACACACACCACACACACACACACACACACAACACAAAACACACACACACACACAACACACACACACACACATACACACACACACACACATGCATGCGCACACATACACACACCACCTGTGCATGCACATTTACCCACACACACCACACACACACACACACGCACGCACGCACGCACGCACGCACGCATGCGCACACATACACACATTTACCCACCTGTGCATGCACATTTACCCACACACACACTTTCACACACACACAATTACCCACACACACGCACACACTTACCCACACACTTACACACACACACACACACACACACACACACACACACACACACACACACACACACACACACACACACACACACTCACACACTTTCACACACGCATGCACGCACACACGCACCCACGCCTAACCACGACCACAACTACCACACAAATAAACAATGACAGCAAACCCATTGAACATCTGCGGCAACAAATGAAGAAAGGTTGGCAGCTTCATTCACATACCATTTTCTGCTCTCCGTTTTTCAACAAAGGTTTTGGTAAATTTGAAAAATGGTTTTTAGCCAGCAGCTTTTACTGTTAGAAAATAAAACATCACCAACATTATTGTTTTCATCGTCATCATCAGGTCCTGAAGGCCAGATGGCACTACATTTGCTGTGTGGAGCAGAGGAGCGATGTTCAGACATGGTGGAGTTGGGGGACTTGCTGATATCCCACGGTGCCAGCATTGACGCTGCCGACAACATGGGCAAGACACCGGTGTTACGCGCATGCGAGAGCGAAGACCACAAACTTGTGCGTGTCTTGTGCAATGCTGGCTGCAACGTCAACATTCCCGACTACAATGGTGATCCCCTATCAAGGTGTGTGGTTTTACATGTTGTAATGATTAAAAGATCTTTAACATTACAATAGCTTACATTCTCAAATGATTACACTTTGTCAGTTATTTGTGCTTAGTGAAAACTTGTTTTTTTGTGAAACCAAAATGAAAAGACCAATTGATGAATTTCTGTAGTATGCAGAGCTGTACTATTGCTTTGTATTTGTTGGATATGTTAAACAATTATTTTATTGGTGTTAAAGATAAAACATATACTTGTTGAATATACTTAATTCTATAATGTTATATAGAACCAATACTGTTGTACGGATGCGAGGCGTGGACAGTCAGCAAGCAAAGCCAGAGCAAGATTGAGGCAGCCAAGATGTGGTTTCTCAGAAGAATTTAAGAGTTCCATGGACAGCAAAGAAAACAAACGAGACAGTCTTGATGGAGGCAGACACAAGTAGATCACTCATAAGGAAGATTAGGAAAAGACAAGCAACATTTATAGGCCATTTTATGTGGAAGGGGGATTTGGAGCACCTGGTCACAACGGGAAAGCTGGGGGGAAAGAAAGCACCTGGTAGACCCAGGGAGAGAATGCTGGACGGACTTGCAGAGTGGCTGAGGATGAGGAGGGTGAGGGAGATGCTAGAGGCAACTAGAGATAGAGGTGGTTGGAAGTCCATGGTCGCCAATGCCATGTGGCAGGGCACCTGACGATGATGATGATGGTAACATGTATGTTCCTAGGTGTGTAACATATTTATTTGGGTGTGTAATCTGTACATTAACCAAGTCTTGATTTCTTGTGTGTGTAGGTAGCCTGTAAGACAGCAGAACTATGGTTTTTCTGGCACTGTCGGCCAGAGACGGCCTCCTCCGCCTCAGCAAGAGTGAGGCCAGCAAGCTGGAACCCAGCTACTTCCCCCCCATCATCATCGCCAAACAACTACTGGAGGCCGGAGCTGATCCGCAGGAAGCCACGTTGTTACCTGCTGCTGTCAGTTTCGGTGCGGTGGAGGTGGTACAGGAGTTTCTGCAGCTGGGTATGGATGTGAACATGTTGGATGACAACCAGCGAACGCCTTTGGGCTGTGCCTGCACTGCTGCCAGTGTTCCCCCCTCGGTGGTCCGGCTTCTCTTAGAGCATGGGGCAGACGTGAACAAGGGAGGAGGCTGGCGCAAACACAAGCCGCTGATTTTTGCCTACGTGCACAACTCTGTGGACAAGATCCGCCTCTTGTTGTCCTATGGTGCTAAAATCACGGAAGAGGAGATGTCTGAGCTGGTTTCTCTCAGTCTGTCTAAATCTATCCTGGAGAACCCTGAAGTGATTGGCCCTAACAGCAAGGAACTGTTTTCCTGGCGCCTGCTGCTTAAGACGGGAAGCAAACCTTTAGTACAAGGCACATTGGCCACCAAGGTGCATCAGCTGTCTATGTGCAGCAGCTATGGCCAGATATCCCCGTGGATCCAGACACTGCTGAATCCCCTCCTATCCCTTCGTGACATGTGTCGTATTGTGGTGCGCAACAACCTCCCCACCAGCATTGATAGTCACGTGGAACAGCTGCCCCTTCCCCGCTCCGTCAAAGACTTCTGCATGTTCCGTGATGAATTTGTTTTGGATAGAGACAGGTGTTGATGACAGTTTTATGAAGTCTGTCCTTATTTTACCAGTCTCTCCTATGTGTTCATGTTTGGGGTTCTGGCTTAGTAGCTGTCAAAGATGGAAAAGAAACAGGCTTGAACAATTTCACTCCTTCACCCTGTCCTCCAGCTCTCTGCAGCAGGGAGCTGGTGGATAGGATGAGGGAGTGAAAGGGCCAAAGCCATTGCAGGAAGATGACAGATAGCGTGAGGAACTGAAAATGTTGAAGCCATGCAGAGCAGGAAAAGAACGCCAGAAGCCAGAATTATCATGTATCAAAATGAACAAGACTGCTTCAGCCAAGAGAAATCTTTGTTCAGTGTTGTTGTTGACAGAATGTAACCTGTTTTGTGCTGATAATTATGACTGTTTTATATCTTGGTCATGATATCGGCTGGGCTGTGGCCTTATTTTAAAACACAAGCCTGGGGCAGGCACTCCCATTTGAAGAAAAACACAACATTTAAATTGTAACTGATTGTGTTGTTTATCCAACGAAGAAAAGTCAGAGGGACTGGTTAAGAAAGGACTAAAAGAATTGAAATTAAAGTTTGTTCAAAAGGAATTGATTGCTCTTGGAAAATTCCAGTCAGCTACACCCAAATCTGCCATTGAGTAGACTGAGCCTGTACAAAACTGTGTGTGGGCGAGGTCTTAAAAAAAGCTTTGGTCTCCTTTGGCAGGATGTTAACCAGAAACCTGTAGATTAGAAATCCAGGACACAAATACAATCAAACACACTCACGACATAAAATATTGCCCCTCCACTCCCACCCTGGGAAAAAAATTATATGGAACAGTACATCATTACATGTCTGTAGTTCTATCAACAAGGCAGTTGTACTGTTTTAAAATCCATCACCAAAGTGTAATCTTTACCAATTCTTGTTGATACTTTCTTCATGAAACAACAACCAGCAAAACCACTTTTGTGTTCATATCTAGGGACTGCATAAATCCCTGTTAGCATTAGGAATGTTTCACTGGAAAAGTGGTGTCGCCCCGTTCATTTTGTACGAAGTGTGGAACACTGCTTGGTCATCTGATGGAGTCATTGGCTTGTTTTGGCTGCTTGGTAAAATCACGAAAACACGTAATTCATGAAGATGCTGGTCCCTCTTTATTGTTGACTTTGATGGAGTTGTTTGGTTGGTGGTTACAGCCAGTGATTTCAGCTGTCCTCTGACTTTGCCTGATCAATGTAGAACATTCTGAGTTGAGGTCACATGCATGTTGCTGTCAGTCTTGGTTGTAAAATGACTAAATTTCAGTGGTATTTTAGTTTCCTGTGACAGTGAAAACCAGTCACTGCGAAGATTGGGAGCATGTGCAGAGAGGTTGGTATCTACACAATTGTACTGGACATTGCTGTCCAGATTTCTTGCTGAATCGATGTCAGTATGCGCAGTCGCAAAACATCTTAAAGCCATGACCCCTCATTTGCCTGTGACCTTAGAACTGTTTACTGGCTGAGGTCAACTGATAATCAACTTCTGGTCCAATTGTCTGTGTCCTTTGGTTGTAAAGATATATAAAAATGTGGAGAGTGAAATATAACAGAGAAACTTCAAGTAGTCTTTTGTAAAGATATAAAAATGTGGAGAGTGAAATGTTACGGAGAAACTTCATAAAGTACTATATGGACAATCTGAACCAGTCACCAGATCATTGCAGTATTACTAATGTATGACTGTTGTTATAACAGTAGTTATGATGATGATGATGATGATGATGATGATGAGGTGCTTTTGTATATATATATGCTTATGTATGCAAACACAGTTATCCAGGAATAAGAGAGATCTTAAAATTAAAGTAACGTGGATTGAATATTTGCATAGTACTAGTAGAGAACATTAATGAAAGGGAACAACTCTTCTGTCATAGCTGCGTTTGATTAGAGAATAGAAATGACATGCACCAATTTTCGTTACCTATTCAAACTTATTTATGTGGTTTTGCTTATTAATTTCATATTGTTGCTGCAGTTGTTGATGCTGCTGCTGTTACTGTTCTTATTCAGTTTTAAGCTAGGTTTAAAGAAAGAGCTTCCCTGTGGGGATGCCGGGGGGCTCTTTCATTATAAATAGTATCCCCACCTTCTGGAAATTTTGTGCAAGAAATTCCCTCTTTTCTGTCACTATCTCTATCTCTGCCTTGTTCCTTTTCTTTCTGTCATTTCTTCCTATCACTTTCTGCCTTGCTGGTCTATTCACCTGTATGTATTCGATAAAGTCTTACATACTTTTTCTTAGGATTGATAATTGGGTACATGTATTAAGTGCATTTTTGGCTCTAGGGAGGTGAGATATGCGAAAGCAATTTTAGGTAATTTATGTCGTTTTTATATACGTTTTGGTGCTCCTTAGGTAAGTTTAAATTTGTATTCAGGTGTGTTTTTTAAATCCCCTGTGCGATAAATTAGAGTGGTCAACATGAGGGGCATCTCCTTAGATTATGTGCGTGAATGCATTGATATGTGTACTTAATTTTCTTTTCCTTTTTTTCCTGTTGAAGTTTTGTATGTTTTGAAGTGGTTATAGCCCCGATTGGCTCTACACAGTCGGCTGGGCTTTAAACAACAATAACGATAACAGAAACAGTAAAGAAAAAGGGTAGTGTGGTTTGGGGTCTGTAAACTGCTCACACTCCCATGGATGCATGTGTCTGGGATCAGTAATGAAATTTTGTATTTCACAGAGGACTTTCAATTTCCACACCCTGTCCGCCGACATCCTGCTTTGTCAACCATGCTAGCAAAGCAAAAACTTAACTCTTTGACTCCTTAACCCTGTCCACCAGTGCAGGAAGCTGGTGGATAGGGTGAGGGAGTCAAAGGGTTAAGATTTTGCAGTTGGTGGATATGGTGCAGTCATAAGGGTTAAAATTAAGTGATATATGTTTAAGTTAATACTATGTATTTCCGTATCAGAGGTCACAGCTGTTGCAGACCTGGCATCTGTGGCATCAGTTTGTTGTTTGTTTGTCAAATTGTTGTTTGTCCTTTGTTGTCGAAGAAGACCACGACTTTAAGTTTGACTGGGGGACTGGTGATTGTGGGTCTGGAGGTGGCTGGTGAGGCCAGGAAGGGTTGCTCACACGTAGGATTGGTGCAACTGTAGAATTGGAGGTCGCTTGCACTCGTTTTCTTCAAGCCTCTTCTGCTCTTGCTCCAGTGGTCAGCTTGCCTCACAGTTTGGTCGAACGAGTGCGAACGTCTCCCAGATATTGGAGTCGATGTCCAGGTCATTAATGCATACTTTGTGCATGTTGAATTTATTCCGAGCATTGTCTTGGAAAACAGAAACTAAACCTGCAGAGGATGCTTCCCATATAGTGAGTAGTGTGACACGAGGTGTGGCCAGTTATAACTCCGCTGACCACCAAGTTCCATGGTAGTCTGCAGGAACCAGGGAAAAGGGAAACAATCATGGCCAGATGGGGTCTGACCATGTACACAACAAACAGAACAACAAGAAGCAGAGGATGTTTCCAGTTGAATGTAGTAGAGGCAGCGACTCCATTGAAACCGGTGGTGGTTCTCCCTATGCTTTATCAGTGTTGGCATTAAAATACATCCCATTGTGTTGTGTGTATTGGACGGATTTGTGGAGTGGATGAAGACAGATGATAGGAGAAGTGCTTGCAGCAACAAAGGATAGATTTGTATGGAGGGCCATGATTGCTAACGCCTTGCAGCAGGGCACATGCTGCTGCTGCTGCTGATGTGGTGTATATTATTGGCATGATTTCAGTCATGTTGTTTTAAATCCAGCATTCTTGAATAACGTTTATTGAGCTCTGTGCCAAAATGATGAGAAACTGACATCTGTGCAGCATTCTAACTGGAATTGATGCAATTCGTTGAGAGAGTAGATTTCATGTGACAAAGTACTCACATAGGTTTTTAAAGTTCTAGATTAAAAAGAATCTGTTGAACTGTATAGAGTGTTTTTTGTTTATCCCCAAAATATTAATGCTATCTTAAGAGGAATGAATACTTTGAATTTGGTTCAGCGTGGAAAATATCAGATTTTAGGTAGACTATGTACTGGTTTGGCTTAAATGTTCTGCAAAGGCTTGTTTTAGTCTGAATGCAAAAAGGAAGCTATGTAGTGCCAAATTTTTTTAAGTATAATCATTTGGGGCAAGGCAGTATATATATATTTTTTATTACATAGTGTACAGGTCTATGGTATAGCTAAATTTAGCTGCATGAGTATTCAACATTCTTCATTGTATATATGCGATATATGCATATTCCACATTTTTCATTGTATAGATGTGATGTGTTTGTAAAAAAGTATCCTGTCTACATGTATATCTGCATGTATGTATGCAGAATGATTAAAAACAAAACATGTTTTGGATTGAGCTAGGTACACAAACATTGTGAATTGAATAAGCAGTTGGATAGCCAGGTATACAGTGTGTACTGAATGAGTAGTTGGATATCTAGGCACACATTGTGCATTGGAAAAGCAGTTGGATAGCAAGGTACACAGGTGTTGTGTACTGAATGACTTGTTGGATAGTTTTGCCACTAAACATAAAGAATAAAAGAGTAGTCCTCAGCCCTAAGGGAGGGAATGCTGAGTTGTCTGTCCTGCTGTGGTAAGAAAACAGAAAAACAAACAAATAAACAAACAAAAGAAGATTGTCTGGACAGAGTCAAATGTCTGGTATGTAATGACTTATTTTTTCTCCTATCATTTTCTGCCTTGCTGGTCCATTCACCTGTATGTGATCGATAAAGTCTTATGTGCTTTCTCTTAGGATTGATGATTGAGTACATGTATTAAGTGCATTTTGGCTCGAGGGAAGTGAGCAATGTAAAAGCAAATTTTAGGTAATTTAGGCCCGTTTTTATATACGTTATAGCCCTGTTTATGTTTAAAATTTTATTCAGATATGTTTTTTTAAATCCCTTGTGTGATAAATTGGACGGATTGGTCAATGCCAGGGGCATCTCCTTAGATTATGTGCTTGAATGCATTGATTAATATGTGTACTTAATTTTCTTTTCCTTTTTTTTCCTGTTGAGTTGTTGTGTGTGTTTTGAAACGGTTATAGCCCTGATATGGCTCTGCACAATTGACTGGGGCTTTAAAGCAAAAATAATGATAACAACAAATGAAAAGAAGAGAGGTAAATGTGTCTCATTCACATGCAGCTAGATCATTTAAGTCCCACACTCAGTTCAGGTGTGTTGCCGTGCATAACTCATCTGAGGACGACCCTAAGTGGATGATGGTGGAATGAGGGGTTGTTGAACTTTCAGACATAGACTTTTGCCCAAGCTGAATCATGTTTGAAAAGCAGTCATTATCCTCTCCCTCACTCTTCTTCTTGCCTCTTGTATGTTGTCATAGTTTGCCAAGTGATTCTGTATGTCTTCAGCAGGAATCTGGTGTTCTTTTTCTGTGTCATCTCTCAAGTATTCTTCCCAAGCTTCATCAGGTAGGGACTCTGAATGGTCTTTGTGAAGATCAACTGGCGTTTCATCATCGCCCTTGTAACCCTTACTAATGCCTTCACTGCAACATCACCTCTATAACTTGTCCCAGTTAAGACAACCATCACCACGGCTGTCACCAGTGTCACTGTCACTGCTGCTGATGCTGTTATCGAATTAAGGGTCGATGTAACTTGAGTCATCATCATCATCATCATCATCTCGTTTCGTTTGGAATGGCTGGTGACATATCTGACACCAGCAAGTCCGAGTGAAAAAAACACTCATCTGTTGTACCGAACACCGTGCTTTTTGGCGCGCGATTTATGATTTTGGCAATTTTTAACAAGAAAACCATTTGGTTGTATTGAAACATATGAAAGGAACTCAAAATGAGACTGCACATAATTGATGGAAGAAGACAGTTGGAATTTGTTCTTTTAATATTTTTACTTTTCTCCCCCCCCCCCCCCCCTTTTTTTTTTTATGGAAACAATATTGTAAATATAAAAAAAAAAAAAAAAGAAAAAAAATAGACACATACATAACAAACAAACAGCAAATAGAACATACATAACAAACAGACCAAGTATACAAGCAACATATGTCCACAGATGACATCAAAGATATTTTGAATCAATACATCACACATTCATAAAAAAACTGACATCTTATGCTGCAGTTAAAGCATAAAGAACAAATGTCTGAGAAAAAGAAATTGCAATTAAACGAAAACTACCCTCATGGTCAAATGGTTCAATTAAATCACTTTGAGGACACATCTTCTGTATCCACCAGAAAGGAGAGTATAACTTATTTTTGATTGCATGTGTCCTTAGTATAATCTTAGCATTACTCTTTACAGGACAACCAGTTGTTATTACTGAACTTGTTATATATTTTCATTAACATGTTTCTCTGTGCCATAATCTGTTTTCTGATATCTTATGAATAAGTTGATGTGTGGTGATATCTTTCATTTACCTTTATAAATGCAAAACTGTGTGCGAATTTTAATTAAATGTAATGTATTATCACATTTAATGTCATATCCAAACAACACAATTTGAAGATGACAGTGATTATGTCATCTGTAATTTAAAGGTATGCATGAACCTTATTCTTTTGTTTTTATGTGTTTCTAGAAATACCCACATTGGAAAAGACTGCTGAATTGTGAAGGCTGCCCGGGCTATGACTTTACAGGGTTGGTAGTGTTATAGTATGTAGATGAGTGAGTGTTCAGGGATTGTTCAAGAGGGGTTCATCGCATGCGGACAGTTCCATATGCGCTGCATCCATTCTGCCTGCAGTTATCTGGCAGACTTCTTGAGCCTACGCAAAACCCTATGCGATGGCAAGGTCTTGAAACGAGTGGGGAGGGGTTGTTGGGGATAAGTGAAGAAACTTTTGAAACACTAGCCCTTTGACTCCTGCACATTATCCACCAACTGCAAAAACTTAGCCTTTTGACTTCCTTACCCTATTCACCAGCTTCCTGCAGAAAGCTGGTGGATAGGGTGAGAGGGTCAAAGGATTAAGTTTTTTGCTTTGCTAGCATGACTGACAAGGCAGGATGCTGGGGACAGGGTGCGAGAGTCAAAGGGTTAAGCTGACACCACTAGAATGATTGAGGTATTCATTATGGACAGTGAACCGCCCAGATTTTATGTACAAAGCCAGGAGTAAACTCAAGATGTATATCAGATCAGTAGATGAGTATGATACCACTGCCTGGTATGCTCTCTCGATAATGGTGATTGCATGTCTAGTCTCGTAGAGTTGTAAGTGTCTTGATGTCGACAGTCATAAAACCATTGAGTTGAAAATGATCGATACATATGTCTGGATTGAATGAAAAGTGATAGCTGGTCAGTTGGGTAGCAGTATCGACAGTATTAACTTGACCATTACATTAGTTTGAGGAAAGTATAACTGCAGGCAATGTTTAAAGCAGACTTTAGAGAGGCAAGAAGGCTAATTGGTCTTCGAGGGGTGGGACCTGGGAAATCAACCTATCCCTCCAATGTTTTATACCAAGGTAGCTGCGCAATGCCCTGCTGTTCATGATTTTCAACTGCCATGGGATCTTTAGCGCGTGTAGCTAGAAGGCACACGGGTCCGACTCGTTTTTCATCTCCTTCCGAAGGACTAGACGTTCAGTTTGGCTTTCCATTTCAAACTGAGGAGAAAGGTCGAGGCCTCTACATGTGTAAAGCATGAACAGAAACACAATGGCAAATTACACATGATGAGATGGTGATTTACTTTTTGCGGATTTGTGCGTTGGAGCATAGCATGGTGTCACTTGTGTGATCCATTGACTTAACCCATTCAGGACACTGCTGTCTGTGGCCAACAGCACCCTTGTGTGAAGCTGCCTAAAAAAATGTTGAAAAATAGTAGTAGCAAAAACAAAAGTAATATGTGCTTCTGTTTGTGGACATATTTGCCTAGAATTTGGCTTGTTGAAGGGGATAGATTAAGTTTTACCTTAGTGGCATCTAAATTTCTGTTGCCTTGCAGCAGAGTGGTAGCCACACTGGAAAAAGACATGTTTTGTAAACAACAATCTCACCCATCATTGCTGATCAGTACTTTGTTGATTTCTTCCTCCTCAATCTTGATTTTGGAATCATTTGGTTTCTTGTCAGTGTCACTGCCTGTTGAAAAGTATGCAAAGAATTTTCCTTTGCTGTATAATTACTATGATTTTTCAAAAATTTTCAAATATTCATAAAAGGCTGCCAAAGGCAATTAACGTAGGTCCAAAGATTGGTAAAGGGAAGTAACTTAATAAACATGGTCTGGAGTTAGAAATAGTGGATATGGACAAGTTTTGGGCTGAGAGTTTGCTATTACAAGTATACTTGGAAGTTGGCTGTGTATGACACACTGCTTATTGTTCCAGGTTACCTTGGAATTCATTCACAATGAGTTAAATGGCATTAATGCATTTTAGCGTCAACTGACAGAAATGGCAAATTAGGGCTCGTTGTTCTTGTGTGACTTATGAACGCGACATGTGAGTGTTCATTGATACTGTGTGTACATTTTGTGTGCTGCAATTTTTTGTACTGTAGATAGATAGTAAGTGACAGTGCGAACTAGTCTGTTTTGTTTGCAAACAAGAACAAAAGGGCCAGAGTATTGGAATGTAAAGTGTGTATAGTCTGTTAGTGTCAGCATTCAAACACTGCAGTCGTCTGTCTAGGTGGAAGTTCCTGTGATTAGGGAGGACAGTTGTCTTGTCCCAAAACGCACAGGTAAAAAATAATCTGGATATGAAGAGGGCATTTTTTTTTTTTATTGAAACGTATCCACTTTTGCCTTTTTTTTGGTTAAAACCAAAGGGACCCAAAAGTATTGTCTTATGTGAAAAAGAATGTGTGGTAATGGACTGTTTTCTCATTGTGATACCCATGTAGAACATTTGAAGACTTTGCTGTCTTCTGCATAACTGTGTGTAGTGGATTTCAGACTAGGTTTAGAGATCTTAAATCTGTTATAATTTAAGTTTGTTCAAGAGGGATTCATGAAACTGTGACAGTGCCATATGAGCTCCATTCAGATCTGCCAGTAATTATATGTCAGTCTCCTTGAGCCAGTGCAAAACCCTGTATGCTGGTGAGGTCTTGAAATGGGAAGGGGAGTCGAGAATGGGTCCTGTGAAACATTAAGCTGTCACCATCAGAATGATCGGAGCATTAAGATGGGAAGCGAACAGGCCACTTTTTATGTTGCGGGCTAGGGATGAACTTCAGGCATCAGATCTCGAGACCATGGCTCTGTCAAAGGAATCAACCAGGCCATGCAAAAACCGACCTTCCCAAAAGTTCAGCCCATGATCCTTCCTGCATTGTCAACATAGCATTCTGACTGACTGACTAACTGGGCCACTGAGGTGTGCTAGTACTGTAGTATGTAGAACCTCCATGCATGAAAGACGGTCGTTTGCATGACTGTGGCTGGATGGTTGATAAAGCGTATTGATAAAGATGGCTGTTTGTTGGGTGTGTGATGAGAATATTGATACAGACAGCCAGTTTGCCATGAAGTAGATGATTGATAGTGTGTATTGATAAAGATGTCTGGTTTGCTGGGTTAAAAGATGGTCAGTTTACTATAACAACATGGCTAGATGTTTGATAAAGTATACTGATAAAGATAGCTGTTAGTTGGGAACTGTGTGGTTGACATATGGCTGGGTGACTGATAAAGCATATTGATAAAGATGGCCAGTTTGCTGTGAACTGTATGGATGGGTGGTTTATAACATGTTTTGTTAAAAATGGCCAGTTTGCTCTGAACTGTGTGGCTGGCTGATGATAAAATGTGATAAAAATGGTCGGTTTGCTATCAACTGTGGTTGACAATGTGTATTGATAAAAATGGCCAGTTTGCTCTGAACAGTGTGGCTGGCTGATTGATAAAGTATATTGGTAAAGATGGCCAATATGCTATGACCTGTGTGGTTGATAGTGTACTGATAAAAATGACTGGTTTGCTGTGAACTGTGTGGTTGATAAAGTGTACTGATAAAGATGGCCATTTTACTAGTGAACTGTTTGGTTGAGTGGTTGATATTAAAGTGTATTGATAAAGGTGGCCAGTTTGCTATTAACTATGTGGCCAAGTGTTTGATAAATTGTATTGATAAAGATGATCGGTCTACTATGAATTGTTTGGCTGAATGGTTGATAAAGTGTACTGATAAAGACGGCCGGTTTGCTGCAAACAGTGGTTGAACTGTGTAACTGGGTGGTTAATAAAGTGTGTTGATAAAGATTGGCGATTAGCTGTGAACAATGTTGCTGATTGGTTGATAAAGTGCATTGATGAAGATGTCTGTTTTTTTTAATATTTTTTTATTTTTATTTTTTTTTACAAAGCTGTGAACTGCGTTTGTATGTTAGTTAAACTGTATCAATATCTTCATGGACTGAGACTGAAGTCTTGGCCCTTCTACTGATAACTGACCAGTTTTGTACGCAAGAATTGTGTTTTTGTAACCATCTTTATGTATGCTTCTTACACTTGCTGTTCATTATGCTTTAATACCGCAGTGTGGGTGTGTTGGTGTGTCTTCCTTTACTCCAGTGTTGCTGTCGAGCCGTGTACATTATTCTGAAGCTTCAAGGTCAGCATAATTGTGACTTTCTACCACAAATGAGTTGCTTGTCCCCTCACAGTGTTTAGCAGCTGAAATAGGTGTTATGGATGTCAGGGCTGGATTTAGGTATTTGGATTTATACTGATATTGTAATTTTTCATGTATATGCCTCTGCATGTAAATTTCTAATATTGTAATTCTTCTTAAAATGTTATTTTGAAAAAAAAAATGTTGCTTTTTTTTTTTTAGTAGAAATAAGAAGAAAATGCCTATTTTCATCAACAACTAACTTCGTCTTCAGGTTTTACAGTAGACCCATCAAACTGCACATAAATGTGAATGACGTAAAATTTCATGAAGATTGGGTGTTGGTTGCTAAGATTTTATCGCTAAAACTGAGTCAATTTTCTATGCTTTTCTCAAAATGGGTGAATAAAAGGGGTGCCCATACTTGTTAAAGTCCATATTTGTAAAAGTGAATATTTGATTTCAAAATGTTCTTCACTATTCAGGATGCAGGCTTGGGTGACGAGTATGCAGACCCTTAGTTGCCCAGTCATCGGGATTCCTTCCTCTCGGCCTCACCAACATATTCCAAAGGAATGTACAGCAGTATATTTAGCATCAGCTTGGTGGCAGAAGCTGCCAGAATATGGCTATTAGAGAGAACATAACCATTACATTTTAGATTCAGCTGTAAACTAAACATGACACATGACCATTTGGTGACAAGTCACTTTTCTTTGGTTGAAGGTCATAAATCTTTGTTTTCAAACTGATAATGCAGTGTTTGTGTTTGTAATTGTATAATTGTGTACTGATTGATTACTGCAGTATTTGTGTAAAGTGTGCATAAATCAAATATTGCAGTGTAAAGATGGTCATTATTTTGATGCTTCAAGGTCAGTGTAAAATTGTGTGAAATTGATGACTTGTATCTAAGCTGCATGTTTGAAATGTTGGTGCAAGGTCTGTATTATTCCAGTGCTGCATTGTTGGTGTATAAATTGTGTTATCTGATTAGCAGTGTCACTGTGTGGCTGTGAGCGTTCTGATGCTGCACGGGTGGTGTAGAAGAGTAGTATTAAACCAGTCTTACCTGTACCTTGTGGAAGGAGAGTGTTGATATGCATTGTTTTGTGTTTGAAGTGTTGGTGCAAGGTCAGTGTTGAAGCAAGGTCTGTATTATTTCTGTGCTGCAGTGTTGGTGTATAAATTGCTTTATCTGATATGGCATTGCCACTGTATGGCAGTGTATGTTCTGATGCTGCACTGGTGGTGCAGAATTATAGCATTAAACCGGGTTTACCTGTAACTTGTGGAAGGAGAGTGTTGATGTGCGTTGTTCTGTGTTTGAAATGTTGGTGCAAGGTCTGTATTATTTCAGTGCTGCAATGTTGATTATTGTGTATGTCATCTGTGTGGCTGTGTATGTTTTGACGCTGCATAAGTGGTGCAGAATTGTAGCATTGAACAGGCTTTACCTTTAACTTGTGGAAGGAGAGTGTTGATATGTATTGTACTGTGCACTGAAGGCATGCAAAGAGAGTCACTTTGGAGGGGTGCCCGGACAAATGCAACAGAAATGTAAGGTGAATACGTACAGGTTTTCTTAAGACCTGAGCAGGTGTAGGGAAGTGAGGTGGTAGAACCCCCCCCCCCCCCCCCCCCCCCCCCCCCCCCCCAGCCAGGGGTTCTTTCCGTATAAATAATAGTATCCCCACCTTCTGGAAATCCTTCGCTAGAAATTTACTCTTTTTCTGTCACTTTCTATGTTTCTCTCTTCCTCCTTTCTTCCTATCATTTTCTGCCTTGCTGGTCCATTCACTTGTATGTGTTCGGTAATGTCTTACATACTTTTCTCTGAGGATTTTTAATTGGGTATGTGCATTGAGTGCATTTTTGGCTCAAGGGAAGCGAGATATGCAGAAACAATTTTAGGTAATTTAGACCCGTTCTTAGATATGTTTTAGTGTCCTTAGTTACGTTAGATTTGTATTCAGGTATGTTTTTTAATTCCCCTGTGTGATAAATTGGATGGAGTGGTCAACGCCAGGGGCATCTCTTTAGATGATGTGCTGGAATGATTGTACTTAATATTCTTTTCCTTTTTCTTTCTTCCTGTTGAAGTACTGTATGTGCATTGAAATGGTTATAGCTTCTATATGGCTCTATGCAGTCGGCTGGGCTTTAAGCAACAATAAGAATAAAATGAGGTGGTAGAAGCCACTGCTTTTCTCCAGGACCATGTCTTTTCCTTGACTGTTTTACTCTGTCCCTAAAGAGGATCAGAATATCTTATTGCTTTTATTTATTTATTTATTATTTTTGTTACTGTTGTTCATGGGCTGCAGCTTCCATGTGAACCTCAATATATGAGTTTTTTTGCTTGTTTGTTTGTTATATGTGTATGGCATTTTATTTCTCACCTGCTATTAAAGCAGTCATACTGTTTTCGGGGGTGTGCATATTGAGGTGGTTGTGTTTCTGTAAGTCGCTGAACACTGACATGGCTTATGGGATCTTTAATGTCTGTATACATATGATGGGGGAGGGTGGTGATGGCTCAGCACCAGCCATGTGTACACATATATTAAGGGATTGGAAAAATCTGTACTCATTACCCACCAGATACCCAATGAAGTTTGAACTTTGATCTTCCAAATTGAAAGACCGGTGTCCTTGCCACTCTATCATGCGTAACCTCAGGCTCAACTTTCAGAGCCAGAAACCTATATACAACGATGTCTCATCACGCTCATATGAACTGTTTTGACGTCAGCTGGAATCAGACCCCTGTGGGGATGCTGGGGGCTCTTTCAGTATAAATAGTTCCCCACCTTCTGGAAATTCTGTACTAGAAATTTTCACTTTTCTGACACTCTTAGTTTCTGCCTTGCTCCTTTAGCTTTTTGTCATTTCTTCCTATCATTTTCTGCCTTACTGTCCATTCACCGGTATGTGTTCGATAAAGTCTTACATACTTTTTCTTATAATTGATAATTGGGTACATGTATTAAACGCATTTTTGCCTCTACAGAGGTGAGATATGCGGAAACAATTTTTGGTAATTTAGCCCGTTTCTATAGATGTTTTGGTGTCCTTACATATGCTTGAATTTGTATTCAGGTGTGTTTTTTAAATCCCCTGTGCAATAAATTGGACAGAGTGGTCATCATTGGGGGCATGTCCTTAGATTATGTACGCGAATGCATTGATATGTGTACTTAATTTCTGTTCTTTTCCTGTTGAAGTTTTGTAATGTTTTGAAGCAGTTATATAGTCCTGATATGGCTCTGCGCAGTTGGCTGGGCTTTAAACTACAATAACAGTGACAAAGGTGGATTCAACCCTTTGACTGCCACATTTCCTACTGGAAACTGGTGGAAGTTGTTGGATAAGGAGAGAGAAAATTGGCGCTCACTGAAGTTACAAGTTAAAGAAGGTCTGTCAGCGTATGGTCAAAATGTGCACAGTTCTGACACAGCAGTGTCAGTGTAAAAACATGTAGCTACTGCTGTGGTATTGTTCAAAATGTTGCTCTGCAGTGTTGCTGTAAAATCATGATCATGGTATCCGGATGATTTGACCGAAATGTTAAGTAGTTAAAACTGTGAATGTTTGTGTTGCTTGCATTTTGCATAGAAAAGGCTATGAAAGTCTGCGCTGCCAGGATCATGCATACAGTAAAGCTGTGAATGTTTTCGCTGCTGTGTAATACATACAAACAGCTGTGAATATCTGTGCTGTCAGGATCATGCATACAATGAATCTGTGAATGCATACAAAAAGCTGTGAATGTCTTCGCTGCTGTATAATACATACAAACAGCTCTGAATATCTGTGCTGTAAGGATCATTTCATACAATGAATCTGGTGATATGCATACAAATAGCTGTGATGTTTTCGCTGCTGTATAATACATACAAACAGCTCTGAATATCTGTGCTGTAAGGATCATGCATACAATGAATCTGTGAATGCATACAAATAGCTGTGAGTGTCTTTACTGCCAGGATATTGCATACAATTTAGACTGTGAGTGCATTCTAAAAGCTGTGAATGTCTTTGCTGCTGTATTGTGCATACAAACAGCTGTGAATGTCTTGCTACCAAGATAATGTATAGAAAAAGTTGTGACAGTGTTTGCTGTCAAGATTGTGTATACAAAGAGCTGTGAATGTTATGCTGCCGATAACTTGTACTGCTGTTGAAAGTCAACCATGTTGCTGAAATGTTGACCTGACTTACGACCAGTCTTTGTCAGACTTTGTAATGAAATAAACCATAAAGCTTTACTCTTGTACACACGATATTTCATTGTTTGTGTGTTTGTGTTTGACTCGGACTAAAACTTGATTTGTCATAGGAACTCAAGCAGGCTATAAAACACAAAACAGTTGTATTAAAATAAGCGTATTTGTGTTGGGTATTTAATTTGTATCACTTATTTTCATTCATTATCTTCAAGATCAGGCCATATCTGGTGATGACTGTGGCCATTTGTATCCAAATCCTGCTGGCTGCCATGGATTAACATAGTGTTAGTCTCTGACATGGCCATAGTAGTTGGGTGGGCTGTAAGCAGTATGAACTATGAACTGAGAAAG
Organism: Monoplex corrugatus; assembly: GCA_030674185.1. Lineage (NCBI taxonomy): Eukaryota > Metazoa > Mollusca > Gastropoda > Littorinimorpha > Ranellidae > Monoplex > Monoplex corrugatus. The sequence continues at coordinate 14,044,278 of CM060314.1, read as the reverse complement.
GCTGCCATGGAGCCTTGGTTGTCAGAAGAGCTGTAGTCAGCCATGTGCCCTGATGCTTCACTTGACAGACTACCCCCCCTTGTGGGGATGTCAGGGGCTCTTTCAGTATAAACAGTATCCCCACCTTCTGAAATTCTGTGCTAGAAATTTCCTCTTTTCTGGGCACTCTCTTTGTTTCTGCCTTGCTCCTTTGCTTTCTGTCATTTCTTCCTATCGTTTTCTGCCTTGCTGGTCCATTAACCTGTATGTGTTCGATAAAGTCTTACGTACTTTTAGGTAATTTAGGCCCTTTTTATGTATGTTTTGGTGTCCTTAAGTATATTTAAGTATGTATTCAGGTGTGTTTTTTAAATCCCATGTGCAATAAATTGGACAGAGTGGTCAACGCTGGGGGCATGTCCTTAGATTATGTGCAGGAATGCATTGATATGTGTACTCAATTTTCTTCTCCATATTTTTTTCCTGTTGAAGTATTGTATGTTTTGAAGTGGTTATAGCCCTGATATGGCTCTACGCAGTCAGCTGGGCTTTAAACAACAATAACAATGACAGAGACTAAATCACTGCAGTTTGTGCTCAGCCATTTGGTCCTCTTGAATACAGAGGCAGACTGGTGAAGGCATCAGGTAGAACTTACGGTTCATACATGCATGAGGTTAGTTGTGTCCAGCCACTGTGGAACCTCATCAGGATCACTTGTTTCTATCCAGAAAGTGGTAATTGTCCCTTTCTGTCTGTTGCTTTAATCCTTCAACTCCCGCACCCTGTCCACCAGCATCCTGCATTGTCAACCATGCTAGCAAAGCAAAAACTTAACCTTTTGACTCCCTCACCCTATCCCCCAGCTCCCTGTAGGAACCTGGTGGATAGAGTGAGGGAGTCAAAGGGTTAAGTTTTTGCAGTGGGTAGATAGGATGCAGGAGTCGAAGGGTTAATATCTCTCTTTTTCACATTCAGGCACCGTAAAGTGTTCTTTTTTTAACTACCTCAAACATTCAGAACTACACATTGCAATACATTCATGTATTAAAAAACCCCCAATCACATCAGATGTACTGACATGTCATTTAATACAACCATAATAATACAACTGTACAAGCAAGCAATCTAGTGTCCAAGTTAAATACTAGCAGGTACACTGAAGATAAACACAGTCACCAATGTGGATGTCTTGACACATTCAAGTTATCAGTTACACCATTTACACTTGGGTCCGATACAGTCATACACTTGTTACAGCTGTTACAGAATGTACAAAAGTGAATGTAAAACCTGATACACTGACCATTTCATACAATGCCATGGTGATGATCAAGGGAGTTAAAATCGGACACAACAAGTCTGATAAAGTTATTTTAATAAATCAAGGGAGCTGAATTGCCGAACTGGTGGACGGAACATAATTTCTGAAATGAAGAGCTATATATACCCAAACAAAAAAACAACAAAAAATCAAAATAACAAAATAACCTCGCACACATTTTTCATATTTCAGTTCAATCAATGAACTGATGGATGGAATGCAATTTCTGAAATGGAAAGCTGTATATACCCCTACTCCCCACCCCCACCACACACTTTTTTACATTTTAGTTAAAGATGGAACAAAATATTTTCAGGAGGAGATGGACAATTAACCAGAAGAAAACTTACACAGATTCAACAATTATTTTTTCTTTAAGTATTATGTAAAATTGGCACTAGTCAACATACACATTTTTTTTAGTACATGACGGTACATTGAGATATTAGTTACCAATAAATATGTAAGCCATAATCATTGTTATGGTATTCCTTTTTGTACAAAAATTATTACAGAAAAATCCAGATTTTATACTTCTAATTGTCATTGTGGCCTTGAGAAGCATTGGTTTTAAGTACTGATGTGCATCAAGGACAATGGTAGACTGTCATAAGAGTGAAAACATATTTCCTGAGAAACTGCTCTGCATTCACCTTCCTAAACAAAAACAAAAAAAAGCTTGTCTAAGGCATCTTTTGGTCTAACTCTTATGTGACCTTGAAACTTGACCTTCCAAACCTAATATGCTTTTGCAACTCATAACAGCAACAGCTTTGACCCAAATTTGTAAAGAATCATCCATAAAGAGCTGTAAAATATCACAGTTATGTCACACACACACACACACACACACACACACACACACACACACACACACAAACAAACACATGCCTCCAGTGAATATGCAACAATCTCCTCATTTTTTTCTTGGAAAAAGGGGGTAGGAGGAGAGACTAAATATAAGATAAGTAAACAAAACATCTAATCCTTCTTAAAGTCATCTGGGTGTGAGGTGGTAGAGACCTTGCTACCATGTCAGGTTTTAGTGTTGGGTCTCACTGCTCTCCCTTGAAGCTTTACATTTCCCAACCCTGAACAGGTTCACAGCTGGGTGGACTGGCAGAACCCCTCCCCCCACCCCATCTCTGCAAGCCTCAAATATACAAATAAATATATACGTAAACCAGCATATAAATACATCAGTACATTTGAATTCATGAATAAATAAATAAAACAAATTTCGGTTATGTGATTGACAGCATTCTTTTCTTTCAACATTAACCCTTTGACTCCCACACCTATCCACCAGCTGCAAAAACTTAACCCTTTGACACCCTCACCTTATCCACCAGCTTCCTGCAGGAAGCTGGTTGACAGGGTGGGGACTCAAAGGGTTAAGGTTTTGCTTTGTTATCACTGATGACACTGCAGGAAGCTAGTAGATATAGTGAGGGAGTAAAAGAGTTAAACAGAAGCATCAAACCTCCTTTGCACTCAACTGACCCACAGAACACCGTTATCAAAACACAAAACGACACAGTTAATGTGGCTGGGCTGAGTTATGTTATGACCGTATTTACCCACCAACAGAGGAGAGGACTCTGCGTAGTCAAGCCAGTCGCTTTGCGGTGGAATTATCTGTCCCCATCACTACTGTCAGACTCAACCTACCTATAACAACACCTGCCATGCCCTTTGTAAGACACTGTGATGATCTTCCAAGTCTGAAGTTGAGGGTTTGATCAAGGATTCATCACACTCTGACAATTCCATACACACTCCAGCCAAATCTGCCTTTATTTTACAGACTCCTTAAGCCTGTGTGAAACTATGTGCTGGCAAAACCGAGAAAAGGGGACGGTAAAAGGACTTATGAAATAGTCACATCACCATACCACTATGCAAAACCCCATGCGCTGGTAAGGTCTTGAAACGGGGACAATGGGCTGAGGTAGGAAGCCACTAAAAAACAACAAAATACTGTGATCTGCATGAGAATCGAACCCAAGACTTATCAGCATTGGGCTCTAAACAAGTGAGCTAACAGAGCCACAAAACCCCATGACCTTTGTGTTTTCAGCATGGCACTACTGAGTTGATGGGGACACTAACTCTTCTATATCACAGTTTTATATTAGCTAGAAAGGTGCATATGTACATTCATGAAGAGTTGTGCAAAACTGGTAATAAATGCGCTCTTACAACATTTTTGCTTTCATCTTTTCTTCCATAACTACCCCCTACATCCCACCCAATTCTTCTTGGTTAGGCAAGGGAGGTCATAATCACTGCTTGCACAAGTTCTTGCAATTTACATACTACAAACGCACATAATCAAACATGAACCATCAGCTGAATGTACCAGACAGATATCTCCTGACTCAACACACACTGAAGGTCTGAATATGTTTCTAGGTTAGGGGCTTCTCCTTCTCTCACAACTGACCCATAACACTTGTGAGACAGAAATGAATTTGTGTGAATGAGACCATGTTAAATACAAGTACAACAAAATGACTGTCTTTCAGTTATAACGTCTCTGGTATCTCCATCACTCATACACACACACACACACACACACACACACACACACACACACACACACACACACACACAAAACCAATCAAACAGGTTTGCTTTAACAATTTCCGAAGCTTTATAACTTTGACTGTTCGTCAGAATTCTGATTGCTTAGAAGATCAGGTATCATTCTCGAGATTCATCAAAAAACTGATTTTTTTTTTATCAGTATCTACGCAGTTTGTTTTCCCACACTGTTTACAAATTCCCACCTATCCATTCCAAAATGTCAGCTATCACCATACATGTAAGCAATTTGTTTTGCCAACTTCCATTCCAAAGTGTCAGTTATCACCAACCTTGCGACAAAAAAAACATCAGAAACATGGTGATGACAATTGAATTATTCTTTTCTTCAAAGATAAATACCAAGTTCTCCAACTGAGTCATCTTTCTGCACCACATGTAAGATCTTGTTCTTCTTTCCCTTTCTCCCCATCGTCTTCTGATGCCTGAGTCAAAAGACCAAGAAACTAAGTTTTAATTAACAGGCACCATCCTCCTTTTTGCTAAAAGTCCATCAGTGACTAGTCAACTCCCACTCATGATAACAAACACATCTATAACCTTTCAAGTCTAAAGTGAATAGGGGAGAAAAAGCATCATAATTCTTGTTTCAGTGTCATGGTAAGATCCCCTTAAATTTCTGACAGCAGGAATTGGAAGTAAAAAAAGGGCCTTAATAATCACAAGATGCGGTCTGACCATGTAGACAGTGAATCCTGTAAATTTCAAAATTGTATATGAACAACATGACTAACAACAACTGCCTGAAGGTCTACAAAGTAGCAAAGAAACATCAAGACGGAGTAAATGGAGGACAGTTCTTGTGACATCTGCTGCAGCGGCTACCACTCAAGTCAGTGAAGCTGACAAGCAATGGATGATGAAAAAAGCAACCTTTTTGAACTTCTCCAGCAAAGAACAAATCAGTATTGAATTATAGGCTCTTTATCATTTGTGCAGCAAAGTCAGATGGAACAGCAGTTTTCACCAGGAACTTCAGCAGTCAGATTTGCCCTTTGTTTCAAAAGTAGTCACCTTCTTCACCAACTTGACTGCTGACAGAGGTGAAAAGTAACACTCTGGTGCTGGCCGGGTTTTATGATAAACATGAAACATTGCGCATGTCGTATCCTGAGCTTGCCATATAAAATAATCATGTGACACAAAACACGCGCCCCATTTCATGATGCAACAGAGGTCACTCATTCCACATGATGAAGGTCTCATGATGAGACAGTTTGCGGTTTGTTCAAAAGAGGTGCATTGCACTCTGACCATTTAATTATGTGCTTTGCACTCAGACAATTTGGTGGTGTCCTTTGCACTGTTTTGTTTTGTGCTTTGCATTCTGACAATTTCTTTATGTGCTTTGCACTCGGGCAATTTCACTGAGTGCTTTGCACTCGGACAATTTCGTTGTGTGCTATGCACTCGGACATTTTGTTATGTGCTTTGCTCTTGGACAATTTCTCTATGTGCTTTGCACTCCATTTCTTTATGTGTTTTGCACTCAGACAATTTCTTTATGTGCTTTGCACTCTGACAATTTCATTATGTGCTTTGCACTCTGACAATTTCATTATGTGCTTTGCACTGACAATTTCATTATGTGCTTTGCACTCTGACAATTTCATTATGTGCTTTGCACTCTGACAATTTCATTATGTGCTTTGCACTCAGGCAATTTCGTTGTGTGCTTTGCACTCGGACAATTTCGTTATGTGCTTTGCACTCTGACAATTTCATTATGTGCTTTGCACTCTGACAATTTCAATATGTGCTTTGCACTCAGGCAATTTCGTTGTGTGCTTTGCACTCGGACAATTTCGTTGGGTGCTTTGCACTCAAATTTCGTTGTCTGCTTTGCACTCAGACAATTTCGTTGTGTGCTTTGCTCTTGGCAATTTCGTTATGTGCTTTGCTCTTGGGCAATTTCGTTATGTGCTTTGCTCTTGGGCAATTTCGTTATGTGCTTTGCACGCGACATTTTCGTTATGTGCTTTGCACTCTAACAATTTCATTGTGCTTTGCACTCTGATAATTTCGTTGTGTGTTTTGCATTCAGAAAATTTCATTATGTGCTTTGCACTCGGACAATTTCCTTATGTGCTTTGCTCTCAGATAATTTCATGATGTGCTTCACACTCAGACAATTTCTTTATGCGCTCCACCCAAACCTGCCAGCGTATTAACAAGTAGACTCCTAAAATCAGAACAAAACCCTATTAGATGCTCCAGCCAAATCTCCCTGCATATTATCTGGTAGGCTCCTTAAGCTTGTGAAAAACCTTTTACAGTAGCAAAATCTTGAAAATGGGGACAGGGGGGTACAGGACCTGTGAGACACTAAGCTGACACCACCAGAATGACTGGACCATTAACCCTTTGACTCCCGCACCCTGTCCACCAGCAGCCTGCATTGTCAACCCTGATAACAAAACAAAAAACTTAAACCTTTTGACTCTCACCCTATCCACCAGCTTCCTGCAGGAAGCTGATGGATAGGGTGAGCGAGTGAAAAGGTCAAGTTTTTGCAGTTGGTGGAAAGGGTGCGGGAGTCAAAGGGTCAAGGTGGGCAGCAAAGAGGACAGTTCTTGATGTTGCAGACTGGGATTGAACTTGAGACAATCATATCTGGAGTCCACAGATTTTAACATCTGGACCAGCCAGCCTGCTTAAAATCTGTGGCCTGTCTGATGGTGGAACCCACTAACCCTGCATTATCAGCATGGCGCTATAATCGACTGAGCTAATGGAGTCATGGTGACAATTCACATGCTAATGGTTGTGGGTTCGATACCCAGGGTGCGCTACATTAAAACTGGCCTTTTCACTGTCCCATCTTAACATCATTGTTATTCTGGTGGTGTCAGTAGAGGATTAGATAAGTCCCCCTTCCCCCAACTTCCTGGGGATGGTTATTCCCGTCGGCCATATCACCTGAGGTGGCGGTGTCTATTTAAAAACTGAACCAGATCAATCAATCAATCAGTCATGATGAAACAGAAAGCTTGTGGTCCCTAAATTCCACAGACCTTGCAGGAAAGATGCTTTGACCTAATAGGACATACTTTAGATTTTGTTGTTGTTGTTGTTGTTGTTGTTTTGTTGTTGGAAGAAGCCATACATGAAACACTTGTGTTCTTGTTGTACATTGTCATGACTACTATAAATACTATCTCCCCATCAGAAAACAACAAAGCAGCAACAGAGATACACACTGAACACAATGTTATTATTATTATTATCGTTATACTGATGAACAGTTCAGCAGTTGTTTAAGCTTTTCTCTTTGGGTGTGGTTGCTAAGGCATGCAAGGTGAAAGCCAGGTCAAGGTCACCGTGAACTCTGGAGGTCTTCCAGGAGAAGAGCGCTCTTGGTGAACGAGTCTGTGGCATGGTCATGCACGCTCCTGTAAAGAGACATAACCATGTAATGTTTCACATGTTCTCAATGGATATGAGAATGAACAAGTTTACAGGTGAGCAAACGTTCATTACATCTATGAGTTTGTTCGGTCACCCTTATTTCATTTGAGTACCAGAATGAAAATAGGCAGCGAGACAGAACATGGGTGGATGGGTACATGCTCATCTATAAGCTGATGCAAGACTGAATTGTAGAGACCAGCAAGATTACGGATGTGTGATTGAGAGAGAAGATGAGTTACATCATCAGATGAAGAAGTTTCCATGTTGATACATTTTAGATTGCGAGGGGTTATGGTCTGAATCTGGCATACAGGTTTAGACAGACTGGAAGAAAACATACCCTAATTCTAGATGCAGCACGCTTGTGTGAAGAGACATCCAGAATCACCAATACTATATTCATTCTTGTGTAAAAAAAAAAAGAATCAAAATTCATCACAATCATAAACTTATGCTCATGCATGCAAATGGAAAGAAATCACAAAATAAAAAAGCATGTTCATGCATCTATAAGGCATAAGAGATCAGTATATGAAACCTGATTTCTTTTTATTGTCCTATCAGTATAATTTTGTTTTCTATAATATGTAGGATCCACAATAGTTTTCAAACTGATTCATGTACTTTTGACAGAAATACTGAAGAAATATTCCAAAGAACACCATTGTGACCATATACAGTATATGCTGTACACCTTCCTAAAGTCAAGTCCAAAGCTCTCTCTCTGTCTCTCTCTCGATTTCTCAATACTAACAATATTCCAATTTTGTATCATTTTGATGTCTTTCTACCAGTATAGTTTATTAATATGGATTCTTTATAAACATTATAATAATTACAATATTTATATAGCGCAAAATCTTGATAAAATCAAATCTAAGCGCTGAAGCAGACACACACGCAAGCACGCACGCACGCACGCACGCACACACACGCACGCACACACACACACACACATACACACACGCATGGCTATAAATGGGGAGAAAGAATAAAAGCAATAAAAGCAAGAATAAAAGCAATGGAAAATTAAAGAGAGCATAGCATATACAATTATATATTATAACCATGTGATTCCAGAATCACCAATACGCCATGGGTGAGGCTCAAAAACTAAAAATGCTTCCATACTCTCTCTCTCTTTCCCTCACACACACACACACACACACACACACACACACACACACACACACCACACACACACACACACATATATACAATACAATATTTATATACAATATTTTATATAGCGCAAAATCTTGATAAAATCAAATCTAAGCGCACACCACACACACACACACACAAAAACACCATACACACACACACACACCACACACACACACACACACACACACACACACACACACACACACACACACATTTACATATATGCATGTATACACAGACTGCTTTCTACTGATTACAGGTCAACAGATCACTCTGTTTCAAGCACTCGTCAAAGAAGTTTTCTTTCACAGTACACAACAGTGGCCATGTCTGCACTCAGACAACTGAAAATGCACTCTATCCTAGCTGTCATAAGGACCTGCATTCTGGCTGTGAGCATTGTGCTGTATGTGCATGATGGAAGGGTCCAGGTGGGATGTGGACACCAAGAAGCAAGGCTCAGGAATATGTAAAAGCTGGCTGCCTACATTAGGGTCACAGAATCCAATTACCAGACAAAGCGCACAGTGTCATCACAGGTAAAGCAGCAGTGAAGATTTCTTCTGTTGCTGTTTCCACAACCAGGCTTCTTTTCTAGGACAGTGCTGTTAGCCGTGTGTCCAAACCCCAACCTGGAGGACCAGTGGACTGTGCTTTGCCATTCTTTGCCAGGCCTCTACCCTTTGATCTGTCTGGCTAAGGTGACCCTATCAGAACATTAAGCTACTGCCGGCATAGTTCTAGCTATCCCTAAGACATTCATTCACTCTAGCATTACCTTCTGCGACAGGTGTTTAAAAGCAAATCATCTACAGACTTACACTGATATCTGGTCAGTTGGTACACAGGAGTACAACAGTCAGAAGGAAAACTGTGCGTTCTGACTGGACACATTGCAAACTCTCACAGAATCACATCCTTAGAACTGATGCACTGATGCCAAGTTACTCCAAAATTGTGCCTTCTAAAAAGGAAAACACTAGCATTTAAAGAAGCAAATCATATAAAAATGAAAATGCTTCATGTTGATAAATCAGATTTTAAAAGCAGACTAGCCAAAGAGGAAACACTCCAAGGCACAAAAGACTGGAGCCGCAAGCAAAAATCAGTTGCTTACAGAACAGTTGATATCGTTCCACATCATGTGCACATTTCTCATGGTCCACTCTAGAGGTCCAACAGTGCAGAGGATGACTCGTCATCTCCTCTACAAGCCTTGTCTCCACCTCCCCTTTCTGAACAATACTTCTTCACTGGAGTTTCAATCTCTGACATGTACTCCTGCTCTGGTGAATCTTCCATGGTTGAAACTTGTTGCTTTGGGATATTAACATTTGTGCACATCTCTGCTTTATTTACAGCTCCCCAGAGGGGCTGGTTATTTGCTTCAACTGCAAGTCTTCCCACACTGGTGTCCACTTCCTTCTCTTCAAGCAGTACCAGTGGCTGATAGTCCCCTCCTATACCACTGCTTACTGATAGTTCTGCTGGGTTTTCCTCCATGTATGATTTCACTATGTCTTCTTGATACCAGCACCTGCACCATAATAGTTTCCTGGCTCGTCTATAACAGTACTTCCAATAATACATTGACATAAAATGGCTCATATACATGATTTCATTTCTGTATCTGTGCATGTGTGTGTTTGTGTATGTGTATGTGTATGTGTATGTGTATGTGTATGTATATGTTTGTGTATGTGTATGTGTATGTGTATGTGTATGTTTGTGTATGTGTATACGTATATATGTGTGTGTGTGTGTGTGTGTGCATGAGTGTATAGAAAAGCTTGAAGCATTGCTGAAAGAAGTTTTCACTGATGGTACACATATATGTTTACTAGATCTTCCAAACAGGCAGACTACTGACTGTATACATACATATTTTCTGGACTCACAAACCAGTCTGCCATCTATCTGCTATACACACCAAACCCCAATACGGTCAACTGTTCCCAGAAAACAATCTCCCATTTGCACAACCTCATGAAAACACAATCAAAAACAGCCTAAGCCCCAAACCTGCCTTCTTTATTCTTCTTTTTTTTTCTCTTTTTTCTTCTTTTATCAAGGGCCCAAATATTCAAATTTTGCAGCAGTGGCATTTGTCTGTCCGTCTATTTGCTAGCTGCAAATTTCCAAAATCACAACAAACTTATCTCACTGTGATGTCTATTTGTAGTTTTAACTTCCACAATGGAGAATGATAAGGGAGGGTAACATGTCCTCAGTTGTTAATGTTTACAAAAAAAATAGACCATGCCAGCGCACAGGATTTTGCATAGGCTCAGGGAATCTGCCAGTAATTGCTGCAGATTTGGGTTGAGCGCATATGGAATTATCCCTCTAGAACAAATAAACACATACACACACACACACACACACAAACACACACGCACACACACACACACAAGAATTGAAAAACTAAAATCTAGTCACAGATCCAGAATTCCACTTTGACAACATGCCCACTGCACCACATGTCCATCTTTGATTAAGGTCACATTCACATTGATAGTAGTACTTCACGCTCTCACGAGGTTCTGCTCCTCTCAGAATTGTACAATTAAAATGTATTTTTGTTTCCTTTTTTCACACTGACATCAAAATAAACTGAGTATCTGAATACAGCGTCAACCACCAGATCGAATTCATTAAGCGGTCCTGGATGTTCTCAGTCATGACCTCTGCTATATTCTTGCCTTCAGCTTTCATCATTTTTATCTACAACCCATGCTGCTCTCATTTCACACTGCAACACTCTCTTTCTAGGGACAGCAGTTTTAATATTTGGGTGGCGCTTCACAGTGACAACACCCTCTTCCCTGGGACAGCAGTTTTAATATTATGGTGAATCCACTGTGTCAAAAAAGAAATCAATATTAAATGTTAAAAATTACAAAAACTAGAAACAAACAGGTACACATAAGCATATCATTGAACTGGACCTACTTCTCTCTCTGGCTGCGTGACAGTTCATTGATCAGACTCTGGCGTTCACTGGCCAGCTGGCGTTCTTTCAGGTGATGCCGTGACATCTGTGCAGGAAGATCAAGTTGTACATGCTAATTACTCTCATGGAAATCAAAGAGGGAACAGGAGGAAAACAGTAAATAAAATAAAGAAACAAACAAACAAAAATCTGTGAACCAAAGCAAACCAAATCAAACAAAATCAAAAGCACTAATGCCCTGATCAAGAGGGATACAAAAACAAAGAAGTGAAAAGAAAATGAGCAAGCAAACATGAAACAAATGATAGAAAACACCTCTAACTTAAGTGTTGATCACATGGTCTAGTGATCATAGGCAGCAATTCTCATGTGTACTCAAATACAGGTGGCTTTTGTGCATACAGCCTTTTTTTTTTACCCCACCATTAAGGCAGTCATAGTCTGTTTTGGGGGTGTTCATTCTGTGTGTTTTCATGTTTCCACAAGCCACCAAACTTTGACATGACTTACAGGATCACAAATGTGCATATTATTCTGAAAGTAGGTTTAAACCCACATTTCCAATTGCAAAACCAGAGCCTTAACCATTTGACTAGTGCTCTCATCTAGTGTTCACTAGATTAATATAAAAGGACTGAACAGCTCAACTTCCGTTAGCAGTAGATGATAAGGAACAAATTCCAAACTCCAAACCACTGCAGCAATGATTTTCCCAAGCAGTGACATAATAAAAGAGCTAAGAACCAAATAATTCATTTAATAGGAACAAGTAAGTCACAAACCACTATCAAATGACCTGTCTAGGAACACAGACTACAGAGAACCACTACTGACCTGTTTAGCAACATCTGTGGCGTGACTCTCAGCTTTGTGTAGTCGGGCCTCCATGCGTTTAATGTTGCGAGTGTATTCTGCCATCACTCTCTCTGCCTGTCATCAGATAGTTTCCATGAAAACTAATGCAGCTGTGTCTTCAGAACAACATGAGTAAGGCTATTTTCAATTAGATCTCTCTCTATTTATATGTTATAATATGCATACATACATACACACACAGATAGATAGGTACATTGATAGATAGATAGATCGAATATACATACATACATACATACATACACAGATAGGTAGATTGATTGATAGATAGATCGATAGACAGACAGACAGAGAGACATACAGATAGACAGATAGATATATAGATAGATAGACAGATATATAGACAGAAAGATAGATAGACAGACATATGATAGATAGACAGACAGATATATAGATAGAAAGAGATAGATATTTCGCTGTTTAAAACAAAAAAGACACACAAATGCCCTCAAAAGACAAAACGCATCAATCTTCCATATGCAGTACATACAGAAATACATGTAAAGAACCCACATCATGATTTGTATAGGCAGAGAGAAACCTGGGATTCAAACTCTTAAGCCTTTGGTTTCTCTTGTTTCCTGGCTTGACATCCACTGAGCCATCCACTATCATATCAAGAGAAGTAACTCATATAACGTGGAGGGGGGGGGAAGACTTGGTGTCAAAATGTACACAGCTCAGGACAAAAACAATATTATACCAGTCTCTGCGGCAAAGGGTTAGGGCAATAGACTCATGACTTAAAGGATGAAGGTTCAAATCCCCATCAGTTTGTATCATTATGGCGATATTTCTGCCTCGACCAGCTCTTACCCAGAGTTGAGCTCACGAGGAAAACTGGAACTACACAGAAGAGTCCAACCCAATGCATGGATGCACCACTGAGGATGTTCCTCAAATTTCCTGAACAACACCACAGGTGTCTGTATCTCAGACCTGGTTGACACATAGAGTACAGCCTTGTCATGCAGTATTAATCCAGAAAGAAACTCCAAAGCACCATCGCTATGATATCAATTTTCATGTTTTTATTACTATTATTTTTTAGTATTATCGCAGTTAGGGAGATTTCCTTTGTGTTTGAGATTTCCTTTGTGCTCATCTTTCTTTTTGTCCTATTTTCTACACCACCTAAATGGCCAAAGAAGCTGGCACAGTTTTTATGATACAATGAGGACAATAATCATTATGTTACAGATTTCCATCTAGGATTGAGACTGCGTGACAGGGCTGTCCTCATAATGTATCATGGCATCAACAAGGCTCGAGAGATACAGACACCTGCCATGGTGTTGGTCAGATGATTTGAGCAACACCTTCAATGACATATCTGTGAGGTGGATGAGACTCGACTGTGTGGTCCAAGTCTTCTCAATGAGCCCATAGCACGCTCAGTTCTGGGTAGGAGCCGGTTGGAGCCGAAAAATCCCACAATGATTTTTGAAGGGACTGATGGGGATTCAAATCTACAATCTTCCAGATAGCAGTCCTTTGTACTAACCACCGCACCAGAGTGACTGGTCTCATGTATCATTTTGACTATACGAAAAATCACCCCACTTTTTATAGCCCTTTGAACCCTCCACTTGTGGTGACCTCATCTTCAGTGGGTTTGGAGGAGTGTCAGAGAGGCAGAAGGGGTTAGGACAGACAGGCATGCAAAAAGATGGGCCAGCAATGCAAACACACTCCAAAACAGGAAAGAAAATATAAAACAAGACTAATCACACATACATCTACAGTTTTGGTCTGGCTCTCCTTGAGTAAGGCAGTAAGCTGGTCATTTCTGCGTCGCAAGTTGGTGATCTCTCCCCTAAGTTCGTCCATCTTGCTCTCAAACTTGTATGTGATGCTCTGGCATTCCTCTTTCCACCTGACAGGACAGGTATGTACATATGTAACCATTAAAGTAAGGATAAAGATACATGTGCAAAAGCACACACTGTGATGCTGAGTCAAACACACATATGCTTGCAAAAAGCTTATGCACATACACACACAATCATTGAAAAGTGCAAATACATGTGTTCACACACATACACACACAACACACACACACACACACACACACACACACACACATGCGCGCGCACACATACACACAATAATTTCAATGTACAAATACAAATGTTTGTGCAGCACACATTTGCTAAAGGACACACACAAAATCATAGAACTAGACTATTTAAAGATTCAAATAACAAAGAGTCCACATGACAATCCAGTGGTCCACATCAGTTTAAGTTCAAATAACTTCAAATCTGATGACAAACTGAAAGCAGTAACATTGGAAAAACAACAAATACATCATCATCATCATCAGGTGCCTTGCCACATGGCGTTGGCGACCATGGACTTCCATCTGTCTCTATCTCTTGTTGCCTCAAGCATCTCCTCCACCTTCCCTGTCCCCAGCCACTTTGCAAGTCCATCTAGTATTTACTCCCTGGGTCTACCTGGTGCTCTCTTTCCTTCCAGCTTTCCCATTGTGACCAGGTGCTCCAAATCCCCTTTCCTCATAAAATGGCCTATAAATGTTGCCTGTCTTTTTCTAATCTTCCTTATGAATGATCTACATATGTGTCATTTAATCAACATAGTAAAGGGAAAGAACAAAAAAGTTTAAGACATCAAGAGACTCTGAATAATAATGGTAGTAGCAGGTGGACAGGAAAGAACAATCATGATATATTTAAAAATAACAACTTCAAATGCAAACACAAACATCATCTTTACATTGGTGAAAACACAACCTCATCTGTAAAGGAATCCTTTAGCACATGTAAAACATTCACCATTAAATCATCACCATCTTTGATAATCAAGACATTATGCTGCCACTGTTCTACAGACGATACCTGGCGCTCATGCGTTGCTGAGCCCCCAGCAGTTTCCTAAGTTCGGCCACACTGGTGCGTCGTGCATCTTCCGTGGTCTGCAGCTGTACCTCATAGCCACGTGTCTTGGTCTGCTGCTCTTGTTCTATCAACGCCAACTGCCACCATAATAATACAATGGGTGTTATTGTCATCAATGTCACCAGACAGCAAATGTCAATGCTGGGAGTTTGTTCAAGAGGGAATCATCCCACTTTGGCAATTGTATATACGCTCCACCAAAATCTGCCAGCAATTATCTCCAGGACCCCTGAGATTGCACAGAAACCCTATGTACTGGCAAATTTTGAAAAGGGGAGGGAGGGGGAGATGGACATGAAACAATAACTTGACAACACAAGTTTCAGTTTCAGTTTCTCAAGATGACGTCTCTGCACTCTGAACGAATTCCATTTGCACTAAAGTCACAGGTGCCACATATATGGTGACCGTGGCACATGCCTTAAGCATGCACATAAACTCATGAGCTGGCCAGGTCCTGACAACACCAGAAAGATATAAACATTCAGATGGACAATGAACAGGCCAGTTTTTACTGTTGCTGGTTAGGACTGAACTCAAGACATCAGACTTTAAGGCTATCAAAAAGAAGCAGCCAGTCTGAAAAAAATATTGATATGATTCCTCACAATGTCACCATACAACACATATTAGTCTTGATATCATCATGTCTGAACACGGAGCAGTGACATTACTATCCTCAAGTTTAAATGTCAAATAACTTTTTGTTTTTTTGTTAGCATTCCGATTTTACACAGATGTGTGTGTGCACAGTGTTTTGCCAACACTGTGCAGGTGGTATGTTACTGCACAGCCTACATACTATGTCTTCAGTCCTGTATGCTGGATGTCTTCATGTTTCCATAAGCTAGCCACTCACATGACTTACAGGATCTTTAAGCCCTTTGACTCCTTCAACCTTTCCACTAACTGCAAAAACTTTACCCTTTGAATCCCGCACCCTACCCACCAACTGAAAAAAAATTAACCATCTGATTCCCTATAGGAAGCTGGTGGACAGGGTGAGGGCATCAGAATGTTAAGTTTTTGCTTTGCCAGCATGGTTGACAATGCAGGATGCTGGTGGCCTGGGTGCAGGAGTCAAAGGGTTAATGTGTGTATCTAATGTTTCGCATGTTTAGGCACTGACAGGTCTGCACACATGTTGACTTGGGAATTTGGGGAAATCTCCACCCTTCACCCACCAGGCAGGTACCAGGTAGGATCAGACCCAGACCTTCCAATTGGAAGTCTGATGTCCTGAGATGTTCTCATTATTCCTCACACATCTTCTTCTTCTACAAGACAAACTCTCACCTCTTTCAAGAACTTTCTGTGCACAGAATCCTTCTCCTGCTCGGCCTGCTGAAGTTTCTTGGTGAGGGTGTTGAAGGAGTCGACATGACGTAGGCGATCGTCGTTGGCGTTGTCATACTCTTGCTGTATCGCTGCCAATCGATCCTGAACCGTCTGCAGCTTGATGTCATACGATTCCTTCATCTGCTGATTCCTGTGGCAGATGAAAACAATCTATATATAGTAATAAAGAATTTTAAGTGATCTATAAATGTGCAGCAGTAAAATAACAAAACGCTGTAATACAGTTAACACAACAAAACCTATTAAATACATTTTTTCATTTTTCACACACTCTAAAAAATATGCACAAACTAACTTCAAACATTCTACAGACAATGCATGACTAACTTCACACATTCTACAGACAATGCACAACTAACTTCATACATTCTACAGACAATGCACAACTAACTTCACACATTCTACAGACAATGCACAACTAACTTCATACATTCTACAGACAATGCACAACTAACTTCACACATTCTACAGACAATGCACAACTAACTTCACACATCTACAGACAATGCACAACTAAACTTCACACATTCTACAGACAATGCACAACTAACTTCACACATTCTACAGACAATGCACAACTAACTTCACACATTCTACAGACAATGCACAACTAACTTCACACATTCTACAGACAATGCACAACTAACTTCACACATTCTATCAGACAATGCACAACTAACTTCACACATTCTACAGACAAGCACAACTAACTTCACACATTCTACAGACAATGCACAACTAACTTCATACATTCTACGACAATGCACAACTAACTTACACATTCTACAGACAATGCACAACTAACTTCATACATTTACAGACAATGCACAACTAACTTCACACATTCTATCAGACAAAGCACAACTAACTTCACACATTCTACAGACAATGCACAACTAACTTCACACATTCTACAGACAAAGCACAACTAACTTCACACATTCTACAGACAATGCACAACTAACTTCACACATTCTACAGACAAAGCACAACTAACTTCCACATTCTACAGACAATGCACAACTAACTTCACACATTCTACAGACAAAGCACAACTAACTTCACACATTCTACAGACAATGCACAACTAACTTCACACATTCTACAGACAATGCACAACTAACCTCACACATTCTTACAGACAATGCACAACTAACTTCACACATTCTACAGACAATGCACAAACTAACCTCACACATTCTACAGACAAAGCACAACTAACTTCACACATTCTACAGACAATGCACAACTAACTTCACACATTCTACAGACAAAGCACAACTAACTTCAACATTCTACAGACAATGCACAACTAACTTCCACAAATTCTACAGACAATGCACAACTAACTTCACACATTCTACAGACAATGCACAACTAACTTCACAACATTCTACAGACAATGCACAACTAACTTCACACATTCTACAGACAATGCACAACTAACTTCACACATTCTACAGACAATGCACAACTAACTTACACATTCTACAGACAATGCACAACTAACTTCACACATTCTACAGACAATGCACAACTAACTTCATACATTCTACAGACAATGCACAACTAACTTCATCACATTCTACAGACAATGCACAACTAACTTCACACATTCTACAGACAATGCACAACTAACTTCACACATTCTACAGACAATGCACAACTAACTTCACACATTCTACAGACAAAGCACAACTAACTTCACACATTCTACGGACAATGCACAACTAACTTTCACACATTCTACAGACAATGCACAACTAACTTCACACATTCTACAGACAATGCACAACTAACTTCACACATTCTACAGACAATGCACAACTAACTTCACACATTCTACAGACAATGCACAACTAACTTCACACATTCTACAGATAATGCACAACTAACTTCACACATTCTACAGACAATGCACAACTAACTTCACACATTCTACAGACAATGCACAACTAACTTCACACATTCTACAGACAATGCACAACTAACTTCACACATTCTACAGACAATGCACAACTAACTTCACACATTCTACAGACAATGCACAACTAACTTCACACATTCTACAGACAATGCACAACTAACTTCACATTTCTACAGACAATGCACAACTAACTTCACACATTCTACAGACAAATGCACAACTAACTTCACACATTCTACAGACAATGCACAACTAACCTCACACACATTCTACAGACAATGCACAACTAACTTCACACATTCTACAGACAATGCACAACTAACTTCACACATTCTACAGACAATGCACAACTAACTTCACACATTCTACAGACAATGCACAACTAACTTCACACATTCTACAGACAATGCACAACTAACTTCACACATTCTACAGACAATGCACAACTAACTTCACACATTCTACAGACAATGCACAACTAACTTCACACATTCTACAGCACATGCACAACTAACTCACACATTCTACAGACAATGCACAACTAACTTCACACATTCTACAGACAATGCACAACTAACCTTCACACATTCTACAGACAATGCACAACTATACTTCATACATTCTACAGACAATGCACAACTAACTTTCACATTCTACAGACAATGCACAACTAACTTCATACATTCTACAGACAATGCACAACTAACTTTACACTTTCTACAGACAATGCACAACTTAATCTTCATACATTTACAGACAAGCACAACTAAACTTCACACTATTCTTACAGACATTGCACATACTAACTTCACACTATTTCTACAGACAATGCACATAACTTCACACTTTTACAGACAATGCTCAACTAACTTCACACATTCTACAGACAATGCACAAACTTCACACATTCTACAGACAATGCACAACTAACTTCACACATTCTACAGACAATGCACAACTAACTTTACACATTCTACAGACAATGCACAACTAACTTCACACATTTTACAGACAATGCTCAACTAACTTCACACATTCTAAAGACATGTATAACTAACTTTATATGCTACTGAAAATTTTACAAAGCTATGCACAAAATAATATGAACAATATTGTTACTCCATTCAGTACCTCTTACACGTTTATCCAGAACAAAACACATTACTCACTCATCTCTCTCTTTCTCCAAGGACAGCGTCAGCGTCTCCACCCTCATATGCAGGTCATCACGACTTCTCTCCGCCTCTGACACTCTACGACTTAATTCCCCCATGGTATCCTTGGTCTTGGTGCCCTCCAGCCTGTCCTCACGATTTATCTGATAAAGGGTTAAACAATACTGTAATCATTTACTTTTCTTTGATGGAGGGTTAAACAATACTGTAATCATTTACTTTTCTTTGATGGAGGGTTAAACAATACCATAATCATTTACTTTTCTTTGATGGAGGGTTAAACAATACTGTAATCATTTACTTTTCTTTAATGGAGGGTTAAACAATACTGTAATCATTTACTTTTCTTTGATGGAGGGTTAAACAATACCATAATCACTTACTTTTCTTTGACGGAGGGTTAAACAATACTGTAATCATTTACTTTTCTTTGATGGAGGGTTAAACAATACCATAATCATTTACTTTTCTTTGACAGAGGGTTAAACAATACTGTAATCATTTACTATTCTTTGACGGAGGGTTAAACAATACTGTAATCATTTACTATTCTTTGACGGAGGGTTAAACAATACTGTAATCATTTACTTTTCTTTGACAGAGGGTTAAACAATACTGTAATCATTTACTATTCTTTGACGGAGGGTTAAACAATACTGCAATTATTTACTTTTCTTTGACGGAGGGTTAAACAATACTGAAATCATTTACTTTTCTTTGACGGAGGGTTAAACAATACTGTAATCATTTACTTTTCTTTGACGGAGGGTTAAACAATACTGTAATCATTTACTTTTCTTTGATGGAGGGTTAAACAATACTGTAATCATTTACTATTCTTTGACGGAGGGTTAAACAATACTGTAATCATTTACTTTTCTTTGACGGAGGGTTAAACAATACTGCAATTATTTACTTTTCTTTGACGGAGGGTTAAACAATACTGTAATCATTTACTTTTCTTTGACGGAGGGTTAAACAATACTGTAATCATTTACTTTTCTTTGACGGAGGGTTAAACAATACTGTAATCATTTACTTTTCTTTGATGGAGGGTTAAACAATACAGTAATAATTTACTTTTCTTTAGTGGAGGGTTAAACAATACAGTAATAATTTACTTTTCTTTAGTGGAGGGTTAAACAATACAGTAATAATTTACTTTTCTTTGATGGAGGGTTAAACAATACAGTAATAATTTACTTTTCTTTAGTGGAGGGTTAAACAATACAGTAATAATTTACTTTTCTTTAGTGGAGGGTTAAACAATACAGTAATAATTTACTTTTCTTAAAGCTTTATGAAAGAACAAAATCAGTATGGGATTAGACCAATAGACGTACCATCAGGAAAGTAAACAACAAACAAACAAAAATCAAACACTTCAAATCTATACACAGACATGTTAAGCTAGGTACATGTGAAGATTATGTTTAGGATGAAAATGTGTAATCTATCTGTATGCCATGATGTGCGTGTAGCGTTGTCATTCATACTGTTGTGTCTGATAAACAATGTGTAATTTGTACTGTCAATATGCAGCAAGCATATAAATATAGTAATGTGATGTAAATGCAGCATAATACTTCTGCTTTCGCACTACAACAAGCCTAGCTAATCGCTGCCGATCAGCGCTTGTGAGACACAATACAATATGTTACAATTAAATTAAGTAGAAACACCCAAGGATGCCAGACGGGACCCAGAGCACTAATACATCTCCACTCTCCAGACAACCATCTCCCAAGCTCCCCCACACGACAGCCATCCCATCACACAAAGGGGGGCTGTCAGTGCGACACATGACCCATTTGGACCAAATCATCATTACTTACAAACTGAACGGCAAGGTGGGGAGATGACAAACCCTTGGACACAACCAAACAAAGCACATCAATCAGGTCCAGCCCAGCCACCACACCAAGACAGAATGGAGGAAGCCTCTCTTGACTTATTCTTGACTTTGATTCTTCATTAGGCAGTCCACCCAGCTGCTAGTTTGCATAGCTGCCAGCTCTGTTCCCTTTAAAATAGTTTTACTATAGCCGGAAGCTCCCAATGTTGCTTTAATACAACTACAGGGAGCGTTCAAATGACTGGGGAAGAGGCCAGGCATGATGCTGTACACACAGCTCATTTTGCTTTAGCTAGGTCTGACATGCCCCCACAGGAATCCCAAATTTGCCATCTTTCTGAGCCAAAACAGGCCTGATTTCTTGAAGGCGCAATATGTTACAATTGAATCAATAATGTACTGTGTGTCATACCCTCTGAAGCTCCGACTCCACAGCTCTTTTCTCTCTCAGCAGTCGGTCCAGCTGGGCCTGCCTCTCTGTATTGTCCTGTACATACAGACATCCAATTACATCACAACAACATACAGACAGGCAGACACAGACAGACAGATGGAATGGCAGGCAGACCGACACACAAAGACAAACAGGCAGGCACAGACAGGCAGACAGACACAGACATGCAGGCACGGACAGAATGGCAGGGAGAGAGAGAGAGCAGGCTGTCAGAAATAAACTGACAGGCAGATACACAGACAGATAAGCAGACACAAACAGCTGGCAGGCCAACACAGACAGACAGACAAGCAGGGAGGCATAAACAGATAGATGGACAAACTAAGAGAGAGACAGACAGACAGACAGATGGACAGACAGACAGTGAGTGAGAGAGTGAGACAGACAGATAGACAGACAGGCAGACAGACAGACAGACAGACCAACAGACACACAGAGACAGAAACAGAGAGAAATAATGAAACACAACAAAGGAAATCTAAAACAAATCTCAAATGACACAACACAAAACACTTTTCTCAAGAAAAAAACAAACAAACAGACCAAGTATAACAATTACATCCATAAGATCACACAACTGCAATTCAGCCATTGCTGATCACAGCAACACTACTGGTGTGCACTCTCTCACTAGTCTCAGCTATGTATTTCTTCATTTTTTTTCACTCACTGAATCAGTGATTGCAGCACTGAAGCAAACACAAACTAGAAACACACAAATACAGAAGATGATGTCTATTCAATTAACGTAACAAGACTGGCACAAATTCTAACCCTCTGGCCCTCGTCATATGCACACAAAAGATAACAAAGGAGCACATTCACCAGATTAAGGGTAAAGTAATAGATATGGTAACTTCTCTGACATTTCATTCAGCTGATGATTTTGTGTCTTTGTTGCCATTTGTGTACCCTGACAAGAGCCAGCTGGTTGAACTTGTATACCCACCTGTCTTGTTCAGTTAATTAATATGTATGTTTGCCCAACTGCTACTGTTACTGTTATTTCTATTTAAAGCCCAGCCGACTGTGTAGAGCTATACCATGGCTATAACCCTTTCAAAACATACTACGTCAACAAGGAAAAAAAAAAAAAATTAAGTACACATATCAATGCATTTGCACACATAATCTAAGGAATTGCCCCTGGCGTTAACCACTCCATCCTATTCATCACACCGAGGACTTAAAAAACATACCTGAATACAAGTTTAAACACAACTTAGGACACTAAAACAGATGTATATAAATGGGCCTAAACTTCCTAAAATTGCTTCCGCATATTTCACTTCCCTTAATGCGATTAATACATGTGCTCAGTTATCAATCCTAAGAGAAAGTACATAAGACTTTATCAAACACATACAGGTGACTGGACCAGCAAGGCAGAAAATGATAAGAAGAAATGACAGAAAGCAAAGGAACAAGGCAGAAACAAAGTGACAGAAAAGAATTTCCAGAAGGTATGGATACTATTCTTGCTGAAAGAGCCTGTCATGATTTGTTAATAGCCCATTTGTTCACTTAGAAAACATATTTCTTAAAAAAAAAAAAGTATGACAATTACATCCATAAAGTCACACAGCTGCAAATCGGCCATTGCTGATCAACACACACCACTTCAAGTGAGCACTCTCTCACCACAAGGTATACACAGTTATGCCTGTAAAGTTCTCTACACAACACTTTCAGTGGGGGCACCAGATCTTAGTTCTGTTTAACTTTCCTACTACAGGCAATCCCCTTAATCACAGCACCTCATTCAATCTAGCGTAAACCTCTGATAACAACACTGGACCAATTCAACACTGCCTTAGCTGGTTTGAGCGCCATGCTGATAACACAGGAGATGGTGTTTGTTTTGTTTTGTTTGGTTTTGTTTTAATTTTATATTAATTGCTAAAGCACTGGGTTCAAGATATGCTGTCTCAAGGTCAATCCTAGCCGACAATGTATAAATTGACATGTCCACTGTCCATTTTAATGCTCAAATCATTCTGGTGATGTCAGCTTAAGCTTAATATTTCATAGATCTGTTACTTCCAATTTCAAGACCTTGCCAGTGCATAGAGTTTTGTGCAGGATCAAGGAAGATGTCTGCCAGATAAATGCTGGCAGATTTGCACGGAGCACATATGGAATTGTCAGAGTGTGATAAAATGTTTGAACTCCTACTCTGTTAACAAGTTAACTGCAGGCACTCAATTTCAATCATGTTTTAACCCTTTCACTCCCTTCTATTGTAAGCTAGTGGACAGGGAGAAGGACACAAAATGTTATCATCCTGAAAGCATGCTTATCAAAACCATTCACCTTCATTCACTTTAATCCACATTACCCGTACATGCATGTCTAAGAGTATGTGTGAGCGCATGTGTGTGTGCACATTAATTATCATTAGTAATATTATCATTGAAAAAGCCTTGCTGACTTCGCAGAGCCATATCAAAGGTAATACATCACAAAATGTACACAACACCTTGGTGACGCTGAGAAAAATAAAAATGCCAAAAACCAGAAAAGAAATATCAATGCATTCATACACATAATCTAAGGATATGCCCCTGGTGTTGAACACTCCACCTAATTTATCACCAAAGGATTTAAGAAGACAAAACTGAATAAAAATGTAAACATGACTAAGAATATTAAAACATAAAAACAGGCCTACATTACCTAAACTTGCTTCAGCACATCACATTTCCTTAAAGCCAAAAACACAATTGATACAATTGTCATGTACCCAATTATCGATCCTAATAGAAAGTATGCAAGACTTTCTAGAACTAGGTATTCCAAAGTGATTTTCAAATTTGAACTTATCTGTATAAACATCAGCTGGGAAAATAGAGATTTTCATTCTGAACACATACATACTTTATTTTTTAATGTGGGATAAAAAATAAATTTTTTATGATTTTTTTCTTTCTTTTTGGACTTAGAAAAATTTCGCACGGTATTTTAGGCCACATTCAGACATGCCTTGAACACACATATAAAATCACGCAAGTCCAGAAAATCATTTCTGAGGAGGTTTTTACTTGTTAAGTTGATGTGCAAAAAACATATGGACAGAAATGCATATCAATAAAAATACAGACCTATGAAAATGACAAAAAATAGCAAAATTGGACGCCGCCGTTCCAAACAACTGGGCAAGGGACCCATTTTCATTAATTTCAAACTCCATTATCTTTAAGAAATACAATACAGTGACACTGAAATGAATCATATATGATAAACATATTAAGGAATTTAACCCTAATTTTTTCCAGCTTCATCTGAAAGCTGGTTGAAAAGATATCAGATGTCAAAAATGCGAAATATGCCGATTTGTCACAGTGAAAAAAATGGCGAATTTTACACATATTTGGTGCACCATAACTTTTTTCACTTTAAAGTTACGAAAATGGTTTTGATATCAAATTGCTCAGCATGACAAACTCATTCAATGTAAAACAACCCCAGACATCTGTATGTTTAATCAAACCATATTTGGGTAAGGATAAAATACTTATTTTGAAAAAAATTGTGTATTTTAGCTTTTTGCAAGACTCCGTAACTTCTGTCACATTCATCCTACTGCAAAGTACCATATACCAAAATGATCAGTTTTTTATGATCTGTCAGTATAACAAACAAGACATTTATTAGGTTTCAATCTTTCTGTAAACAAAAATCAGATGACAAAATTATAACAAATGTCAGCTGATAATAGTAACAAATAATGCGTTTTGTTTACATATCGAATCAAACAAGACATGTACATCAACAACATTCATTCAAAGAGTCATCTTCATAGTTTTTACATGCTAATTTTTTTTTTTTTTTTATCATTAAACAATGATTAAAACATGTCTTGACCTTTAACTGTTCCTTAACTGTGTGTAGAACATTATCAAAAGCTTCCACATCATTGTCTTGACCTTTCACTGTTGCTTAATCACAGTAGATAACTGTCCTGGCCTTCAACTTAAACTGGAAGCACAAAAGATAGAAATCATCTCTTTTTACAAAAAACACGTTGTAATGAAATGTAAAAAAATACTTGTCAGTGTCTATGATCAGTGATTCCCCTTCACAAGTGACATGTTAAGATGCAGTTCATCATCATTGCTGTCAAAGTTGTCCAAAAGACTAGGTCTCCGCCCTCTGCCAGTCTTAAGAAATCGCTCCTTCATCCTCATGAAGAGATCATCTGTGAGAAAAATAGTGTAGAGGGAAAGTATTAGTACATCTATCTGTTCTATCCTGTAGCGTAATGTGAAAATCCCATTTGTAGGGACAAACAGGCCTATACATACAGAGCAAGAGGCAAATACTGACCAAAACAAAAACAAATCCAAAAAACAAGAACATAAAACATGCAGGAACACAAGGACTTTTGTACCCCTGCTCAATTAACTTCCCTGCCTGTCAAAGAGAGAAAGGATCAAGAGAGAGAGATTGGTGTGGAGCTGTAAGAAGCCTACCAGTATTATTGTCAGCTTTGAAAATAAAATTATAATACCTTACCCTAACTCACAAAGCAGTGGGCAAAGTAAAATATCCCATACATTTAGGCCTACTCAAATCAGCACAACAAAATTTATCTCATAAACACTATAGGCCTAGTTAGGAAGGTTCATAGTGTCCAACCCATTAACCTGGTAGGCCTACTTTATTTTGTTTAAATTTTATTTTTGATGACAATAATAGTAATGATAATAAATAGTAATGAATGATAGTAAACTAATAATGAAATAATGATAATAATAATAATGATAAATAATAATGAATAATGATAGTAAAATAATAACAATAACAAAAATATGATAACAATATTAATAATAATAATAAACTTTTAAAGCTGTTGAACTAGGTGATAATAATATTGGGCCTAAAAATAATAGGATTGATAAACATGCAGATTTGTTTCAATGGTACCATTCAGGAAGTTTACACAAAGGCAGAAAAGAAAAAGGTGTAACATTGTGAAATTATTGAACGACACTGAACCAGATCGAGTGAAGTCAACAAGAAGCCAAAGGAGGGCACTCGGCCGATTCGACTATCGATCAATCAAAGCGTTGGTCACGTGACCACAATAAATCGCTAATCTCTCATTAACATCATTATAAATAAATATAATAAAGGCATGGATTATTAAAAAAAATCTTTTGTAAACATTTTCCTTTGATCATATGCCTGATCTCACTCTCTGTAAAATTACCGCACCCCAAACCGTCACCTACCCCTACCTTCTAACATATTCATGATACTGTGGGTGCTGCAGCTGTGCGTTTTCCAAACAATTATATTCTAAAATCAGGAAACAAAATGTCGAAAAGTAATAGTAAACAAACTGCAAGATATTTCACTTACCCTCTAGATAAGTTGGATCGCTTGATTCGTCGTGGCTGGAACGGTCGACGTAAACTTCGACGTCCATTTGCTCGCCCGAACGGTCTTCGCTCGTGTCCGCCATTGCGCGTCAGACGCTAAGAGAAAGCGAAAATAGGTCGCGTTGTTCTCAGTCCTCGAGGAAAATAGCCAGTGGTTGAATCCGTATGCAAATAGCAGAAGTTGAAAGTTGAAACCTTGACCTTTTGCACAGTGGAAAATATGGCGAGATTGGTTGTGAGTAAGGTCGCGAAATCATCGACGGAAGTTTTTAACGCACGAAACGACCGACTAAATGGAAGCCTATCAGTTCACTTTTTACATGGGATGAAAGAAAATTTAGTCGTCTTTTTGACTGTGTAAATGGTTTGTTGATATCTGACCCAGTGAATCTCCTCGAGGCGAGTTTTCAAGGTAGGGGTCAAAACCGCGTTCCGATTTCGTCGTTCCAGCAGCAGCAAAATCGCAATTTAGTACCCATCATCAAAAGCATATTTCAAACGGTAAATGTTACACTTATTGATTTATTTTGACTTTAAACAAAGCTTAAAGGATCACAGATCAACATGATCTATGTTTTTTATTTATGACACTGCATTTTGTTGAGAACGAGCAAGTTGAAAACCAGTGAAAAACCGCACTTTGCCGTACTTTTCGCTACCCGCGAAGAGCACTTTGGAATACCTACTAGAACACATACAGGCGAATAGACCAGTAAGGCAGAAAATGATAGGAAGAGATGACAGAAAGCAAAGAAACAAGACAAAGAGAGTGACAGAAAAGAAGAAATTTCCAGCACAGAATTTCCATAAGCTTGGGATACTGTATATACTGAAAGAACCTCTGGCATCCCTTTAGGGGAGCATGCATGAATTAAGAAGAAGAGTCAGAGGTGATATGCAAAATTGTAATGGGTCTGACAGCCCTCTATAATAAAAGTATCTAAGCTCACCCTAATTCTGGGTATTTATTTAACCCCCTAATTCTGGGTATTCATTTTAACCCTTTGATTCTTGCACCTATCTACCAACCACAAAAAATTAACCCTTTGACTCCCTCACCTTTTCTTTAACCCTTTGACTTCCTCACTCTATCCACCAGCTTCCTGCAGGTGTGTGTGTGTGTGTGTGCATGTACATGTGTATGTGTACATGTGAGTGTGTGTGCTCGTGTGTGTGCATGTATGCTTGTGACTGTGTGTATGTGTGTACATGTGTGTGTATGTGTGTGTGTGGTGGTGGTGGTGGTGGGTCTTTGATTTAATGTCTATTCACTAAAGTGATTTTAGACAAAAAAACAAAAAAACAAAACAAAAAAAGGGGGGGGGGGGTGATAGAGGAGGAGTGAAAAGAATATTTGAAAATTGTCAATTTTAAACTTGAGAAAAGATGATCCAGAAAACAACTGTTTTGAAGAGGGGAAGGTAAAACTAACAAATAATGTTACCATAATTAACGATTTAAACAAACTAACAAACAAAATTAATAAATATCTGGAAGAAATTAAAAAAAAAAATAAAACTAATAATTGACTAACCATAACAGTGAACAAGTGAAATAACATTTTAAAGGTAATTCGCTATAGGACGTTTTGACAGGCTAACAAAAAATTCATACAGTAATGATGATGAGGCAAATATATCAGAAACTGTACTCATAGATAGTGTTGGAATATGTCGTTTTACCTTAACGCAAGAAAGAATATGACTATGTGTTATCTTCTTTCCACAGAGACACACTATGTTCTTGGTGTATTTTGTTTTGAATGCATCAAGTTTCCATCTATACATAAGGGATTGTATATTTCTGCTGGCATGAAGCTGCTTAAGTATTTTGCTAACTTCAAAGTTCATGTGACATTTATCATACTTTTTCTGTTTTAATTGGAACTGCTTCCAGACGTAGTTGTCTACTAAAGTGTAATTCTCGTGCAACGAGAGAGAAAGCTGGATATTGTTTGAATCTGGTGAGTTATTAGCTCCCCGTTTGGCAGCCCTGTCAACTTTATCATTATAACGAAAAGAACTATGAGAAGGTATCCAGCAGAAAGTAATATCAGTGCCTCTTAAAGATAAATTATGAATCAAGTGACTAATTTCCAGAATCATTTCTGATCTTGTTTGTAATTTTGATAATTCAAGAGCCTGAAGTACTGATTTTGAATCAACGCAAAAAAGTATTTGAAAAATTGTTCTAGGAAGACTTATCATAAAGTTTAAAGCCATTAAGATTGATCAAGTCCTATGTAGAAAGATTTTTCAATTTTGAGAGCAGGTATTAAAAACGCTGAGCCTGCTTTTCTTTCAATTACTGATCCATCAGTGTAAATTTTCAAATGATCGGAATATAAGTCGTCTATATGACATTTAACCTGACTTGCCAGTAAGTTTATATTGTCTCCTTTTTTTAAATTAGTGTGGTGTACATCAAATTGTGCTCTTTGGAGTTCCCAACTGGGTACTGGCGAAAAAGAAGGTCTTATAGATACAGGATCTACGTGTAGATCAATTCCTGAGCCTTTCATGACGTCAGATGTGTATGTTGCAAGAGTGACCTGTGAAGATATTGATTTAGCTGTTTTTGGAAAGTCGGTATCTGATCTCAGTTTAATTTCTGTTTCGGAGATGTTTTCTACGGTGGTGTGTCTTAACAAAAATTCAGTAGAAGCGACTTTCCTTTGCTCATCAAGTGGCAACAGTTTGATTTCATTATATGTGCGAAGACAGGAAGCATGCATTGGAAGACCCAGTGCAAGTTTGAAACCTTTACAATCTATGCTCTGCAGTTTTTTTAGTAAGTGTTTCGGTGCACTGAAGAAGATTTCTTGGGCATAGGTTAATTTAGATCTAACAAGCGATTTACAAAGATGAACAAGTGTTGATGAATCTTGACCCCATGCCTGTTTGCGAACTATTTTTAAGAAATTTAAACTTTATTGAGCTTTGGTTAATAAGTATTCAATATGCTGATTCCAAGAAAATTATGCCATAAGAAAAACTCCTAAGAATTTAATTGACTCATTAAACTGAAGAAGAGTATCTCCCAGTTTGAAAGTGGGAATATTTACTGGGTTAGCTCCATTATTAAATAAGACTATTTTTGATTTTTCCAGGGATAGATGTAACCCATTTTCTACCATGTATCGTGCTATTTTATCAAGTT
>CM060314.1:13996230-14008730 GCA_030674185.1 Monoplex corrugatus | reverse complement strand
GGTATTCAAGATCTGTAGATCTGATGTCTGGTATTCAAGATCTGTAGATCTGATGTCTGGTATTCAAGGTCTGTAGATCTGATGTCTGGTATTCAAGGTCTGTAGATCTGATGTCTGGTATTCAAGATCTGTAGATATGTCTGGTATTCAAGGTCTGTAGATATGATGTCTGGTATTCAAGATCTGTAGATATGTCTGGTATTCAAGGTCTGTAGATCTGATGTCTGGTATTCAAGATCTGTAGATCTGATGTCTGGTATTCAAGATCTGTAGATATGTCTGGTATTCAAGGTCTGTAGATCTGATGTCTGGTATTCAAGGTCTGTAGATCTGATGTCTGGTATTCAAGATCTGTAGATATGTCTGGTATTCAAGGTCTGTAGATCTGATGTCTGGTATTCAAGGTCTGTAGATCTGATGTCTGGTATTCAAAGTCTGTAGATCTGATGTCTGGTATTCAAGGTCTGTAGATCTGATGTCTGGTATTCAAGGTCTGTAGATCTGATGTCTGGTATTCAAAGTCTGTAGATATGTCTGGTATTCAAGGTCTGTAGATCTGATGTCTGGTATTCAAAGTCTGTAGATCTGATGTCTGGTATTCAAGGTCTGTAGATCTGATGTCTGGTATTCAAAGTCTGTAGATATGTCTGGTATTCAAGGTCTGTAGATCTGATGTCTGGTATTCAAAGTCTGTAGATGATGTCTGGTATTCAAGATCTGTAGATCTGATGTCTGGTATTCAAGATCTGTAGATCTGATGTCTGGTATTCAAGGTCTGTAGATCTGATGTCTGGTATTCAAGGTCTGTAGATCTGATGTCTGGTATTCAAGGTCTGTAGATCTGATGTCTGGTATTCAAGGTCTGTAGATCTGATGTCTGGTATTCAAGTCTGTAGATCTGATGTCTGGTATTCAAGATCTGTAGATCTGATGTCTGGTATTCAAGGTCTGTAGATTGATGTCTGGTATTCAAGATCTGTAGATCTGATGTCTGGTATTCAAGATCTGTAGATCTGATGCTGGTATTCAAGGTCTGTAGATCTGATGTCTGGTATTCAAGGTCTGTAGATCTGATGTCTGGTATTCAAGGTCGTAGATCTGATGTCTGGTATTCAAGGTCTGTAGATCTGATGTCTGGTATTCAAGATCTGTAGATCTGATGTCTGGTATTCAAGTCTGTAGATATGTCTGGTATTAAGTATGTAGATCTGATGTCTGGTATTCAAGGTCTGTAGATCTGATGTCTGGTATTCAAGGTCTGTAATCTGATGTCTGGTATTCAAGGTCTGTAGATCTGATGTCTGGTATTCAAG
This sequence comes from Monoplex corrugatus, assembly GCA_030674185.1. Lineage (NCBI taxonomy): Eukaryota > Metazoa > Mollusca > Gastropoda > Littorinimorpha > Ranellidae > Monoplex > Monoplex corrugatus. Next base: position 14,007,417 of record CM060314.1, on the reverse strand, counting down.
GTCTGTAGATATGTCTGGTATTCAAGGTCTGTAGATCTGATGTCTGGTATTCAAGGTCTGTAGATAGTTGTTTGTCTGGTATTCAAGGTCTGTAGATCTGATGTCTGGTATTCAAGGTCTGTAGATGATGTCTGGTATTCAAGGTCTGTAGATCTGATGTCTGGTATTCAAGGTCTGTAGATCTGATGTCTGGTATTCAAGGTCTGTAGATCTGATGTCTGGTATTCAAGATCTGTAGATCTGATGTCTGGTATTCAAGATCTGTAGATCTGATGTCTGGTATTCAAGGTCTGTAGATCTGATGTCTGGTATTCAAGTCTGTAGATCTGATGTCTGGTATTCAAGGTCTGTAGATCTGATGTCTGGTATTCAAGGTCTGTAGATCTGATGTCTGGTATTCAGATCTGATCTGATGTCTGGTATTCAAGGTCTGTAGATAGTCTGGTATTCAAGGTCTGTGATCTGATGTCTGTATTCAAGTCTGTAGATCTGATGTCTGGTATTCAAGGTCTGTAGATCTGATGTCTGGTATTCAAGGTCTGTAGATCTGATGTCTGGTATCAAGGTCTGTAGATATGTCTGGTATTCAAGTCTGTAGATCTGATGTCTGGTATTCAAGGTCTGTAGATATGTCTGGTATTCAAGGTCTGTAGATCTGATGTCTGGTATTCAAGGTCTGTAGATCTGATTCTGGTATTCAAGGTCTGAGATCTGATTCTGGTATTCAGATCTGTGATCTGATGTCTGTATTCAAGGTCTGTAGATCTGTGTCTGGTATTCAAGGTCTGTAGATCTGATGTCTGGTATTCAAGATCTGTAGATCTGATGTCTGGTATTCAAGATCTGTAGATCTGATGTCTGGTATTCAAGGTCTGTAGATCTGATGTCTGGTATTCAAGATCTGTAGATCTGATGTCTGGTATTCAGTCTGTAGATCTGATGTCTGGTATTCAAGTCTGTAGATCTGATGTCTGGTATTCAAGATCTGTAGATCTGATGTCTGGTATTCAAGATCTGTAGATCTGATGTCTGGTATTCAAGATCTGTAGATCTGATGTCTGGTATTCAAGGTCTGTAGATCTGATGTCTGGTATTCAAGTCTGTAGATCTGATGTCTGGTATTCAAGTCTGTAGATCTGATGTCTGGTATTCAAGGTCTGTAGATCTGATGTCTGGTATTCAGTCTGTAGATCTGATGTCTGGTATTCAAGTTGTAGATCTGATGTCTGGTATTCAAGTCTGTAGATCTGATGTCTGGTATTCAAGTCTGTAGATCTGATGTCTGGTATTCAAGTCTGTAGATTGATGTCTGGTATTCAAGGTCTGTAGATCTGATGTCTGGTATTCAAGTCTGTAGATCTGATGTCTGGTATTCAAGTCTGTAGATTGATGTCTGGTATTCAAGTCTGTAGATCTGATGTCTGGTATTCAAGATCTGTAGATCTGATGTCTGGTATTCAAGATCTGTAGATCTGATGTCTGGTATTCAAGTCTGTAGATCTGATGTCTGGTATTCAAGTCTGTAGATCTGATGTCTGGTATTCAAGATCTGTAGATCTGATGTCTGGTATTCAAGATCTGTAGATTGATGTCTGGTATTCAAGTCTGTAGATCTGATGTCTGTATTCAGATCTGTATCTGATGTCTGGTATTCAAGATCTGTAGATCTGATGTCTGGTATTCAAGATCTGTAGATCTGATGTCTGGTATTCAAGATCTGTAGATCTGATGTCTGGTATTCAAGTCTGTAGATCTGATGTCTGTATTCAAGTTGTAGATCTGATGTCTGTATTCAAGATCTGTAGATCTGATGTCTGGTATTCAAGATCTGTAGATCTGATGTCTGGTATTCAAGTTGTAGATCTGATGTCTGGTATTCAAGTCTGTAGATTGATGTCTGGTATTCAAGTCTGTAGATTGATGTCTGGTATTCAAGTCTGTAGACTGATGTTGGTATTCAAGTTGTAGATTGTTCTGGTATTCAAGATCTGTAGATTGATGTTGGTATTCAAGTCTGTAGATTGATGTCTGGTATTCAAGTCTGTAGATCTGATGTCTGGTATTCAAGTCTGTAGATCTGATGTCTGGTATTCAAGTCTGTAGATCTGATGTCTGGTATTCAAGTCTGTAGATCTGATGTGGATTCAAGTCTGTGATCTGATGTCTGTATTCAAGTCTGTAGATCTATGTCTGGTATTCAAGTCTGTAGATCTGATGTCTGGTATTCAAGGTCTGTAGATCTGATGTCGGTATCAAGGTCGTAATCTGATTCTGGTATCAAGATCTGTAGATCTGATGTTGGTATTCAAGTCTGTAGATCTGATGTTGATAGTCTGTAATCTGATGTCTGGTTTCAAGTTGTAGATATGTCGGTATTCAGGTCTGTAGATCTGAGTTGGTATTCAAGTCTGTAGTCTGATGTTGGTTTCAAGTCTGTAGATTGATGTCTGGTATCAAGTCTGTAGATCTGATTCTGGTATTCAAGGTCTTAGTGATGTCTGGTATTCAGTCTGTAGATTGATGTCTGGTATTCAGTCTGTAGATACTGATGTTGTAGATACTGATTCAAGTCTGTAGATCTGATTCTGGTATTCAAGATCTGTAGATCTGATGTCTGTATTCAAGACTGTAGATCTGATGTCTGGTATTCAAATCTGTAGATCTGATGTCTGGTATTCAAGTCTGTAATCTGATGTCTGGTATCAAGGTCTGTAGATCTGATGTTGGTATTCAAGTCTGTAGATCTATGTCTGGTATCAAGTCTGTAGATCTGATGTCTGGTATTCAAGGTCTGTAGATCTGATGTCTGGTATTCAGATCTTAGATTGAGTCTGTATTCAAGTCTGTAACTGATGTCTGGTATTCAAATCTGTAGATCTGATGTCTGGTATTCAAGGTCTGTAATCTGATGTCTGGTATTCAAGTCTGTAGATCTGATGTCTGGTATTCAAGTCTGTAGATCTGATGTCTGGTATTCAAGTCTGTAGATCTGATGCTTATTAAGTTTATCATCTGGTATTCAAGGCTGTAGATCTGATGTCTGGTATTCAAATCTTAGATCTGATGTCTGGTATTCAAGATCTGTAGATCTGATGTCTGGTATTCAAGATCTGTAGATCTGATGTCTGGTATTCAAGGTCTGTAGATCTGATGTCTGGTATTCAAGATCTGTAATCTGATGTTGGTTTCAAGATCTGTAGATCGATGTCTGTATTCAAGGTCTGTGAATCTAGAGGTCTGGTATCAGTCTGTAGATCTGATGTCTGGTATTCAATCTGTAATCTGATGTCTGGTATTCAAGTCTGTAGATCTGATGTCGTATTCAAGATCTGTAGATCTGATGTCTGGTATTCAATCTGTAGATGAAGTCGGTATTCGAAGATCTGTAGATCTGTCAGTCTGTATTCAAGTCTGTATCTATGCCTGTATTCAATCTTAATCTGATTCTGGTATTCAAGATCTTAGATCTGTGTCTGGATTCAAGGTCTGTAGACTATGTCTGGTATTCAAGTCTGTAATCTGATGTCTGGTATTCAAGTCTGTAGATCTGATGTCTGGTATTCAAGTCTGTAGTCTATGTCTGGTATTCAAGATCTGTAGATCTGATGTCTGGTATTCAAGATCTGTAGATCTATGTCTGGTATTCAAGATCTGTAGATCTGATGTCTGGTATTCAAGTCTGTAGATCTGATGTCTGGTATTCAAGATCTTAGATCTGATGTCTGGTATTCAAGTCTGTAGATCTGATGTCTGGTATTCAAGTCTGTAGATTGATGTCTGTATCAAGGTCTGAGATCTGATGTCTGGTATTCAATCTGTAGATCTGATGTCTGGTTCAGTCTGTAGATACGTGTCTGTTCAGATCTGAACGTGCTGTATTCTCTTAGATATGTCTGGTATTCATTCTGTAGATCTATGTTGTATTCAAGATCTGTAGACTATTTGGATTCAAGATTGTAGATGATGTCTGGTATTTCAAGTCTGTAATCTGATTCGGTTTCAGTCTGTAATCTAGTTTATTCAAGTCTTAACTATGTCTGGTATTCAGTCGTAGATCTGATTCTGGTATTCAAGCTGTAGATCTGATGTCTGTATTCAAGATCTGAGATCTGAGTCTGGTATTCAAGTCTGTAGACTGATGCTGGTATTTCAAGATCTGTAAGATTGGATGTCTGTATTCAAGATCTGTATCTGATGTCTGTATTCAAGATCTGTAGATCTGATGTTGGATTCAAGATCTGTAGATCTGATGTTGTATTCAATCAGACGATGTCTGTCAAGACGTTCTGATGTCTGGTATTCAAGATCTGTAGATCATTGTAATCAAGTCTGAGCTGATTCTGTATGTCTGACATTGGTATCAATCTTGATGAGATCTGTAGATCTGATGTCTGGTATTCAAGATCTGTAGATCTGATGTCTGGTATTCAAGATCTGTAGATCTGATGTCTGGTATTCAAGAGTCTGTAGATCTGATGTCTGGTATTCAAGATCTGTTAGATCTGATGTCTGGTATTCAATCCTGGCTAATAACATAAAAACTGGTCCGCATGCTGCCCATCTTAACCCTTTGACTCCTGCACCCTACCACCAACTGCAAAAACTTAATCCTTTGACTCACTGACCCTATCCACCAGCTTCCTGCAGGAAGCTGGTGGATAGGGTAAGGGAATCAAAGGTTAAGTTTTTGCTTTGCTAGCATGGTTGACAATGCAGGATGATAGTGGACAGGGTGCAGGAGTCAAACGGTTTATGCTCCAGTCATTCTCTGGTGTCAGCTTAGTGTTTCCTAAGCCTTATTCCCCTCATCACCTCCTCCATTTCAATACCTTTCCAGTACATCACATTTTGCGCAGGCTCAAGAAGTCTTCCTTGACAGGTAACAGAGGGTAGAAATGGCGAAGCGCATATGGCACTGTCTGAGTGCAATGATTCTCTCTTGAAGAAACTCTAAAGTCTAATACTTAATGACAAATACCCACAGATATTTTCAAACTGGTTTTCAACCATGCGACTTTCCCAACTCATCCACCAGCTTAAACAATAAATAATGCGTTTTGAAATATTTAAGATGTGCAAAATCAATACTACTTATTCCTGTGAAATTACATCAGAGCAATTTGATGTATGCTTGAAAAATAAAAGGAGCTGAAAAAAAATTACCTGATCTTTTTCAAGTACAGACGTCTCAGCCATAGTGATGGCTTCCCTGACCTGCTGTATGGCTTCATTCTCACGGTGCTCTGTGTCAGTCCTGCACAAAACAGAGGTTGGCTGAGGTTTTTTTTATGTATATGACGCTCTGTGTCATCATTTTGTAATGAAGATTCTTAGTTGCTGATACACAATGCTGAAATATTTGGATACACAATAATTCACAATGAATTGGCTGGCTGCTTTCATATCATATGGACAATGGCTATTACGTACTATGATGTTTCACAGATTTCGAGTTGCTTAATAATGTTTATTCAAGCCTTTCATTCCAACACGTACCTATCCAGCAGGAAGCTGGTGGATATGGTGAGGGAGTCAAAGGGTTAAATTTTTGCTTTGCCAGCATGGCTGATAATGCAAGATGCTGGTGGACAGGGTGTGGGAGTCAATGGGTTAAGTAGTTCAAGTTTTCTGTTTATTTTTGTCTGGAGAGATACAAACAAATGGTATTCATGAAAGAGACTTTTCACTAAGATATATACTAATACATATAATACCAGCAAATGCAACAAAACTGAGTAAGTTTCAACATGTTGAAACAATTTAAATCACTCTTTATACTACTAACTTCGACCCCTTTGCTGCTTATGCTTGTGACTATAGTGTATATTAACTCACTCGGTACGGAGAGTTTTTCCCCTTGCGTTTCCCCAGGGACGGCCCATTTTGAAGGGTTAGGAAAAAAATCACAAAAAATACAAAACATAAAGGAACAAAATGAAACTTTCAGATCTGAATATTTACATGCTGGGTTAGTTCATGCCAAAATATTGAAGTTCTTCCTTGAATTTTTCTTCTTCATGTGCCACGTTGAAAATACACCAAATTTTGTGGTCAGGATCACCGTACAGTCACACACTTTGATCAGCTCCATGAACACACAAAGGTGAGAAGGTCTTTGTATGCACAAAACAACATGAATAAAGTAGACTTTGCTCAGGGTAAAAAAAAAAGATTATTAGTGATATTATATGAATAAATGTTACAAATTGTTACACAGGGGAGTTATGGGGGCGTGGCACTCAAATGAGACATGCAGGCCACAAGAGCCAGAGGAGGCAAAGTGGGAGAAAAACTAAAATCTTCGTGCCAGTCATGCATAGGAAAGTGAATGAAACCTCCATCAAACATGCGACTCACTGTACTTGGCTCGCTGACTGCTCGCCTCTCGTGACGTGTACACCCACCTCCCTCTCCCACTTCACTGTTGTCTGAAACTGGGTCACTGTCAGTACCTTCTTGCTGGCAGCTTCCATCACTTGATACACTTTCACCATTATCTTCAGCATACTCCTCGATGTCCAATCCTTCAGTCTGAAGCACTTCAATCACTTCAGCAGCAGTGAAACGCCGCCGTCGCGATCTACTTTGTTCGAAAACTCGTACTTGCCTGCGACGCCATTTTCGACACGAATGCAGATTACCAGTCGTGTAGGGTGCCGAAGTCAATCGTTTCCTGACGAGTGTATGGCTACGGAATCTCAAGAAGCAACTTTCCCCTTGACCCTTGACACGTTTGCAGTGACCAGTGTGGCTATGGTAGGTGTGCAAGGTCTAAAGGGGAGTGTCGAAAAAATTTTAATTATCAAAACCGCTATCGCGTTCCGGCGTACGCAACCGTGCCTTTCATCACGACCGCTATAGCGTTCCGTCGTACCGAATGAGTTAAGGAAATATAAAAAAAAACAACTGAAAACTTACACCTACGTTTTTTGTTCGCTCATATCTTCAGAACTATATAAACATATATAAATTGAATCAGAAAAGAAAAAACAACTTTTTTTCTGTAACAATAATTTCCAATAACTGAACCATAATTATGTTAACAAATCTTCCTGAGACATAGGGAGAGAATGCAGAAAGACAAAACTCATCCAGAACATTCGTTCGATTGATTTGGTTCAGTTTTTACATCGACACCCACCTCAGGTGATATATGGCCGACAGAGATAACCGTCCCAGGGAAATGGGGAGGGTGGGACCTACCTAATTCTACACTGACACCACCAGAACAACAATTATGTTACGATGGGGCAGTGACTAGTGAGAAGGCCAGTTTTGTAGCGCACCCTGGGATTCGAACTCCACAACCATTAGCATGTGAATCTGACTCTCAAACCAACTGAGCTACTGGGGTCTGCAGTCAGATCATATTCCACTCCTTTCATTTATACTCCTCCCCCCAACATCCCCCCTCCTTTCTGCACACACACACAATGACACACCACATCACTGAGCTTGCCATACTCAGGAAAGAAAGAGCAGTAAAGGGAGTTAAACCCTGCAGCTTAACAGTTAACATTTTGTCTAGCTGTACAAAACATTATCACTTCTTTATCTAACTTATGGCATACATCAACAATGTACTGGAGGTCATAAAAATATTGGTGTACAATGCATGAGGCCTACACTCTAAATTGTGTGTGTGTGTGTGTGTGTGTGTGTGTGTGTGTGTGTGTGTGTGTGTGTGTGTGTGTGTGTGTGTGTGTGTGTGTGTGTTTGTGTGTGTGTGTGTGTGTGTGTGTGTGTGCGCGCGCATAATATGTGTGTAAGTGTGTACGTGCATGCATGCATGTGTGTAAGAGAGAAATATATTAATTTTTTGTAAGAGAGAAATATATTAATTATTTTTGCACTTTTAAAGGAATTTCTATTCCTGCAGACCAACTGACATGTGGAAGCAAATACTTTATCATAATTTATTTTTATTGTTCCTTCAGCATTGTAAGTGTAACAGTTTGTCTATTTTCATAATAATGTTAAACATTGATATATAATTGCTTCACATGTGTCTGCCTTTGTCTCCCGTACTTTTGTGAAGCATTGATTAAGACTCTTATGAGATGAGATGGTAAACAAGTGTTCATTATTATTACTGTTATCATTCTGCTCTTTCGCTTCACATTTTACAAAAATTATTTATCAATAACTTTATTTCTTAAACTTACAGGCGGCGACTCAGTTCTGCAACACGAGCTTCAGCCAGCGACCTCTCTCTCTTGTACTCCTCGGCCTCTCTGTTGGCACTTAAGACCCTGAAAGGCAGAACAACACAGTCAAGCCATACTAATACAGTATCTATTAGTAAGTACTAAAGCCATAACCAAGGCAATCATGAAATACATATAAAGACTACACTGTATAAAATGTTTTAAGGGTGTATTAAAGAAATACAAAAATTCTGTGGAAACTTGCACTGGGAATCAGTATTTCGTGACGCACATAATGTTTTAATGTACATACTCTTTTGTCTTTCTCCACATCACCCTCACAGGCATATACATGTATGCTTCCTTACATACATACACATGTGATGTCATGTCATACCATATCATATATCACATTACATCACATCACATCATATCATATCACATCACGTCACGTCATATATATCATATCATATCATATCATATATCATATCATATATCATATCATATCATATCATATCATATCATATCATATCATATCATATTTTTTATATTCTACACATACTTACATACACATTTGCACAGATATACAAACTGTCTCCTCTCAATCATCCACCTATCCACCTCCACACACAGTCTCTCAGCATTCTGTCTCTGTCAAAGTATTCACATATATGTAAAAACACAAGGCAACTGTATATCTGACCGTTGTCTGAGGTCTTCCATGATGCGCTGAACTTCCACCATTCTGCTGTCAGCGATGCCCTCCTTGAAGATCACTTCTGCTCTTTCCTCATCCTGCCCAACGGTCAATCAGTTAAAAAAAATAAACAGCAAATTAACTAACTAAACAATCTTCCAACTGGAAGATCTGAGATAACAAAAGAAGACACAAACTAAAACAATCTTCCAACTGGAAGATCTGAGATAAGAAGACACAAACTAAAACAATCTACCAACTGAAAGATCTGAGATAAGAAGACACAAACTAAGACAATCTTCCAACTGGAAGATCTGAGATAACAAAAGAAGATACAAACTAAGACAATCTTCCAACTGGAAGATCTGAGATAACAAAAGAAGACACAAACTAAAACAATCTACCAACTGGAAGATCTGAGATAAGAAGACACAAACTAAAACAATCTACCAACTGAAAGATCTGAGATAAGAAGACACAAACTAAGACAATCTTCCAACTGGAAGATCTGAGATAACAAAAGAAGATACAAACTAAGACAATCTTCCAAATGGAAGATCTGAGATTACAAACGAAGACACAAATTGAGAAAATCTTCCAGCTGGAAGATCTGAGATAACAAAAGAAGACACAAACTGAGACAATCTTCCACCTGGAAGATCTGAGATAAGAAGACACAAACTGAGACAATGTCCCTTTTCCAGACAACAAGAACTGAACTGAGAACTAAAGAAGACAAGAAGAACTGAGACAGTACCCCTTTTCCAAAAGATGAGTTAAACTAAGATAAACTGGATCCAAAACAAGTGTGACTGCCCGCGCCCAAGCAAACATTTTGGTCCCCTTCTTACCCACTGGACGAGGTGGCAGGGAAGTTTTTATTATCCATTGTTTGGTGTTTGTGATCTGTTTGTGACCGTGCGTTCGTGCTTGACAAAGGCTAGTTGGTTTTCTTGTTCTTCTGGTTCCTAAGATAAACTGACCAAGAGGACAAGAATTGAGAATGTAAATTGTAATGATTCCTTTCCAAAAGCAAGATCTAATCTGAGATAACTGAAGAAGCTAAGAACTGAGATAATATCAGTTTTTCCAAAAGATGAGAGCTGAACTACTGTAATCTAAAAAGACAAAACTGAGACAATGCACCCTTTTTAGAAGACAAAAACTGAACTCAGACGACGTAGAACAACAAGAATTGGGATAATGCCCCTTTTTAGAAGACAAACACTGAACTCAGACGACTTAGAACAACAAGAATTGGGATAATGCCCCTTTTTAGAAGACAAACACTGAACTCAGACGACTTAGAACAACAAGAATTGGGATAATGCCCCTTTTTAGAAGACAAACACTGAACTCAGACGACTTAGAACAACAAGAATTGGGATAATGCCCCTTTTTTAGAAGACAAAAACTGAACTCAGACGACTTAGAACAACAAGAATTGGGATAATGCCCCTTTTTAGAAGACAAAAACTGAACTCAGACGATTTAGAACAACAAGAATTGGGATAATGCCCCTTTTTCAGAAGACAAAAACTGAACTCAGACGACTTAAATCAATCAAAAAAAACAAACTTAGAACAACAAGAATTGGGATAATGCCCCTTTTTCAGAAGACAAAAACTGAACTCAGACGACTTAGAACAACAAAAATTGGGATAATGCCCCTTTTTCAGAAGACAGCTGAACTCAGGTAAAATGATAAGAAATGAGACATAGCCCTTTTTCAAAAGACAAAAGTGAACAGAAACATTTCCCCTGGATTTAAATAAACTAAGATGACCTAAAACATTTCCCTGGGACATTAACAGGTAAAATGAGATAATCTCAAATCTTTCCTAGGATGTGAAGAGCCGGGATTAAAGCAACCTACCACATTACCCCCATGATATGAACAGGTGAAATGAAATCAAATTTAAGACTTTTCCTCAGGATACAAAAAAAAAAAAAAAAAAGGCAAAGACGAAAACAAAGATAAAGAATAAGATGATGACGAAGAAGAAGAAAAAAGAAAAAAAGAAAAGACAAAGATACTGATAATGATATTTCATTTTCCACTGGAAGAAGTTATTAGGTAAAAGCAAATGTTCAAACTGGCTGCTGATAATTCATATATCTGCCTAGAACTAAAAATATTAAAAAAGAAATACACCAACCAGCCAATATGACATAGTACACAAAAAAATTTTTAAAATATGACAATACTTGTTGTTGTCTGGTAGAGAGAGGAGAGACATAGGTAGGGAAACAATAACCAAGTGTGTGTGTTCGAACATCCATGCGTGCATGTGTGTGTGCGTTGGGTGCGTGTTTGCATGCATGTGTGTATTTGTGTTTGTG
>CM060314.1:13963730-13991230 GCA_030674185.1 Monoplex corrugatus | reverse complement strand
AAACAAGAAAGGTGTATAAAACATTTGCATATCTGGTTTAAGCATTTCTTTTCCTCATTCTCTTTTGATTATGCATCACGGCTTTAATGCTTGTTGCATACTGGTTTGTTCTGACTAGAAGGCTATGCTTAATCCCCTTGTTAAAACATTATGAATAGTTATAACAAACCACTACACCTAAAAATGTCTCCCTTTCTCAACCATTCAAACATACTTGTACTCAGGACCACACACACACACACACACACACACACACACACACACACACACACACACACACATGTACACACACACACACACACACACACCCGCACACAGACACACAAACGTGTGCACATACACACACACACATACAGGTAATAATCACTCACACTTTAAACAAGTTACTCTGTATAAAAACAATAAATCATACAACAGAGATCCCACTCACATCCTGAGCTTGTTTCTCCACAGATTTCCACTGACGACTTTCTTTCAGACTCTGGTCGACAAAAGAAACATTTCATCAAATCCACAGTAAAATAATTAAAATTAGTCATAAAACCTCCAAGAAACACATCAACATGAAAAATAAGTATGATAAGAACGAATCCCACAAAATGATACAAACATTATTCAAAACCACATCAAAATTAAACCATAAACTATTACATTAAAACCCTTTGACTCCCACACCCTACCCACCAACTGCAAAGCAAAAACTTAACCCTTTGACTCCTTCACCCTATCCTCCAGCTTCCAGAAAAAAAAGAAGAAACAGAAAAAAAAAAAAGAAAACCAATCAGACAATACAATGCTGTTTAAAACCAAACAAACTACATTCCAAGTGTAAAAAGACACAAACCAATATAAAACATAACCAGGTTAGAAAATATCTAATCCAGAGAAAACAAAACCATAAAATATCCAGTCAACACAAACCACATACCATCTGATCATTCAATGTCAGACAAATTCTAAAACCAATGGTTATGACAACAGTCAAGCTAAAATTCAAAGAAGAGTTTACAAGATGCAACATGAAAGCACAGTCTTGTGAGAAGATATAGAAAGGGAAAAATATGGGCATGGCAGTCAAGTGGAGAATATTAAATGCCAACAGACTTCCAACTGGAAGGTCACAAATTTGTTCCAATAAGAAAGTCCTAGGTTTGATCCGACCAGACACCTTTGGCTGACAGATAAAGAGTGGAGATTTTTCCACTCTCCTGTCAGTGCTTTAGTTATCTCCTATAGGTGTACACACATGCAGAATATCTAATATGCATGTCCAAAATCCCATGTTCAGAATCCTATACGTCACTTCAGTGGCTGGCTTCTGGAAACATGAAAGCACCCAGCACGCACCAACCAAAATGGAGTATGCAGACTCTGCAGCAACACACAACCTGCACAACGTCAGAAAAAACACCATGCATGCACGTGTCCAAGAAAAATTAAAACGCAAAAAAAATCTTTTCTGAATCAAGAAAGGAAGGCAAATTTATGAGGTTGTTTAATAATACTGACCTGCATCTCTGCCTCCACTCTGTCCAGTTCTCCTGAGGCTTCCCGCCATTTTTCTTGACATGCTTCCTTCTCCTGGAGACGAACAACCACAACCAAGTTATTTATATCATTCTGTAAACAGTCTACCTGAAATACACACACAGCATATTACTGACTTTGTGTGTATACATGTGCACGCATCTGTCATTGTATGTGTTTGTCTCCTTATTATCATTCATCTCCAGTTCAATCCCAGCCTGCAGCATCACAAACTGTCCTGTTTGTTGCCCATCTTAATGCTTCAGTCATTCTGGTGGTGTCAGCTTAGTGTATAATCGCTAACATCTTCTTTCCCCATTCACCCACTCCCCTTTTCAAGACCTTGTCAGCACATATGGTTTTACGCATGCTAAATGCTCAATGGCAGATATGGATGAAGCATATATGGAACTGTCAGAGTGTGATGAATCCTGCTTGAACAACTCTGAACAACTGTTTATTACTTCTCTGAGTTGAAACACATAATTAAACATAAACAATAAATGTCAACAAGAGTTGCATGTACATAACTTTTCATAAAATACACGTAGTTCATCATTTTTTTCATGTGTGGTATGCTTACTTGTTTCTTCTTTTTTTTTGTCATCTTCATTTTCAAATCAAATGATATGCTCTTCTAGCCTGTACCATGAATCAACATCATACACGATAAAAGATTTTTTCCCCTTCCCCTGTCCCCCATCACAACCCCTACTAACCTACCTCCCCAATTCCAACTCTGATTTTATGCAATGAAAAATTGCTGAATTGAGCATTTTTCTACATAAACCATAAACACATTTTTCCTTTCATGTATAATCTACTTTTCTTTCTGACACATACCTGCTTTTTCTTTTTTTTCTTTTTTTTCTTTTTTTTCTTGATTATTTATTTTTCCATTAAACTATAATTTATTCATTTTCCAACATTCAATTAATGCAATAACACGTTTTTCTTTCCCACAAACACTGACCCATAAAACTTAACAATTCCTATTAAAGATACATAACCATTCAAAGTGTCATTCTCTCCAACATAACCCAGAATAAGCTCTGCTCTCTTTCAAGTTGACGTGTTTAAGTCTGCACCTTTTCCATAAGCCCAAACATGACTTTAAAAAATAACTAACCTTTAGAAAAAAAAATAATAACAAAGATTTCAATTCAAGACAAACTTCATTAAAAATCAACTTACTGGAGCCTCAGACTCAGGAAGACAATCACAACCCTGGTCACTCATAATCCTAACTCTACAAGCCTGTGTTAAGTGACAGAAAAGGGCATAGCTTCTCGTTCAAACCAGTGGATTCACATGACATGTCAGACTATGAAATAGCAGTGATTAGACATGGTAGAAGCGGCATACAACAGGGGAGCATGTGGGCTGAAGAATGGAAAGGGAAGAAGGGAGGGAATGAGACTGTTGGGATCAGCTTTTATATCACTCCACTCTCCCCTCCAAACTCTAAAATACACCAAAAACACACACACACACACACACACACACAACACACACAACACACACACACACACACACACACACACACACACACTTTCCCCTAGCCGCCTCTCACCTCTATACTCATACCAGTTACTCTCAGAGCACGTACCATCCCATTACTAAACACCTGCAGCTACACCATAATTATACCCTGTACCTATGATTTTTCACATGTCATTAACCACAGCTCAGGTGTTAGGACTCATTATCTGAGCTTCTATGTGTACAGTTTTATCTGTCTCAGTCTGTTCCTTCACTGCTTTGCCAGTTCTTTGAGAGTTGTTTGTGTGTAGGGGGTGCGGTGGGGGCTTGGGAATGGAAGGAGTATAGAGGTGAGAGGCCGCTAGGGGAAAGGTGTGTGTGTGTGTGTGTGTGTGTGTGTGTGTGTGTGTGTGTGTGTGTGTGTGTGTGTGTGTGTGTGTGTGTGTGTGTGTGTGCGCGCGCATGCATGCATGTGTGCGCATGCGTGAGTGTGTCTGTGTCTGTGAGTGTGTGTGCACGTATAAGTGTGTGTGGTTTATGTATGTGTGTGTGTATGCATGCGAGCATGTGTGTGTGTGTGTGTGTGTGTGTGTGTGTGTGTGTGTGTGTGTGTGTGTGTGTGTGTGGTGAGTGTTGTGTATGTCTGTGAGTGTGTGTGCACGTATAAGTGTGTGTGGTTTATGCATGTGTGTGTGTATGCATGCGCGCTGTGTGTGTGTGTGTGTGTGATGTGTATGTGTGTGTGTGTGTGTGTGTGTGTGTGTCTGTGTGTGTTTGTGTGTGTGTTGTGTGTGTGTGTGTGTGTTGTATAATGGTGTCTGTTTGTGTTTGTTTGTATTTGGGTGTGTACTCACATAAATTTTTAGTGTAACTGTACTGACAATTGGTGAAATAAAATTTCTTTTGCCTCAAGTCTTGGGGGTGTATATGTAAATGAGTACCTGGCATGTCTGTGTGTGAGAGTGTGTGTGTGTGTGTGTTGTGTGTGTGTGTGTGTGTGTGTGTCTGTGAGAGAGAGAAAGAGAGAGAGAGGTGTGTGTGTGTGTGTGTGTGGGGTGTGTGTGTGTGTGTGTGTGTGTGTGGTGTGTGTGTGTGTGTGTGTGTGTGTGTGTGTGTGTGTGTGTGTGTGTGTGTGTGTGTGTGTGTGTGTGTGTGTGTGAGCGAGAGAGCGAGCTTATACATACCCCATATATATAAGGTATGTGGGGATATGCACGGATGATGAGATGAATGAATCGAATCCATGCAAGCAATGGAAGAGGAAGAATGTATGTTTGTTCAATAAAACAGATTCTGACCAGAATTTTTCAATCACTGATCAGGCAAAGGCAAAGTGTCAGCATCTTGTAAAGCCCTCCACAGCAAGTAACAATACCATTTATTACTGTTTCTTTGTAACACACAATGCTATGTACTACTGTAAATGATAACAATTAACAACATATCTGTGTATGTTATTATTTATTTTATCACACTTTTGGTCTGAATTCATATCATACAAACGTAGAGACATTACAGATTTGTTAGTATGATGCACCTATGATAATGTTTTTAGTTTTCTTGCCATTAACACAATTATGCTTTGCCATTTAAATTTTTTGTATTTGTCTTTTTGTCTTGTCAGAAATCATGAACACAATCATGAACAAAATGAACACAATCATTATACAAAATAAGTCAGGCGTCAGCTATTTTTATATCAAGCATGCCTTTGTATGTTAAGCAATGATATACACATGAGTATATACAAATGACAGAAAAAAGATGGACTAACAACACTGCGGAATCAACACAGAAACCATCTTCAGAGACCCAGGCTTTGACACACAACTGACAGAACTGGAGTATTCTGTGAACAGTTCTTAAGTGAGGCGCCTCAATCACTCTTCATTGAATTAAGAGAGAAGAAGCAGAAGATACAAATTCATGTGTTAGATAATGCATTATGCATTTGCATATACAAATGAGTATGTAAACTCTTTGGAGATGCGCCCTAAAATGGCTGCTGAAACTGTCGAGACGCACAGTTTCTGGTACTTTTTAAAAAATTATGGAGAGTAACCAACGATTATAAACCTATCATGTTATATATGTTTAAAAAGGTCGTTATGTCTACTTTGTAACTATGTAGACTGCTTGTTTATGCTTGCTTTCATTGTTTTCTGCTTAACCTTTGAAAAAGGCATGCAAATAGCTAAAAAAAAAAAAAAAAGTTCCCAATGTACACACACATGACTTACCAAACCACTGCTTGTAATCCATTGAATAGCCAGTCACAAAACTACACTGAACATATCACAGGATGTATCTTCACTGTCAGTCATTATGAGTTCCACTTTTATGAATATTTTGTCCCAAAAATGATTATATACAGGCCTAGAGTCTTGAGCCATTTTGACTCTTCAAGAATCCTTTGTTTGGGGTATCGCGAAAACAAGCCAAAAATAAATTCCTAACAGTCTGCTACGGTCAAAGGGAAAGAAATCTAGCTAGAAAAGTGGTTAATCTGTGCTGTCAGCATAATCTCCCTTACTACAGTATGTAAATTGCCTTGGTAAAAAAATCTAAACATCCTCCACAGCTTCCATTGCGGAGCGATATAGTCAAGAGACTGAGCTCCGCAGTCCTGCGAAGCATCGCCAACAAGTTCATAAAGGTATTATTCACATTATGTGTGTATATATGTGTGTAAGTTTGTGCAATGAAAGAAGTCTTTACCTCTACAGCCAGTCTCAACTGATGCTGCAAATTGGCCAAAGAGGGAGGAGGGGGCACCCCTGAGGAAGTACTGGGACCCGAACCCCCGCCCTCCAGATGCTGGTTCACCATGTCCTTCAGGTCTTGCCGTAACCTTTATACAAATATTCACATAATCCTTCAGGAAGATAAACACGGGTCTTATCTGTTGTATGAACTGAGCATGTACAGAAGACAAGGCAATAAAGGAGATGTACAAAGCTAAATTTTGCGGACAAATCCATTTCAATGCACAATCAACAAGATAAAAAGACACATGAGATGACATGCAGTCTTGGGAAAACAGTCCTTAATCCTTTGACTCCTGCACCTTGTCAACCAGCATCCCACATTGTCAACTATGTTGGCAAAGCAAAAACTTAACCCTTTGATTCCCTCACCCTATCCACCAGCTTCCTGCAGGAAGCTGGTGGATAGGGTGAGGGAATCAAGGGGTTAAGTCTTTGCAGTGGGTGGACAGGGTGTGGGAGTCAAAGGGTTGATAATGCATTGACAAGAAAAATGAATATATAAAGTATGTGAGAGCACACACACACACACACACACACACATACACACACACACACACACACACACACACACACACACACACTCACATATGTATATACTCACACATCATCTTATACCAAACTAAATCATCAAACACATCATTTCCCCAAGGCAAAGTTAAAAATATATCCGAGTCTGGATTTGACCGATTTACTGTGCCAATAAATAATAAGATGTCATTTTTTTATTGAAAAAAATGGACAGTGCAAAATAAAAAAAATTTAAAAAAAGAATACATCACTACATGACAATGACATAACACCTAAAACCACAGAACTGCACAGCTGTTATTCTTTTTTCACCTTTTATAACTGCCACAAGAATGGTAAGAGTTTTGAATGGCCTAGCTATTGTGCTGTGCATACGAATGTCACATCTTTTTGTACGGGACCCGTGCTCCAAATGACGAGTGTTTCAAATATGTGTGCCACAGGACTGAAAACAAGTTGAGTAAGTTTTAAATATGCTTCATGCCAAGAAGGTCAGGTCTGATTCAGATGACAACCACTGTCCTTCAAGCACAGATCATTTCCTGTCCCCTCTCTGGTGATTACAAATCATATATAGTTTTATGTGGGTGTTTTAGGCTGCTGGATTTTAAGCTGAATGGTTTAGATACTTGAAATAAAACTGACTTTTGTTCATTAAGGATTAAGAGATACTGGATAAACTACACAATTTTCCGGAGGTGAGAAGAAAAGTCCCCTCACATTCGATATGGGAAAATTTGTGTTTGCTTGCTAGGATCTGAAATGCTACAATTTTATTGTAAGACAATTTTTCTTTGAATATGATGTGAATGGAAGAAAGACTGAACAACTGTAGTTAACAGTCAGAGGAATAATCAATCTTTTTATGTATTTCCAGAAGGTGCAGGATTTGTTCTTTCCTGATATATGAAATAATGATGAATTTCTCATGCGTTGTCGAGGGGTTTTACTTTGGGTACTCCTGACATACAGCATTTCAGAACCCTAGTGTCTGGATCATAGGCCAGCACCAGAGAATCAAGCTCATCTGCCCATGACAGTACAGTTTGTTTGTTGTTGTTGTTTTTTTTTGCTGGACTAGCAATGGTCTTCTGGCCTTCGATCCATGGAACAGCATTTTCGCCATTTTGTGACAGACTCTGTGTCTGGTAAGACAAATATTTTATATTATTTATGACAATTAATATTTCATACTGTTTGTGACAATCAAACTGAAACAAACTGTCTTCGTGGCAGTGGACACTTATGTGCAAGGACTGTGCATGCCGTTCTGACATTCTGGGACTCGGTTTTGATATCATGAAGACATCATTTATGTAATTTTGTGTGAGAACTGAATTTCGATGCATGAATATTCATAATACATTGTATCAATGTGAAATTAAGACACTGGAAATATTTATGATTAAATGTCCTGTTGTGCAGCCCAACTCTCATACTTCTGGTGTGTTGGAAATCTGAGAGAGACAAAGAACATGCACACTCTTCAGACATTCCATATTTTTTTCCAGTCACCTGTGATGTGATATCTTTCTTTCTTTCTTTTTTTTCCCCCCAAAGTAAGTAGGTATATGGAACCGCTCAATCACACAACCTTCCACTCATCAATCTAAGTACAAACCACTGTGTATCATAAAATCAAGACAATTAACAGTGACAGTTCCAGACATACAGATCATATTTCACTTTATAGTGCAGTGCTCATGACTCTGCAGAATTTTACCTTTCATTTTCTGACAAAATTTCTTCCAGCTGCTGCCGTAAATCCAACACTTGACTCTGAAAAAGATGCAAATAAAGAACACAGAAGCTAATGAATAAAAAAGACTTTATAACACATGTGTACAACTGCAATGCAGAAGATAGAAGGCCCTTACGGCTGAATTTTCTTTTGTGCAAGACTGTGTACTGTTCATACCCAGAAAAGAAAACAGAACTATACATCCAATGGACTGTAATGCAGTGACAAAAGTAAATAAGTTACTATAATTATTGTAATAATCACAGAGGGTCCAGTCTCCTTCTTTTCTTTCTTTTAATTGTCCACTTGTACCATCCTGGGGAAAAAGAGGTGATAGCAGCTAGCTGTAAGGCCTGAAGTGGAGGAATGCCATGTGGTGTCAAGGTTTCATTCATGCGACTGACCCAGGTCTTCCTTGGTCTGCCTCATTCTTCAAATCTGTCTGTTTGCTATATCTATATGCTTGTTCAGCCAGCTGGTGGGGCTGTACTGTGGTTAGATGGCCAACCCACCTAATTACCTGTTAATATATATGATGGTGAACCAAAGTTATTCAACCTTTACTTTTATGTGGGTGTTTCTGATCATGCTGCATCTGGTCTTGTTGACAGCTCCCCTAAAACAATGCATACCACAGGTAGTAACCGTGTGCTCCAGGGGCTTAGTTAAGATCCAGATCTGGCACTGGCATATTAAGGTGAATTCCTTGTACTAGGCATGATCCATTTAAATCAGCCATACCTCGTGATCATATATTTTTCCATTCAGTTGATCATATGTTTGTATTTTCTCTTATTTTTATACTTATGTGGGGTTGTGTGAATATTCGTGTGTATGCATGTATGTATGTATGTAAAAGATATATATGTATATGTACATATGCATATATATATATGGATGAGTGTGTATGTATGCATACATATGTATGTATAGGTATGCATTATTCAATAGTAATTATACTAACATTCAGATATCTACTTTTAGCTAGTGCATCATACTTTTCATAGTTTTAGGCCTGGACCCTCTCCAGGATAAAACAATGCTAATATGGCATGACCACTTTTCAAATTGCAGTATTCATCACATGTCCCCTCTGATATATTTGCCTCCCCTCTCTCCAGTTCTTACTATGACTCACAAACACATTATGATTTCATTTTAGTCCTTTTCTCCCACTGGACAAAGCAGCAGGGAAGTTTGAGTCTTTTTCTCTGAATTTTTGTATTTACTGTTTGTTCATTTGTGATCTTACATTTTTGCTTGACAAAGGCCAGTTGGCCAAAAAATTGCGCCTGTCTTGTCTGGTTGTTTTAAATACGTATACGAGTTCTGATTCTATTTTCCTGTTTTTCTGGTTCCTGTTTGCTTGAAATTGGGCAGTCGCCTTTGTTCTGGATCACAAATAAGTAAGTAAACGCTGTAACAACCAGAGTTCTTGTGTTACCTTATAGTCATCAGCTTCTGTTTGCAGCTGCTGGAGAATGGAATCATACTCCTGCATCAGTGGGGACACAAATCTGTAAAAGAAATTTTAAAAAAACAACTATTACATAGTATTAATAAATAAAACATATGAAAAAACTGTTTTTAAAGTATTTGTGAATCCTATGTATCATACCAGCTTTCATGGTGACAGGATAGACAGACAAAATAGAAGTAGAACACACACACACACACACACAGACAAAATAGAAGTAGAACACACACACACACACACACACACACACACACACACACACACACACACACACACACACACACACACACACACACACATACTCTCTCACACACACACACACACACACACATACACATACATGTCACACACACATAAACACATGCACACACATACACACAGCCATAAGCACAGGACAAAATGAGGCAGACGGTTGGCAGGCCCAGGCCTTTTTTTGGGGGGGGGGGGGGGGGGGGGGTATGTGTATGACCCATCAGCTCAGTCAGTTAGAATGCCATGCGGACAATGCAGAGGTCATGTGTTCAACATATTCAATCCTTAGGCAGACCACATTTTTAGAAGACCCACCAGCTCCGTTGGTTAATAAAACACCTTGCTGATTCTGATTCTTATTGTTTAAAGCCTGTGTCCACATAATCTAAGGATATGCCCCTGGCATGTCCAATTTATCACCAGAGGATTTCGAAAACAAACCTGAACACAAATGTAAACATAACTAAGGACACTAAAACACACATGTAATGTATCAAAAAAGAATAGCCTAAATAGTAAATAACCAAATATTGCTCCTGCACAGTACATTTACTTAGGGACAAACATACAGTCAATACATCAAATTACATGCACCCAATTACCAGTCCTACACGGAAGTATGTAAGGCTTTATAGTTTATAGAACACATACAGAAAATGATAAGAACTTAAGAAGCAATGAGCGAAAGCAAAGGAGGAAAGAAGACACCAAAGGAGTGACAGAAAAGAGGAAATTTCTAGCATAACATTTTCGGAAGGTGGGGATACTATTTATAATGGAAGAGCCCCCGGCACCCCATGGGGGGGACCCTGCTGATAATGCAGGGGTTGTGGGTTTGAACATCGAGTGGGCTACAGGTTTTTTCTTTATTAACTTGAGAGTTCAGTTTCAGTCTGCACCATAACAACAAGCCTGCTTAATGCCCATATTAACCCTGTACCCTGTCTTTCAGCATCCTGCATTGTCAACCATGCTGGCAAAGCAAAAACTTAACCCTTGGATTTCCTCACCTTATCCACCAGCTTTCTGCAGAAAGCTGGTGAATAAGGTGAGGGAATCAAAGCGTTAAGTTTTTGCAGGTGGTGGATAGAGTGCGGGAGTCAAAGGGTTAATGAATACTCCAATCATTCTGGTGGTGTCAGTTCAGCTTTGAGTTTCATAGATCCTATTCTCCCTCTCTACTTCACGATCTTGCCGGCACATTCAGTCCAGCGCAGGCCTGCTCCAAAAATTCTTGGATACAGTACAACAGTCAACACTCTAAAATTAATATTCTCAGTATATTCATTCACTGAAATCAATAAAAAGCACAAATTCTTTTCACACATGATCAGCATGCTGGCATGACACTCTCACCATCAGTATCCACACATTCTATACTTGAAATGATACTTACTCTTGTTTTGTCAGCCATGGTCGCTGAGCTCGGTCAGTTGGGTCCTGGAAGCATTACGAATAAAATAACTGATAACATAGCAGATGAAAATGTATTTCTATCAAAGACATATAAAAAGAAGCCTGAATCTTTTTTCAGCAATACTGGGAAAAAAAAAGATGGTAATATAAAGTATACCTTTAGTATTGTCAGTGTTTTAAAAGTACAGCAATTCAAATATTTACATCCAAACAAAACACACACACACACACACACACACACCACAGTGACACACACACACACACACACACACACACTCTCTCTCTCTCTCTTTTTCTCTCTCTCTCTCTCACACACACACACACACACACACACACACACACACACACACACACACACACACACACACACACACACAATCATTTGAATCAGACTGACAGATACTTAAAGAAAAGACAGTTATAAAGAATGAGAAAGAAATAGTGATAGGCAAGTACACAGAGACTGATACTAGTGATAGAATTGATACAGAAAAATGGAGGGGGTGGGGGGGGGGGGGGGATAAAACTCTCAAGGCATGCAAGACAGATGCAGACAGACAAGAATGGTCACAAAAATTGAATGGTCAGAAAAATAAATACCAAAAATTAGACATAAGCAGATAGAAAGACATACAAATTTCATATCTATTTCTGCTTATCTATTACTTTTTTTTTTTTTTGGCTCCCTGAATATTGTGGAATATGATTATACCCATGAGAAAATAAATAGTCCTACCACTGTGGCTAATAACTAATATGTATAGTGACACTGTTAATACTTTAATAATACTAATATTAATAATGTTACTTACTTGTTGCAAAGGCAGTGAGTATTCTTCCTGGTATTTTGCAAGCAAAGCATTGAGTCTCTCCACTGAAACAAACATAAGCTTTGGATTCTGTGACAGACAACTATATATAGTAATATACTGTCTACACACACACACACACACACACACACATACACACACACACACACACATGCGCGCGCGCGCACGCGCGCACGCGTGCGCGCACGCACACACATATGTAAATTATAATGATATATATATATATATATTATATATATATTACACGGCTGTGCAAAACTGGCCAAATCGTTCTCTTTAGTTTGCCTGCGGACGGCAGCTGTAGGCCTTCAAAGCCTGGCATTCCAGAGGGGGGGAGGGGGTGTGATGCAGGGTCGAGACGGGGTCACGGCAGTAGCTGCGGATGAATCCCTTCTTTGTCTGTATTAAAACTGTGTCATTTCACCCCCTCTTCTCCTGTCTGTAGACACGGAACCTAAGATATCTGGATGTTGATTTTTTGTGATTTACAAGTTTGTTCTAAGTGCCCGCGTTACGTCTAAGAATTAGAATTTGTACCATTGACTGAAGTTTGTAATCTACAAACTTTTGCAGTCACTGTGTGTTCAACTGCTGTGCTTTTTTGTTAAAATGTGTATTCTTCACATGTTGAAACTTCTTATTCCACTGATGCTGATTTCCCCCCCCCCCCCTTTTTTTTTTTTTTCGTTTTCTCATCCTTTTGTTCTCGTTTTATTTCATCTATTTATTTATTTTGTTGTTGTTGACTTGGAGACTGGCTTCCAAATATATATGTGATGCTGAAGTGTTGATGTGTATGGAGTTAAGTGAAAGTTTAAGGATAAGTTACTCACTATAATCTGCTTTGAACATCACATCATTCAGTCTTGTACTCAGAGCACTGTTGTGAGAGAACTGAACAGTTTTGTTGTTTTGATCGTAGTTCTTTCCTTACGTATTAGTGTTAAGTGTTGTGCGTAGAATTGAACAATGGCTGTTGTTTATGTACACACCTCTCCTCCCAGGTTCAGGTCGAAAACTTTCAAGTAAGTGGAGGTGCACGCTGGCATGCTGTAGTTTGTGTGGCATGTTGTTCTGTGTGCATGAAAATTGTCAGGACTGCATTAACGGCGGTTTTTAAAACAGCAAAATTTTGTGAAATCGGAAATTAACCGTCTCCGTGCTTGTGATTGTGCATGTATTTGAACTAACACTGCAGTCTGCTTTGCCAGTCAAACATATTCGTGTTTGGTATCATTTTAAAGCTCGTGGTTCTGGCCATCCAGCTATCTACAATACACTCTTATTTGGCTAGAGCGCTTTAAAAAAATCTATCATTTAAAGTCATACCCATTTCCCCCAGTTAAACGCCAGATGTCAGCTATGGCTGCTGACAGGCGAGATATAAACAATCTGCCCAGGGAAGGCAGGCATCATGGTCGGGTCACGCATAGGTCAGTGCACTCGGCTCAGCAACTAAAGGGAAGGGTTGGAACAGCAGTGATTACACATATAACATACGGCCATACTGATCAAGTGATCTAATATTACATTGATACAAGTTAATACAACACAAAAAATTTCAAATCCATGACACTGACAGATAATTGTCTGAGCATGAACAGCAGAAATTCACACTGTCAGTGCCATTACATTCATTGTCTTCTGTAACTAGTGTAAGTGTGTGTGTGTGTGTGTGTGTGTGTGTGTGTGTGTGTGTGTGTGTGTGTGTGTGTGTGTGTGTGTGTGAAAGTCTGCATGTGTAAGTGTGCAAGCATGTATTTGTGCAAGTGTGCATGTGTACATGTATGTGTGTGTTTGTTTTACTCTGTGCGTGTATGTCTATCTGTGACCGTGTGAGTGCATTTAATTGTCACAGTGTGTGTGTGTGTGTGTGTGTGTGTGTGTGTGTGTGTGTGTGTGTGTGTGTGTGTGTGTCACTGTGTGTGTGTGTGTGTGTGTGTGTGTGTCACTGTGTGTGTGTGTGTGTGTGTGTGTGTGTGTGTGTGTGTGTGTGAAAGTCTGCATGTGTAAGTGTGCAAGCATGTATTTGTGCAAGTGTGCATGTGTACATGTATGTGTGTGTTTGTTTTACTCTGTGTGTGTATGTCTATCTGTGACCGTGTGAGTGCATTTAATTGTCACAGTGTGTGTGTGTGTGTGTGTGTGTGTGTGTGTGTGTGTGTGTGTGTGTGTGTGTGTGTGAGTGTGTGTGTGTGTGTGTGTGTGTGTGTGTGTGTGTGTGTGTGTGTGTGTGTGTGTAAGTGTAGAGCCTCCATGCATAAGCGCGCAATTATGTATAATTGTGAAAGTGTGTGTGTGTGTGTGTGTGTGTGTGTGTGTGTGTGTGTGTGTGTGTGTGTGTGTGTGTGTGTGTGTGTGTGCATACTCTGTGGCTGAGCATCTCCGAGACTCGCTAGATACTTGATAGTTATCATAGTAGATATCTACACAAAACAGACTGAGTCAGGGAGTGTCTGACCGACTTAGTGACTAGTTCAGTAGTTGTGTGCGCAACTGCATGCGTGCGAGGTGTTATGAATGAAAACGTCAATGACTGTGCACTTATGCACTCGTCACTTATTGCACAGATTCGAAATACACCCCCAAAACGCGACAGTAACAATGTCAAATGCCACGGCAAATCTGCAAGCGCCGATTGGATGGCGGCCACGAAAGCGACAAGTTTCAACTGGCAACGACAGACAAAATTCATTTCAAATTCTGTGCTCTTGTTCTTACCTTGGTCCCTGAGAAAATCCACTTCAGTGGAAGTCATTTTGGCAGTGATAGGCCTGGAGTTAGTGTGTATTAATTTTCAACCCCGCCTCATGATGATTTACGGAAATAATCGACAAATCCAGCAGACGATCGGCATCGCTCAAATTAGGCCTAACTTTTGTTTACATGCTCAAGCTAACCCGTTTAGGATTAATCCTACAAATAAAAATCGTGCCAATTAGGAATCCGTACCGTTCAGCGGTTTACGCGACCTTGATCAAAGCTCTTAGATTTTTTTTTATAATACAGGGCTTGACCTTGGTTCTCCACTGAATTAGTCACTGTTATTGTGTACATATCTTCAAAATGTTGTTTCATTTATCATGTCAGTAGCTGACCTGTTTCGGATATTTTGCCTTTTTTTTTTGCTTTGCTTTGTTTTTTGTTTGGTTGATTCAATTTGGGTTGGGGGGTGTCTGTTCTTTTTTTTTTGTCTGTTTGTTTTCTTTTGTTTTATCTTGTTTTTGTTTTTGTTCTTCTATTTTAGTAAATGCCAGATTTTACAGAAAAAAGACTTAGAAACTCGGAAATACAATTGATCTAAACGTCAGCAGACCAACGAATGAACAACAACCAATAATGAAATAAATTAATACATCATAAATATATTGATAAATAAAAAAAATTTTAAAAAAAAGGGGGGGGGGGGGACTAGAAGAAGAAGAAAAAAGAAAAGTAGTTCAACTGTAGGCCTAGAACAGCTCACTGGTGAGAGAATTAAAGTATACTTCGATACTGAGATGGTCAAGCTATAACAATAATCACAACAGTGTGTAAAATTGTACCAGTTACACCTTCACTCAAGTTTTACCACATAATAACTTAAGCGTACCGCTGGATTACATCAGATATGATCATTAAATACAGACAATAATAACAATAGCAATGGAGAAGCAACAGAACAAAAACAACTCAAATGATGACACCGAAAAGATTTCTGTGGTGCCTGGTCAAGGACTCCGCCAAAAACCAAACAACAAAACAATAAAAAACAACAAACAACAAAACAAGAAAAACAAACGAAACAACAAACACAAACAAACAAAAACCCCACGCAAATCAAAACAAGACGAAAAACCGAGGCAAACCAATCTGATAATCGACCTATCCTTCCATAAAATTCTTACTTTCCACCAAATCCAGATTTTTTACTCTAGGCGAAATTCGATTTGACCTGGAGCGTAGACAATAGAAATGAAAAGAGAATGTAGACTACATTATCACAAGTTTCTAAGAAAGTGTTTTCACACACCATCTTCATACTGATTTTTTTCTCTCGTCTGTGTGACCCTAGCCTTGGCGCTTTTATCCCCAAACTTACGCATTAGTGAATCCACAACGTGTCTACATTTTTTATTCAAATCATTTGGTACAGATCCGTCCTGATACGCCCTAAAAAAAATATTGTTAACACATTTTTGGAACACACACACACACCACACACACACACACACACACACACACACACACACACACACACACACACACACACACACACACACACACACGCTCTGTCTCCCTCTCTCTCTTTCTCTCTCTCTTCTCTTTTCTTTTTTTTTTTTTTTTTCCTACCCTTTCAGTTTCTGTCTCATGCAAATTCAACAACGGACGTTTTGCCTCCACACAGATGTACAGAATGGAAATGATGCACTTATTGGAAAACTCTACGAACATTTTCCATTGGGAGAGAGAGACAGACAGCCCAGACAGAGAGCGACAGAGACAGAGACAGAGACAGACAGAGACAGAGACAGAGACAGACAGACAGAGAGATAGAGACAGACAGACAGACAAAGACAGAGACAGAGACAGAGAGAATCTCAACATTTCTCCTGAGACCGCAAAACAACGCAGTTAATGGCGAAGCCAGATGAAAGCCTTTGTTCACCGAAGCACTGATTCAATAATCTGTGATTAATAATGCAACAACTGTTGCTTGACGCAGTGAACTTGGTTCATTAATGCAGTAATCTTTTTCAATCGAAGCAATAATCATAGCTCCAGGTCAGCCGAACATGAGGTAAGTTAGTTGTTGTGTGTGTTGCTGCTTTTGTTCTTTGGTTTGTTAATCTGTTTGTTTATGTTTTGTTTTGTTTTGTTTTGTTTTCGTTTTTGCTTTTGTACGCTTGTCAAAGGACTATTGACCGAAAACGTGCGCTTGTCTTTGCTTTGTTAATTAAATACGCGTTCTCATTCTGTTTTCTCGTATGTTTTCTTCTTGTTTTCTGTTTGCAGCAATGCTGGTGGTTATTTTGATACCGATTTTGCATTAATGTTTGTTTATAATTATGGGACGCCTGGCTGCTGGCTACACAGGTCTACAACGATTTGTTGCTTTCTTTTCTCTTTTTTCTTTTGTCCAGCCGTTTTTATCGGGAAAGTGTTGGGGGGAGGGGGGTAATGGAAGATGGCGATCTGTCGCAAAACGAGAGGCTTTGACTAGCGTCATTCTGTGGGCGCCGTGCGTATCGAAGCATGGCTTTTTTTTGGGGGGGGGGGGGGGGGAAGGATGAGGGAAAGGGGGGGCACAATCTGGGATCCATCAATCCACCGCAGACTGATCTTCCTCAGTCTGGCTTTGAAGCCTGAGTGTTGTAGGTTTGGCTGGTTGACTGGCATTCTATTCTTATCAGGTGACCAAACACTTTATGTGACGGTGCGCTGTGTACTGATTGACAGATGTAGCACCAACCACTTGTCTGATGTTATCGTTTCTGATACGGTCTCTGTGGTTTTGGCAACTGCTAACTGGAGGCATCTCATCTCACAAGTTGTGAGTTTTCGCTCCAGGGCTTTGTTATAGTCTAGGTTGGCAGTGATAGGTGAAGGTAATGACGAAGATTGCGTTGATTAGTCTGGAAAGACAAGCAACATTTATAGGACATTTTATGAGGCAAGAGAAATTAGAGCACTAGTCACAACAAGAAAGCTAGAGGGAAAGAGAACACCAGGTAGACCCAGGGAGAAAAATATTGGACGGACTTGCAGAGTGACTGAGGACAGAGAGGATGGGAGTGTACTTGCAGCGACAAGGGATAGATTCGTATGGAGGGCCATGATCGCCAACGCCATGCGACAGGACGCATGTGATGATGATGACGACGACGACGATGATGATGATGATAACGACGACGACGACGACGACGACGACGATGATGATGATGATGATGATGATGATGGTTTGGTATACTTGCGTGCTTCAGGAAGGTGCTTGTTGATAGTTGATAGAGTTCGCTTCTCCACCTGATCTCTTTTTCTATTCCAGCTTCCCATCCATATCGTTCTCAGTGTGATACTGGCCGAGAAAACTTGGTGCGTGTAACCTCCAGTCATCAGGTTGTGAATAAATAGCCTATCCGATCCTGATCACGTTTGAAAAAGGTAAAGCAGCGATGGAGAGAAGGCAGGTATCGCTCCATAATGCTGGAGTCCTATAAAGCTAAAGTCTCTACCACCTCACTCTCCTGTGGTCTCAGGTTTATGGGGACAGCCTCAGTTTTTATTATTATTGTTATTATTTTTTTTGTTTATTGTGCTGAAACTTTGTTTATACAGGTTGGCGTACTATACAAAATACAAAACCCAAAGATGCTCCTGCTGAAACAAGGACACACTGACCGGGGAAGATCACTTAACCCTTTGACTTCCGCACCCTATCCACCATCATCCTGCATTGTCCACTATGCTAGGAAAGCAAAAAATTAACCCTTTGACACCCTCACAAGCTGGTGGATAGGATGAGGGAGTCAAAGGGGTTAAGTTTTTGCAGTTAATTGATAGGGCGCGGGAGTCGGATAAGAGACGCAAGGAAACCCTGAAGGCCAGCTTCATCAGCTGAGGCATCAACATCACCAACTGGGAAGACATTGCCCCGCAAATCGGAATAAGCTGACAACGGCAGTGAACACAGGGTACGACCACATTTGAACAGCACAGAACAGCTGCTGTTTAACAGACGGAGGATAGGTGGAAGCAGACCCCAAGGCAGCAGGACTCCTTCCTCCTTCCCATGCAGTACGTACAGAAGAACATGTGCCCCCTACGATCGATCTTGTGTCCCACATAATGACTCACACCAAGCGATGAGGACCAGCAATACGGGCTGCTTGCTTCTTTGGACAGAGCCGTGGACTCTAGATCTGGTATCTCAAGTTCACTCATAGCCTCACCTCACCTGTCTCACCTGTCTCACCTGTCTCACCTGTCTCACTGTCTCACCTGTCTCCTGTCGGCGTCACCGGGTTCAGTGTTGGCCGCTGCACATCTGGATGCCACCATCTCCCTCAAGGCCGCTCTGTCTTGACATTTGTGGACACTTTCTTGAATATTTAGGCCACTGATGTTGGTTATGTTCTCGATGTATGAGATTGGAGGTCTGCCTTTCTTCCTTTTTGTCACTGTTTTTCCTTGAAAGATGCACAGAGCATGCAACTTTAAAAACTGGTCTTTTGGCTGCCCGTTAGAATCCATCATTTTGATGGTGTCAGCTCAGTTTTCATAGTTCTCTCATCCCTCCCTCCCCCCACCATGTCAAGACCTTGCCAGCGCATAGGGTTTTGCACAGGCTCAGGGATTCTGCCAGAAAATTACTGTCAGATTTGGGTGGAGCGTGTATGGAATTGTCCGAGTGCGATGAAACCCTCTTGATCAATCTCGAGTCCCTCCTTATCAATCTCCAATCAATCTCCAAATCAATCGGATCGACGAGAAAGTCCATTATTACGTACTGATTACCAAAGTGAATTTATTTAATGGCTAAAATACTGCTTCACGATTTATGGGTTACTGACTGACTAGACATCGTTAGTAAGTGATAGCAATGTATTTTGACCACGTAGTTTGTATAAATGGACAAACAGAAGAACTAATGAAAGTGTCTTGGAAAACTTGATGCCACCAGAAAACTGCTAGCAGACGTCAAGAAGGGAAGACTAAAATACGTTGGCCATGTGTCACGCAACAAGAACACGGACCTCATGGCAACCATATTAAAAAAAAAAAAAAAAAAAAAAAAAAAGTGGCAAAAAGGAAGAAAGGCAGACCTCCAATCTCATACGTCGAGAACATAAACAACATCAGTGGCCTAAATGTTCAAGAAATTGTCCTCAAAGTCAAGACAGAGCGGCCTGGAGGGAGATGGTGATGTCCAGATGTGCAGCGACCAACACCGAACTCGGTGATGCCGACAGAGACAGGTAGGTGAGTTTGTGTAAAGAAAAAGCATGGCTACATTGTCTCCGTATATTTTAGCAACAAGCAAAGCAACTAGAGGGAGCGATGAACTCTGCAAAAGAAATCTGAATCACAATGACAACCAGTACTCAAACAAATAATAATAATAATAATGTTTATTTGTATAGCGCATATTCCATATAAAAACATGCTCACCAGCGCTTTACATTTCGCAAGAAAGGCAAAAGGTGATAAAAAATGTTCACAATTACATACACAATAAGATAACAACAAACATTAAAGCTATACAAGTAAAAGACACATAAGAAACCACAGAATATTAAAATTTAAACACTGACTTATGTAATGAAGAAAGATTAACAGATTTTTCATATGAATAAAGAGGCATACTGTGTTTATATATTGCTGCGTGTTGTGCTTGCGTACGTGTGTGTGTACATGTGTGTGTGCGTGCGTGTGTGTTGCTGTGCGCGTGTGTTTGTAGGAATGTGTGTGTGTGTGTGTGTGTGTGTGTGTGTGTGTGAGTGAGGGATGAGAGAGAGGTGTGTGTGTGTGTGTGGTTGGTGATGATGTTAGCATGCGGTGTGTGTGTGTGGGGTGTTTATGCATGCAATATTTGTACATAAAATTATAATCAATATTTTGAATGAAGATTAAAAACAGAAAAATTCTAATCCATATACAGGAAAAACATTACAACTTCAGTATTACAGCATTAATACCTTGACAATCAAAATTCCTCACAAATTATGAACTATTCGCATATCATACATCACAATTTACATAGAAACAAAGATTTGAAAAAGTTTCTTAAAGTATTTCAGTCTCTTTCCCACTCAATTTCTCCCCTATCCCTTCCTCAGCTGTACACATACACAGAACAAGTAGAAACCAGAAACATATAAAAACAGAACGAAAACATGTGTTTGATTAACCCTCTAACTCCCAACCCTATCCACCAACTGAAAAAAACTTAACCTATCATTCCCTCACACTATCCAGCAGTTTCCCACAGGAAGCTGCTGGATAGGGTGAGGGAATCAAAGGGTTAAGTTTTTGTTTTGCTAGCATGGTTTGCTAGCATGGAGTCAAAGGGTTAACGAAACAAGACAGGCGCAAATTCTCGACCAGCTGACCTTTGTCAAGCGTACACCAAAGACAACAAAGAAACAAATTTACAAGACCTAGGACAAAACCAGCAGATCAGGTAATCTCCCTGACGTTTCGTTAAGTGGCAGAAGACTCTGTTTTCATGTGTCGCAAGGGCAAGATTGCTAGCCAGTATCTGTGTGTGTTTTTCCAAGAAACGAAATTACAAGACTGACAAAATCGAAGGTGTGGCCTGATCAAACATGAAACAAAGCAGGGGGTGTTGACACAATGGATTGTACGAATAAAGACAAACAATCATGACTACAGTGACAAGATTTACACAATCGATCGGCTTCCCTCTATCAGACAATGCTAACGCGTTCGCTGTAGAGGCACTGTGGGTTCTTGAGGGCGCGTGCACACACACACACACACACACACACACACACACACACACACACACACACACACACAGAGTCACACGCACACGCACGCACGCACACAGACACATACACAACACATACACACACATACCACACAACACACACACACGCACACGCAAGCTAGCACGCGCGCGAACACACACACACACACACACACACACACACACACACACACACACACACACACACACACACACACACACACACACATCCACACATCAACACACAACATTCCTTGGATACCGTCAGTTAGTCACCTTCGCTTCAACTCTCCAGCTCCACCACGGTTTTCTGTCTGTCTGTCTGGTCTGTCTATCTTGTCCCTCTGTCTGTCTGTCTATCCTCTTTTTGATTTCCATGTTTCAAGAAAACGAAGGTTGTTTCACATTAACCGGAGACAGCCGCATGTCTGTGCGTGTGTATATCTGTCTGTCTGTGGGAAAAAAAAAGAAGTGTGGACATGATTTTCTCAGCTCTTAATGGGCGGATCTTTAACAAATTTGGGTCAAACCTGTGAACTGTTAAGAAGTCGCGAAAACATAATTTTGAAAGATGAAGCTCCCAGGTTAAGATCGTTAGGAGAGAGAGAGAGAGAGAGAGGAGAGAGAGAGAGAGAGAGAGAGGAGAGAGAGAGGCAGACAGACAGACAGAGAAAGAAAGAGAGAGAGTGAGAGAGAGAGAGAGAGAGAGAGAGAGAGAGAGAGAGGAGAGAGAGAGAGAGAGCCGCTAATATCAGAACATTAGAAGGATGGAGTGTGAGCATCACTTTCTCAGAAACAACTGGTAATATTCAAAATCTGTTTTCACTGTTGTAACAGTCTATCATTGTTTTCAATACACCCAAAATGTTATGCCAACAGAACCTTCTTGAAGGTCATAGTGACCTAGACAAGTACAATATCTGGATTTTCTGTGATTATTTTTGTATAAAACGGACATTGTTAAAATGGCTTGGCCATCTTGGTTTATTTGTTCCTCTTACTTTCTTTTATTCTATTTTTCTTTCTTTCTTTCTTTATCCAACTGGAGGACGAAAACTTCGTTCAACCCAAGCTTTTTAAAGATGTTATCAGGACCTGTAACTCCACAGCATTTAGAAGGCATATGGATAATCTCCCTGTCTATCAGCGCATGCACAACATTACCAAGCTAAAAAGCTAACTCCATACAGACATGTTTTTGTCTCTTAAACTTTTGCCTCCCGAACCCAATCCACCAGCTTCCTGCTAGCATTATTGACAGTGCAGGATGCTGGGGGGTGAGGGGTGGAAAGGATGGGGGAATCAGAGGATTAAAATGATTCAGCAGCGTTTCTCAAGAGGATATGTGGAACAGTTCATTCATTCATTCGTTCTTTTTCTTTCTTTCTTTCTTCTTTCTTTCTTCTTCTTCTTTCTTTCTTTCTTTCCTTCTTTCTTTCTTTCTTTCTTTCTTTCTTTATACTACCATTTTTATAACAAAATTATGGACTAGGCTCATCCATGGGCTGGTTGGTTCTTTGGATGTAGCCGTGGAACAAGATCTGATATCTCAAGTTCAATCCTAGCCTGAAGCATTAAAAACTGCCTGTTTGCTGCCCATCTTAATGTTTCCATCATTCTAGTGGTGACAGCTTTAGTGTTTATACGAGCTCCCCCTCCCCTCCTCTCATTTCAAGTGCCTTATCAGTGCAATGGGTTTTGTGCAGCCTCAGGCAGTCTTCCAGAAAACTGCTGGCAGATTTGGGTAAAGCCATATGGAATTGTCTGAGTGCAATGAATCCCTCGTGCACAAACTCAAAAGAAACTCTCTGGGAAAGGTTAACCCTTTGACTCCGGCACGTGCACATTTTCCACCAGCATCCTGCATTGTCAACCATGCTAGCAAAGCAAAATCTTAACCCTTTGACTCCCTCATCTTATCCATCAGCTTCTTGCAGGAAGCTGGCAGATAGGGTACGGAAGTCAAAGGGTTAACTCCAACTTGATACTGGAGCGAATATCCCCAATCTGGGTAGGTCGCAGATGGCAGATGGCAGATAGCTTTCAGATATAGAAGGTCGTTGTGGGAAAGTTTCTCATCTTATCTCATCTGTCTCCATCGCCGTGGTCGACGATGGGAGCTCCACTCTTTGTCACGAAAGATCGCCAGACGACACGGTCTCTGCTCCTGTGTATGATGTCATGGAGCCCCAGTTTGCAGGCGTTAGCGATGTTGTCCATGAAACACGGGAACAGCGCTCCTCAGTGGGCGAGCACCAGTCTTGTCTGATGTAGAAGACACTATAAACATTTGTTAACAAGAAACACTACGAGGGTGCGGATGGGACCCAGAGAACCAATGCCTCACCGCTCTCCGGACTATCACCTCCCAAGACTCTCGACGCTACTCGATCGCCATTTCATCAAGCTGAAAGCTGGGGGGAGGGGGAGGCTGTCCATGCGTTGCATCATCCATTCGAGCCTAGTCATCAGTCACCTTGTTTAAAAACCGAATAGCAAGCTGGGGAGATGACAAGCCCCGAGGCAAAGCCACCTGGACCAAATAAGCAGACCCAGATCGACTAGTGATGAGGACAAGGTGGCATTTGAAAAGGCCACAACTAGAAAATACCCTGTATGTTCACCATGGAGCCATCCGGCCGTAACGGCCACCTAAAGCCCCAGTCCGCTGTGCTCGAGGGTGAATCTTTTGGCCATAAGCTAAACGTGATGTGACCCCTACTGAAAACCTGATGGGGCGGAACCAGAGTAACCAGGCCTGCAGGAGCCTTTTACAAACCATAGTACCTCTACTACAATACAACGCAAATGTATATAGTGTCTTCTGCGCCTTGTGTGGATATGCCCGGGTTTGTCATCTCCCCACCTTGCCATTCGGTTTGTGAACAAGGTACCTGATGACTGGGTCCGGATGGGTCAAACAACGCATGGACAGCCCCCTCCCCTACCCCCACTTCGCTTGATGAAATGGCGATCCAGTGGCGTCGGGAGTTTGGGAAGTGACTGTCCGGACAGTGGCGAGGTATTGGTCCTCTGGGTCCAATTCAGCACCCTCGGGTGTGTTCTTGTTGGCAAACGTTTATAGTGTCTTCTATATCAGACAAGATTGGCGCTCGCCCTTTGAGGAGCGCTGGGTCCTGTGCCTCAGTGGGTCCTGTGCCTCAATGGGTCCTGTGCCTCAATGGGTCCTGTGCCTCAATGGGTCCCGTGCCTCGATGGGTCCTGTGCCTCAATGGGTCCTGTGCCTCAATGGGTCCTGTACTTCAATGGGTCCTGTACTTCAATGGGTCCTGTGCCTCAATGGGTCCTGTGCCTCAATGGGTCCCGTGCCTCGATGGGTCTCGTACCCCGATGGGTCGCGTGCCTCAATGGTCCTGTGCCTCAATGGGTCCTGTGCCTTAATGGGTCGTGTGCTTCAACGGGTCCTGTGCCTCAATTGGTCCTGTGCCTCAGAGGGTCCTGTGCTTCAACGGGTCCTGTGCCTCAATGGGTCGTGTGCTTCAACGGGTCCTGTGCCTCAATTGGTCCTGTGCCTCAGAGGGTCGTGTGCTTCAATGGGTCCTGTGCCTCATAGGATTCACCCACCATTACTGGAAGGTCCCTGTCCTCCGTCTTGTTGTACTGGAGACTCAGAGGAAAAAAAAACTACAACTCCTCTGACACCAAGCTCCTCAACAGGCGTCAGGAGCAAAACGGCCAACGCCCACATTGATCGCCAAAACTGGCCTAACCATGGAGATGGCGAACAAAGAAGAAAAAGATATTCTTTCTTTCTTTCTTCTTTCCTTCTTTCTTCTTTCCTTTTTCTTTTTTCTCCTTCTTTCTTTCTTCTTTCCTTTCTTTTTTTCTTTGTTCTTTCTTTTCATTTTTTGTTTTTTTTTCTTTTCTGTCTTTCTTTCTTTCTATCTGTCT
This sequence comes from Monoplex corrugatus, assembly GCA_030674185.1. NCBI lineage: Eukaryota > Metazoa > Mollusca > Gastropoda > Littorinimorpha > Ranellidae > Monoplex > Monoplex corrugatus. Next base: position 13,965,828 of record CM060314.1, on the reverse strand, counting down.
TTCTTTCTGCTTTTCTTTCTCTCTTTCATTCATTCTTTTCTTTTTTCTTCTGTCTTTCTTTCTTCAGTGTTTCTTCTTTCTTTCTTTCTTCTCTCTCATTTTCTTTCTTTTTTTTTCTTTCTTTTTGTCTTTCTTCTTGTTTTCTTTCTTCTCTCTTTCTTTCTTTCATTTCTCTTCTTTTTGTTTCTTTCTATGTTTCTTTCTTTTTTTTTTGGTTTTGTTTCTGTTTTCTTTCTTTTTTTCTTTTCTTTTCTTTTTCTTTGTTCTATCTGTCTTTGTTTCTTTCTTTCTTTTTTGTTTGTTTCTTTCTTTCTCTTAAGACGAAAATTACAGGTAAACTTGAATCAACAGGAGCATGTCCAACGACCGTGTTTACAAAGTTGTTATCAGGGCCCATAAATGCACATTGTTACGAAGCAGGTCGATAATCTCCCTTCGCAGTCTCTGAACTAATGCAACTTTACACAGGGGTAAAAAGCAAACAAACCACACGACCTTGCCTGTGTCTTTCACACGAAGCCAACGTTGTGTCCTTTGGAGATATATTTACAGGAGGTCGTTAATGCTTTTTCACTGTAAACAACTAACTCCTAGCTCAAAAAATGACTGCCAGCATTTTGTTTATTGTATTTATAGTGTTTGTTTTTTTTCCTTTTTTTTAAAAAATTCCAATTGATTCACTAAGCGAAATTCCGGCTGCTCTCCCCTTTCAGAGTGCGTCGCCATAGTGAAGCGCCACCTTTTTTGTCGGTTGATTTGTTTATGTGTGTGTGTGTGAGCGTGTGTGTGAGCGTGTTGTGTGTGTGTGTGTGTGTGTGTGTGTGTGTGTGTGTGTGTGTGTGTGTGTGTGTGTGTGTGTGTGTGTGTGTGTGTGTGTGTGTGTGGTTTCCATTTATGTCTACCTATGAAACTGGATTTTTCTACAGAATTTGGCCTGGCACAATCTCTTTGTTGCTACAGCACCTTGAACATGCGCGATGTCCATACTGAGCATGGGACCTTGGTTTGTTGTCTCATTCAAAAGACAAGCACCTGGTTCACCACTTAACCCTTTGATTCCCGCACCCTATCCACCAACAGCGAAAACGTAACAGGAAGCAGGTGGAATAGGCTGAGGGAATCAAAAGGGTTAAGTTTTTGCTTTGCTAACATGGTTGACAGTGCAGGATATTAGTGGAGAGAGTGCGGGAGTTAAAGGGGTTAAGATCTGGTGGAAGTGGGAAACAGTCCTTGTCCGATCCTTGATTCGAACCCGGGTTTCTCATGTCCCTTAGGCACTTTAACCGCTACTGAGGCCACATATTCTAGTGAAAGAGACTTGTGCCCCTGCCAAGGTAAACCGCCTCCCCCGTCAAATGTGTCCCGGAACAAATGGAGTTCGGAGTTTATTCAAAAGGTGTCTGTGTGTGGTCTGCAGAATGCTGCATAACCCCCTTACCATTGCATTCAACAGACTGTGGTCCCGTTTATTCAGTCGGTGAGAGCGTCATGCCGTGTAATGCAGAGACCCGTGGGTACTACCTTCAGGTGGGACACTGTTTCTTGTTGCTGTTGCTGCTCCTGTTATTGTTGTGTTGTTGTCTTTGTTGTTGTTCTTCTTCTTCGTCTTTCTCCTCCTTCTCTTCTCTTCTCCTTCTTCTTCTTCTTCTTGTTCTTCTTCTTCTTCTTCTTCTTCTTCTTCTTCTTCTTCTTTTCTTCTTCTTCTTCTTCTTCTTCTTCTTCTTCTTCTTCTCTATACTTATTCTTTCTTCTTCTTTCTTCTTCTTCTTCTTGTTCTTCTTCTTGTTCTTCTTCTTGTTCTTCTTGTTCTTCTTGTTCTTCTTGTTCTTTTTCTTCTTCTTCTTCTTCTTCTTCTTTTCTTTCTTCTTCTTCTTCTTCTTCTTCTTCTTCGTTCTTCTTGTTCTTCTTGTTCTTGTTCTTGTTCTTCTTCTTCTTCTTCTTCTTCTTCTTCTTCTTCTTCTTGTTGTTGTTCTTCTTCTTCGTCTTCTACCACTATTTCTACTACTACTACTGCTAACTACTACTACTACTACTACTACTACTACTACTACTACCACTACCACTACTGCTACTACTTCTTCTTCTTCATCTTTGTCTA
>CM060314.1:13943730-13951230 GCA_030674185.1 Monoplex corrugatus | reverse complement strand
TTTGTTTTGTGTGTGTGGTTTGTTTTGTTGCGTCTGTTTTGTGTGTTGATGTTCGTATGCCTTGTGTGTGGCGGTTATGCTGTTAGGTTGTATGTGTTGTTGGTTAGTGTGTTGTGTTCAATTTTGTGCGTATGTGTACTTGATGTGTGGTGGTGTGTGTCTCTTTTCATTTAATGTCTCATCACACATAAATTGTGGATATTAGGTTAACGAATTGTTGTGTGTGTGGGTGTGGGTGGGTAGGTGGATGGGTGGGTGGGTGCGTGTGTGTGTATGTGTGTGTGTGCGTGCGTGCGTGAGTGCGTGCGTGTATGCTTGCGTGTATTGTGTGTGTGTGTGTGTGTGTGTGTGTGTGTGTGTGTGTGTGTGTGTGTGATTGCTTGTCTGCTTGCACGATTGTCTATTTATCGGCACATTTGTTTGTTCTTCCTTTTAGTTTCAGATGGAAACATCTACATCCAGCTCAACAAATCAGATGGAAATCTTTTTTGTTTATTGACTTATCACCATTATGCCATTTGGCATGTATGCCAGCAACGAAGGTTCTCCACTCTTGTCTGTTCAGAACCAGCTTCTGTACAGTACCCCAAGAGTGTTTCAGGGCCTTGAAGTGTCCTAGTTTTCGTGGCAATGTATTTTTGGGTCTTCCTCTCTTACGTCTTTACTCTGTGTCCAGTGAAGGGCAGTCCGGTGATGTTACCAGCCGTCTTCGATTTTATGTGCCTAGTCCATAATCAATCGTCTTTTCATCGTCATCATCATCATGTGCCCTGCCGTATGGCGTTGGCGATCATGGTCCTTCGTATGAATCTATCCCCTGTCGCTGCAAGTAGGCCTGCATCCCCACCCTCTCTGTCTGCAGCCACTCTGCAAGTCCGTCCAATATTTCCTCCCGGGTCTACCTGGTGTTCTCTTTCCCTCCAGCTTTCCTGTTGTGACCAGGTGTTCTAATTCCCATTTCCGTGTAATACGTTCTATGAATGTTGCTTGTCTTTTCCTACTCTTCTTTCTTAATGATCTTCTTGTGTTTGCCTCCTTCAAGACTGTTCGTTTCTTTTGTTTGCTGTCTATGGGACTCTCATCATTTTCTTAGAAACCACATTTCAGTTGCCTCAATTTTGTTCTGACTTTGTGTCTTGACTGTCCTCGCCTCACAACTGTATAACATTATCGGTTCTATCTGACGAGAACTCTCTTCCTGATGTTAATTGATGGGTATTTGTTGGTAAGAATGCTTTTCATCTTCTTGAATGCTGTTTTCGCATGGCCGATTCTACTGGCTGTTTCTGATGTGCATCTACCGTCTTGTGAAATGACCGTTCCCAGATATTTAAACTTACCATGTTGATACTGTTCATAGTCTCTGGACTGTAAATAGTAGTTGGCTAGTGATAGCGTTTGGCGTAGAAGATTCGTACGATTTTTCGTAGGTTCTTTGACATGAAAATCTGGTCTTGATTGTAATTCGTTTATTTGTGTGTGTGTGTGTGTGTGTGTGTGTGTGTGTGTGTGTGTGTGTGTGTGTGTGTGTGTGTGTGTGTGTGTTGTGTGTTTCTGTTTGAGTGTGTGTGTGTGTGTGTTTTCTGTTTGAGTGTGTGTGTGTGTGTGTGTGTTTGTGTGTGTGTGTGTGTTATATCTATTATTATATATATTTATATATATTTATTTGTGTGGTGTGTGTGTGTGTGTGTGTGTATGTGTGTGTGTTGTGTGTGCTGCGTGCGTGCGCGTGCTGTGTGTGTGTATGTTCATATCTGCACACATTTTTTTTAAAGGGTTCATGTATATATTTTAGCAAAGACAAAAATACTTGAATTATGCATTGGTCCAAGTCGTTGAAGACAAAAATGGTATCATTTGGAGTTTGTGTAAGAGAGAAACATTGCAGTCGGATCGACAATTCCATATGCGCTCCATCCAATTTGCCAGTAACGATCTGGCAGACTCTTTAAGCCTGCACGAAAACCTGTGCGCCGGAAAGGTCTTGAAATGGGGGGTAGGAGGGTAGAGGGGGATAAACGGGATCTATGAAACACTAAGCTGAAAACACCAGGATATTAAACATTAAGATGGGCGTGAACAGACCAGTTTTTAACCCTTCGACTCCTGCGCCATGTCCGCCAGCACTCTGCATTATCAGCCATGACAGCAAAGCAGAAACTAAACCCTTTGACTCCCTCACCCTATCCACCAGCTTCCTGCAGGAAGCTGGTGGATAGGATGAGGGAGTCAAAGGGTTAAGATTTTGTTATCGGTGTATAGAGTGCAGGAATCAAAGGGTTATTGTTACGGGCTGGGAAATGTAATTTTGAATTTACGGCTGTCTTTAAAAACAAACAAACCAGCAAGCAAGCAAACAAACAAACCAAAAACAACAACAACAACAACAACAACAATTCAGTGAAGTAAAACTGAAAAAAGGCAAACAAACGAACAAACACAAACAAACACACAAACAAACTAGCTAATCAAAAAACAATGAAACAAAGCTGAAAAAGGCGAACAAACACAAACAAACACACAAACAAACTAGCTAATCAAAAAACAGTGAAACAAAGCTGAAAAAGGCGAACAAACACAAACAAACATACAAACAAACTAGCTAACCAAAAAACAATGAAACAAAGCTGAAAAAGGCGAACAAACACAAACAAACACACAAACAAACTAGCTAATCAAAAAACAGTGAAACAAAGCTGAAAAGGCGAACAAACACAAACAAAACACAAACAAACTAGCTAACCAAAAAACATGAAACAAAGCTGAAAAGGCGAACAAACACAAACAAACACACAAACAAACTAGCTAATCAAAAAAACAGTGAAACAAAGCTGAAAAGGCGAACAAACACAAACAAACAACAAACAAACTAGCTAACCAAAAAACAATGAAACGAAAGCAGAAAAAAGACGAAATACAAAAAACAAAAAATAAAAAAAAAAAAAAAAAAAAAAAAAAAAAACAAAACAAACAACACACAACAAACTAGCTAATCAAAAAACAGTGAAACAAAGCTGGAAAAGGCGAACAAACACAAACAAACACACAAACAAACTAGCTAATAAAAAAAACAGTGAAACAAAGCTGAAAAAGGCGAACAAACAAAACCCCAACCCTGTGGCCAGCCTGAGCTTTGAACCCACGACTTCTGCGTTGTCTGTAGGCGCTGAAATCAGGTGAGGTGGTAGAGATCTCTCTACCTTTGGGTCATCTTCATCACTGCTTTACATTACTCAAGCGTGAAAAAGGTTCAGTACCCAGTTATAGCTGGGTAGATTAAAGGTCACTCACTGGCTATTTGTTTGTCTTGTTCGTTTGTTCGTTTGTTTGTTTGTTCGTTTGCTTGTTTGTTTGTTTGTTTATTTTGTTGTGTTTGTTGTTTGTTTTGTTTGTTTGTTTGTTGTTTGTTTGTTTGTTTGTTTGTTTGTTTGTTTGTTTGCGAGTTCGTATCTCTTGAACCCGGGCAGTACAATCACACGCCAGGCGATCTTCCCACTTCGCCACGAGGACCTCTATATGTCTGACTGTGCTGTGTTCAGACTGAGGAAGTCTATCAGACAGTTACTGGCAGACAATAACAATGAAAATGATATTTATAACAATGATGAAAATGATAACAATGATGAAAATAATGAAATGATAACAATAATGAACAGTGATGAAAACAATAATAACAATGATGATAATAGACACTGACAGTGTCAGCTGTCAACTTGCTCCATTCTTGAAGCACCCCGACATTCCCATCATCATCATCATCATCATCATCATCATTATCATCATCATGTGCCTGTGGCATGGCGTCGGCGATCATGGCCCTCCATACGAATCTATCCCTTGTCGCTGCGAGTACATCTCCCACCCTCTCTGTCCTCAGCCACTCTGCAAGTCTGTCCAATTTATTCTACTCCTCCTCCTTCTTTTCCTTCCGTAACCCCGTCAGTCATTGAGCACCGCACTAAAGAAGTATTTACCGTTTTTTTCAGCTCTTTGACTCACAACCGATGAGAACTGATGCAACTGAAAGAGCGGCTACAGACACAGATTGAATAGCATGCTGCAGGACACTGGCTGTGTCTGTGTACAAATCTCCATCTAGTCAATTGGAACCCTGTCGCTTTCTGGCAACAAGAGGATACTGCAATTGCGAATTTCGAGTATGATTAAATGGGAATCATCGTACAATTCCACATGCTTTCTACCCAAATCTGCCGGCATTATTTGGCCAACAGGCCAGTTGTTGCATTGTGAACTGTGTTTGCAATCAGTGATTTACGTCTTGAGTCCACTGCTCTATCGACTGATTTACGGACTTCGTACGTCTACCAGACAATTGCTGACAGATTGTGGCAAAGCATATATATAGGTGTCAGCAACGATTTTACGGTATATTGGTAACAGTAACATTAAAGAAATTTATATTGGTGTCAATAACGAATTTAGATTGGTGTCAGCGACGAATTTACATTGGTGTCAGCAACGAGTTTACACTGGTGTCAGCAACGAATTTATATTGGTGTCAGCAACGAATTTATATTGGTGTCAGCAACGAATTTATATTGGTGTCAGCAACGAATTTATATTGGTGTCAGCAACGATTTTACATTGGATCCAGCAACGAATTTAAAATTGGTCGGCAACAGATTTACATTGGCGTCAGCAACAGATCTACATTGGTGTCAGCAAAGAATTTACATTGGTGTCAGCAAAGAATTTACATTGGTGTCAGCAAAGAATTTACATTGGTGTCAGCAACGAGTTTACATTGGTGTCAGCAACGAATTTACATTGGCGTCAGCAACGAATTTACATTGGTGTCAGCAACGAATTTACTTTGGCATTAGCAACGAATCTATATTGTGTCAGCAACAAATTTACATTATGTTAGCAACGGATCTAGATTGGTGTCAGCAACACTGGATCCAGTAACGAATTTAGAAATGTTCAGCAACAGATCTATGTTGGCGTCAGCATCAAATCTACACTGGTGTCAATAACGGTGTCAGTAACCCATCTATTTTAGTATAAGCTGTGGATCTGCTTTTGTGCAGGTCACTCATATGTTTTGGTGAAGGCAAATAGCAATCCTGTGTATATACATATTGGTGCAACGTCCAGTTTGGCAAGACGGCAAAAACAGACAGAAAGAAGCTGGACAAGACTGGTTCGTGTAACAGATATTTCCCCTGTGACCTGCAAGTTTCCGTGACTGAGAGAATATTTTCTAGTCAGCGGGTTGAGGTTGGTTGCCTCTTTGTATTCAACCGTGAACTTAAGATCTCATGTTTCAGGTTCAATTCACCCCTGTGCTGCATAAAGATTGGCTTGTTCACCGCCTGTCTTAATGCTCCTATCATTCTGATGGCGTCCAGGTTTCCTAACTTCCGTTTATTTTCCCCATTTTCAAGATCTTGCCTACACTAAGGGTTTTGGCGTAGGCTAAAGGAGTCTGCCCCGTAACTGCTGGCTGATCTGCGTGGAGCGCGTATGGAGCTGTCCAAGTGCGATACATATCTTTATCTTAAACTATTGTCAGCGTGTCCAATATATACGGTCCGCCAATCAGACTACAAATCTGTTTTGGCAATAGGTTTACTGACTGACTAACCGACTGACTGACTGACTGACTGACTTGCTTGCCTGCTTGCTTGCTTGCTTCTTTCCTTCCTTCCTTCCTTCCTTCCCTTCCTTCCTTACTTGCTTGCTTACTTACTTATTTGCTTGCTTGCTTGCTTACTTACTTACTTCTTTACTTACATACTTACTTACTTACTTATTTATTATTATTATTATTATTATTAAGGGCATTTAGAGCGCCTAATCTTTCTGGAAAGCCCTAAGCGCTTACAAACTGTACAATACACATTACATCGAACATAGAAACATAGGCCTAATATAATTTTCATCATACATGGCGGACCTCTGTCACTCCATCCCACAAGCACATACACACCGTTAATAATATCAAATATTAGTACCTACTCTCTGGCACACACACACATATCCTCCTCCCACCCCGAGACATATCTATAGGCGCACAGCAATAACATACACAGAAGCACGCTAGCGCGCAGACAGCATAGCTCTTTTAGGTTAATAAATTTCAGAGAGGAAAGAGATGCGTTTTCAAGCCAGATTTAAATGACTGAAGACTTGTTTTGTGCCTCAGCGGGTAGGGAAGTGAATTCCATGAGGAAGGGGCTTGAAAAGAAAAGGATCGCTCACCATATGATTTTGTTCGAAAAGTTGGGATTCGAAATAAGCGGGTATCGGCTGAGGTACGAAGATGACGAGATGGAACGTATAGTTGAAGATATTCAGACAGGTAAGAGGGAATAGAATTGTCGAAGTATCTGAAGCACTGAACAGCAATTTTATGTTGGATCCTTTTCAACACAGGTAACCAATGCAAGTCTTGGAGAAGAGGAGAGACATGCTGAAATTTGGAAGACCGAAATACTAGCCGAGCGGCATGGTTCTGTACTTTCTGAAGTTTGTCAAGGAGCTGTTTTGGGGAACCAGACAGAAGGGAATTACAATAGTCAAGACGAGAAAGAACGAAAGCACAAACTAATATTTTAGTAGCTTCGAGAGTAAGGAGATGACGGATGGAACCTATTCTACGAAGTTCAAGGTAACAGACACGACAGATGTTTGAGACATGCTGCTGAAAGTTAAGAGTGTTGTCGATGGTGACACCTAGATTCTTAACTTTTTGGGAGAGGGTGATGTCTGTCCCATTCAGTGATATGGAAGATGGAATTAAGTCACAGTTGAGAAGTTTTTTAGGAGTAATGAAAATCATTTCAGTTTTGTCTTGGTTTAGTTGTAATTTGTTGCAAGTCATCCAGTCTTTCACGTCGGAAATGCAGGCTTTAGTGGTTTGTACGATGTTGTTTACATTAGAGATGGGACCAGAATTGTAAATTTGATTGTCATCTGAGAAGCTATGATGTGATACAGAATGGCGGAGAATAATATTTGCGAGAGGCTGCGTGTACAAAACAAAGAGAACTGGACCCAGGACGGATCCTTGAGGAACGCCATATCTGAGGGCTGAGGGAGGTGAGGGCAAGCCATTTACAGATACAGTCTGTGTGCGGTCAGAGAGATATGACTGAAACCAGGAGAGAGCGGAGCCAGAAATTCCGTAGCAGTTGTGGAGGCGCCAAAGCAGTATCTCATGGTCTATAGTGTCGAAGGCAGCAGACAAATCTAAGAGAGAGAGAAGAGAAATGTCACCATCATCAAGGGATGTCAGAAGATCGTTCACAATTTTCAATAAAGCAGTTTCAGTGCTATGTCCTGATCTATATGCTGACTGATTGGGATATAATAAATGGTTTGATTCAAGATGTTCTAGAAGTTGGTGTAAAATAATTTTTTCAGTTACCTTGGAAAGAAAGGGGAGATTGGAGACAGGCCGGTAGTTTTTGAGAATATCTGGATCAAGAGAAGGTTTCTTTAGGAGAGGTTTGACAATAGCTGATTTGAATGAGC
>CM060314.1:13923730-13936230 GCA_030674185.1 Monoplex corrugatus | reverse complement strand
AGGGAAAGAGAGAGAGAGACAAACAGACAGACAAAGAGGTAGTCTGGATTTACATACTGCTTCGCAATGAGTGACACACACACTCACCCATACTTCCATCATATACTTTTAATTATAGGCCCCACATATTCTGGAAAAGGCAACCGTCAACTTTGTAGAGGGGAGACTATCCGCAGCCCAGCGAGTCACAGATGGCGGATGGTTTTCGATATGGAGGTTAGCTGAGAAAAAAAAAAAAAAAGAAGAAAAAAAAAAAGCCAGGCTTGCCTGGACAAATAAGCAGTCTTGGACCAACCAGCAATGGTTTTTGCAGGACAGGGCGGGGTGGTTGGTTACTTTGCAAGGCTACAGCTAGAAAATAAGCTATATTATTTACATCCCATGACAACCCCTCTGACCACCATAGCAGCAAGAGCATAAACTTTACAACCCTTTGACCATAAACTGTACAACCTCTCTGACCACCATAGCATCAGGAAGATAAACTATACCACCCTCTGACCACCATGGCAAGCAGGGAAGATAAACTATACAACCCTCTGACCACTATAGCATCAGGAAGATAAACTATCAACCCTTGACCACTATAGCATCAGGAAGATAAATTATGCAACCCTCTGACGACGATAGCAGCAGGAAGATAAACTATACAACCCTCTGACCACTATAGCATCAGGAAGATAAAACTATACAACCCTCTGACCACTATAGCATCAGGAAGATAAACTATACAACCCTCTGACCACTATAGCATCAGGAAGATAAACTATACAACCCTCTGACGACGATAGCAGCAGGAAGATAAACTATACAACCCTCTGACCACTATAGCATCAGGAAGATAAACTATACAACCCTCTGACCACTATAGCATCAGGAAGATAAACTATACAACCCTCTGACACGATAGCAGCAGGAAGATAAACTATACAACCCCCTTACCATAATAGCAGCAGACAGGAATTGGGAGGCGAAAAATACGACCATTATTCATCGCCTGATGTCACCTGACTACGATGAGACGATGAATGCAAGAAGAACTGTATATTCATTCATACACATGTACATTCATTAAATTCACACGAGACAGAAGCAAGATTTAAGAGGTCTGTGAGACAGAGACACAGACACACACCAGTGCCAGCCCTCAGGCACCCATCCATACCAGTTGGTCGGTGACTCAAAAGCAGTTCAGGCACACTTCCGCACACCCCATAAAACACATCATGGGCCACACGCCATTGCAAGAGGAGACGGTAGCGTAGCAGCTGGGCTGGCTGTGCGCGTGCTGTGTGCTATTGCGCGTGCGACAAAAAACGTAAACGATAGTCAGCTGAACTAATCCTGGGGTCTTCGTGTGGTGAGGTCACAGTCCTCCCAACCACGTGAGGACACAGAGTGTCAAAGAGGTCGGCTTGCAAGGGAAGACCACAACTGTTTCAATTCATCACACAACGGGACAACTTGGACAAGGCAAGATCGTGTGATGAATGATGCTAATTCGCTCTCTCTGTGTTTTCGATTCAGCGACTCGTGTGTGTGTGTCGGAAAGAAGCTGACTGCTTATGAGCAGAACACACTTGGTGGTGGTGAAAAGAGATCTAGATGTATGTGTATGAAGTCTGAGGTTTGAAAAGACGTGTGAAGCTAACTAGCTATAGCTCTGTGGCCTGTGCCTCTGTCTTTCTTTCTCGCTGTCTTGTTCTGGCATATTGCCCCCACTGTGTCGTGAATCGTTTCTCCCCCTGTCTCCATCTTCTGAGATCTGACAGAGACACAGAGAGAGCTGGGGTAGGGGGAAACTAATAGGCTTGGTTTGTGCCGAAGAGAACGCCAGAGATTCAATACTGGTTTGTGTGTGTGTGTGGAAGTAAAGAGGTTACCTACAGATGCGGAAACAAGTGCGATGCGTTTACTCTCTTGATTGTGACACCGATTCAGTTCAGTAAAAGCCCCAGACTTATTCTAAATATTATTCAGGGAGCCCCTTACGTATAGTCTAAGGTTCAGCGACTTTGTGTGGTCGTTTATGTCGGATCGTAAAGTCTAACATAAAATTGGTCTTTCTGGCGTTTGCTGTTGGGGATTTCTTAGATTCAGAATTTTAGAACACAAGAGACTTGTGTCAAATTTTTAAGGCTGACGTGGAAAAGTGTAGTCCTAACATATCACTGACGGGAATCCCTTAACTGAAACATGTAACACAAAATAATGATTTGATGATATAAAATGTTACTGTTAATTATAACTGAAACGATAAACTCCAGCAGCAGTCTGAATGACACATGCTACAATTTTGATTTATGGATGACAGAACGATCACTAGTTCGTTAAAAAAATGGAGTTACTGCTACGATGTACATGTACTATATGTATACAGTCAAAAACCGGTAGATGTTACACTGTGGTAGGCAGGTTTGTTGTTTTTTGGATAGAGCCATGGACTGACGATCTGATATATCGAGTTCAGTCCCGGCCCGCAACATTAAAAAGTGGCCTGTTTGCTGCCCATGTTTCCATCATTCTGGTGGTGTCAGCCTAGTGTTCCATAAGTCAGACCCTTCTCCTTGCCTCTCCATTCTGTCAGGGAGGTCTGCCAGATAATTGCTGGCAGATTCGGGTGGCGCGCATATGGAATTGTCCGATTGCGATGAATTCTCTTGAAAAAATTCCAGATTTATGCAGTAGGCAACAACGAGCAAACGACTGAGTGGAACCTGAAACTCTTTGAAATAGAATATCACGATCGTGTGTGTAGTTAAAGACACGAGACGGGCACAGATTGCTGGCTGAAATAAGCCTTTGTACATTTGTAAAATGCCTTTGGACCGAAAATTTGTGTCTGTCGTGTTCCGTCAATTCAATACATATGTATTCTTTTTAGAAAATGTTACTGGTTCTGTTTACTTGAACAGTAGCAATGCCTTTGAATAAAGAGAGAGAGAGAGAGAGAGAGAGGAGAGAGAGAGGAGGAGAGAGAGAGAGAGAGAGAGAGAATAGCATTACAGACTACCTTAAGAGAGAGAGACAAGAGAGAGAATGGCATTGCGGGTACCTTAAATCAGCCACTTTGTCTAGCGCCTGTACTTGCTGACCTGAAACACACGAAAACAGAATGAGAACGCGTATTTAACCCTTGGAGTCCCGCATCCTATCCCCCAACTGCAAAAAAACTAACCCTTTGACTCCCTCACCCTACCCACCAGCGTCCTGCAGGAAGTTGGTGGATAGGATGAAGGAATCAAAGGGTCATGCAGTAAGCTGGTGGATAGGGTGAGGAAGTCATAGGGTTAAGTTTTTAGCTTGCTATCATGGTTGACAATGAAGGATGCTGGTGGACAGGGTGCGGGAGTCAGAGGGTTAATACATGATACAAGAACAGGCGCATGTCAGTAATGAACGAACTACGTATTCTGATCCTATCTGTGTGTGTGTGTGTGTGTGTGTGTGTGTGTGTGTGTGTGTGTTGTGTGTGTGTGTGTGTGTGTGTGTGTGTGTGTGTGTGTGTGTGTGTGTGTGTGTGTGTGTGTGTGTGTGTGTGTGTGTGTGTGTGTGTGTGTGTGTGTGTGTGTGTGTGTTGGTTCGTGTGGGCCTGAACTGTGGCAGTTACGTTGATTTAGATACGCCTGTTAGACCAGTACGTCACGTTGAGTTGTATAAGATATGTTGACTTATGAGTCCACAGCTGGTACACGTTCCTGCTACTTGGCAACAGTCACTGTGTACACATATCGTGAAAGCCGTGTGTTAACCTCGGTCTGCAGGGGGACCACAACAGATAATGGTAATAATGATGTTTTGGGTAGCGCCACATCTGGTAAAGCAAGCTTCTTTGTACTTAATGTTATGCTTAAAAAAATGTTTGAAGTCAACGGTGCACTTTACAGAATATTGTACATTAATACATGAGTCAGCAAATAGATCAACAAAAATATGAATTCGCTCGCTATGAACTGAAAATAATAAATAAATAGATAATAAATAAATGAATAAATAAACGAACTGATAAAATAAATCAGTGATATGAGCAAGATATGACATAGAACAAGAAAAGACATCAACAGGATCATGCTCGTGCACGTTTGAAAAACTCGTCCATATGAACGCTAACACATGTGCCAACACACATACAGACACACACACACACACAGATGCGCAGGTATATGCATAAACACACATACACACAACACACACACACACACACACACACACACACACACACACACACCACCACACACACACACCAACACACATATTTTATATATATATATATATATATATATATATATATATATATATATATATATATATATATATACCGACGCAAACAGCTACACAGAGATCAGTCAGTGATATCAGATTTTGCTTTGAGTATATTACACACAGCAACCTAGGCGCGCCGATTCAGGGGCGGATGATGATCTTGATAGAGGGGAGGGTTTTACGAAATGTTGGGGGGGGGGGGGGGAGGGGAGTCTGGGGGCTAATTCCCCTGGTTTCAGTTTCAGATTCAGTTTCAGTTTCACAAGATGACGTCTCCGCGCTCGGAATGAATTCCATATGCACTAACGACAGGTGCACGGTATGGTGATGATGGCACAAGCCTTAAGCCTGCACATAAACCCATGAGCTGGCCAGGTCTGAGGCCCTACCTAGCCTATGTTTTACCTAGTCTATATTTTGTACTGGTATTTTATCAGCCCACCACTGGAATAATTGAATTGTACTTACACTTATCCCTAATGCTGTTGTAAAAGCACATAGCTCTAACAGTACCAAATAGAAAAATGTTAGAAAAAACACTTATCTTTCATTATTCTTGCTCTTCTTGCACATGTCACCACAGCAGAGATCACCAAATGGAAGAGACAAGCCTGAATTCTTTTGCTACAGGACTGCCAATGATTAATTGTTTGATTTGGAACCATTAGGATGGTAGTATTTGAAACCATAAATCCCCCTGCTGTGGTGGGCGTGATGAATTGCATTAGCATTTCATTAACATTTTTATTACCTATTGGCTGGTCTCATGGCTGTGTGTGAAAGACAAGGAGGGAGGGAGAGATAGAGAAGGAAGGGTGGAGGGCAGACAGACAGACAGAGAGAGAGAAGAGAGAGAGAGAGAGAGAGAGAGAGGGATATTAGATTTTAAAGTAACAGCATGTTTATACACCCTAACAGACACACACACATACATATCTGCTCTCAGATACATACGTATATATGGACAATCAAATCTGGTTTCCTCTCACGGGGCCCAGCAGATAGGCTAGACAGAGTATGATTGAAGCGTCTGGCTTGCTACTTAAAGTAGGAATTATGGAGTTATTATACCTATATATATATAATGGAAAATGTGGCGTACAATTTTAAGTGTTTATGGAGCAGTGTTCTTTGAACGATATTATTACATTTATCTCTAATGCTGTTGTGAAAGAGATACCTCTGACAGTGGTAAACAGAAATGTTAGAAAAAACGTTTTCTTTCATTGTAGTTACACTCATCTGTAATGTTGTTGTAAAAGCAGATTTATACTCAACCAGTGCTAAACAGAAGAATGTTAGAAAAAGCACTTATTTATATTCATTGTATTTACACTTATCCCTAATGCTATTGTAAAAGCAGATAGCTCTAACAGTACCAAATAGAAGACTATTAGATAAAACACTTTTTTAATTTATTATTCTTGCTTTTCTTGCACATGTCACCTCCTGGAACAAAGTTTATCCAAGGATTGAAATATAAGCCATTTGTTACACTCTGTCGATGGAATCATGTAATTTGTTTAAGCTTCGTTATATGTTTATCGTAGAACAATTGTCCTTCCTAATATTACGTTACTTGCCTCCTTAACAGCAGTTCAACTCTTGGATAGCGTAGGAGGGATTTCCGGAGAACCTCCTCTTCTCAATCCCCAGTAATCCGCCCCGCTGTTATAATTTAAGTACGAATTAATTTTCGTTCACCTGTGCAGCCAAAACCTGAGCGGTATTCCTGCTACAGGCAGCAGCAAGTAAGTGATGCCGAGGGCTGTTCCCTCACACTAGGCAATTGTATGAAATGTTGTATCGAGGTAAAACCAGGTTATCAGTTTTAAAAAAATAAGATACTTTCGTGCCAAATGCATGCGCTATACGTATACACTAGGCCACAGAAAAACCAGCAAGATACATGTTGTAAAAGATTGCCGAAAAATGTCAAACTGTCCGTTTATAGATAAACATAACGACACCAGTTTATGCTGGGCTGTCTCCTCCAACTAGTCACTTATATCAAAATTGTATTGAGGCAAAACCAAGTAATCAGTTACAAAAATAAGCTTTCTTTCGTGCTACACACATGCGTTTACATACGAAATAGGCCACAGAGAAATCTAGGCAAGATACCTTGTAAAAGATTACCGAAAATGTCAAACTGTCCATTTATAGAAAAACACGACAATAGATTATGAATAGTGTATAACCAGTTTTTGTCTGAACAACAAAAAGAAGAAAAAAGCAATGTAGAAGGGTATGCGAAGCCACGGAAAAATGTCAAACTGTTCATTTATAAAATAACGACTCTAGAGATAAATAACATATCACCAATTATGAGAATGAATAGCATATCACCAGTTTATGTTTGAACAGACAAAAAGAAGAGTAAAAATAACGTGTAGAGGATTGAAGGACATTAAAAAACGATAATAATAAAATTAAAAATTAAAAAACAAAAAAGAAAGAACACGAGGAAAAAAAGAGAAAATATAACGGTACTCCGTGCATCTGCATGCAACATAGTTAGAAACAAAGCTTATTTTCGTCAACTGTACATGTACAGTCAAAACCTAGTGGGTTAGACGATCCCACTGTAGGAAACAGAGAGATGGGTACAGGGTGAAAGCTGACATTGGAGATCACTGGTCGTTTTTTTTCATCGGTACTCGTCCTGTTTTTCTTCTTCCATTCGCTGTCTACATGGTCAGCCACATTGAGTTTTTGTGTTGTGGTCAGGCCACTTTTGTTATTTTATTATTATTTATTTATTTATTCATTTAGTTAGTTAGTTATTATTCATTTATTTGTTATTTGTTATTTGTGTATTTATTTTTTTGTTTGTTGTTTGTTTATTTATTTGTTTATTTTTTGTTAGGAATTTTTTTTGCGGTTTTTTTTATCGGCTGCTCTGTTGAAGCACATGATTTGGTGCTGCTCCAGCCGTGAAGGGACCTCTGTGGGCGAATGCTTTCTCGGCTGATGTAGAAGACTGTATAGACATTTGGTTATATTGAGGGTTACCGTGGTTTTGTTAGAAGGCGCCTGCCGGCCCGACACCTCTGACTTCTGCCATCTAGGTTCTTTGTAGGAGTTACCCCAATCTTAGCTCATGGCCAAACGACCTATCTTGTGAGGGCAGAGTACTAGGACTATAGGCGGTCCTTACTCATCTGTTCACTTCAGTTCACATTGCTTAAGCCCAGCCGACTACTAGAGCCATATCAGGGCTAACACCACGTCAGCTTACTCACCTGTAGGCTATAGTACGGGTACTTTCTATGTGTGCCTTGCAAAGTGCTACCACCCCTCCTGGTATTGTCCTGATGGAAATATCATTGCCAGTCGGTGCAGAACTGTTTGTTTGTGCAGGCAAGCCCTGACTTATTTCACAGCTAACCTTCGTATCTGAAAGCCATTCACCACCTGTGACTCGCACGTTTGGGAATGGAGACCTCATTACCAAGGTGGAGGTAGCTTTTCCCCATGTCTGTACTCGTCAAACTGGTGTGGGTCTATCGTGTTGTGCTAATGTACAATATCCGAAACAAGTGTGACTGCCCGCGTTCAAGCAAACAGGAACCAGAAAAAACGCGAGAAAAGAATCAGAACGCGTATTTAATACAACCAGACAAAACAGGCGCAACCTTTCGGCCAACTGGCCTTTGTCAAGCGTAAGATCACAAACAAACAAACACCAAATACAAAAATCAGGAAAAAAAAGACTGAAACTTCCATGTTGATTCGTCCAGTGTGAGAAAAGGACTAAACGTGTATTTGTATTTGTTGTTTGTTTGTTTGTGATCTTACGCTTGACAAAGGCCCTTAACTCCTGACACTCTAAGGGGGCCGGGCCGCATCCAGGTCATGACTGCTGGATGCCCCTCTGCTGTCATGTTGTGCTAATGTACAATATAGTAGTCTATTTAATTTCACGTACTTGAGGTAGCTTTTCCAACATCTGTACTCGTGAAACTGGTGTGGGTCTAATCGTGTTGTGTCGATGTACAATATATTAGGCTTTCTAACTTCACGTGCATCAACTTTGTGTGTTGTCGTGTCTGTCTGTCTCCATTACTTCGTCATCACCTCAAGAACGACCAAAACATGTCAAGTACATCGACTGTAACTCCACGATTGTCACATCAGCAGCAACGTCAGTCGTGTTTTGTCTTAGTGTGGAAAATGTACGTGTGAACAGATTTATACGGAGAGTCAGCCTTGCCAGCCTGTGACAGTCTTGTACTGATGATAGTCCTGATATAAATCAGCTCCCCTACGTAAACCCGGTGAACGTCAATGTGAGGTAAGTCGGAATATAACGTCACCGTTTCTATGACGTCACAGTTTACGGAATAGTGCATGTGTGCATGTGATGTTGTCGCTCTTAAAGGTGTAGGCCTACTGCTGCTGCTGCTGCTGCTGCTACTACGACCACTTGTTGTTGTTGATGGTGGTGATAATGGTGGTGTGTGTGTTGTTGCTGTTAGTTGCTGCCGCCGTCAATAAGACCATTGGAATTTAGAGTTTAGAGTGAACGCATGCAAATTGTTTTTAATGGAAAATTGGACGTTTGGATTTTATGGGTTAATCAATGGTGACATGGAATATAGAGATACGACCCAGTCGTGCCTTTGTGTTATGTTACCGTGCTGTTTTGTGGATTTGACAGTGTGATGTTCTTGAGTTTCTGCTTTTTTGCGTGGTTATTTCTTTCTTGGTATCCTTTTTTCCTTTGTTTCTTCTTCATCCCCCCCCCCTGCCCATATTTTGTATGTATATTTGTATGTGTATATATATGTGTGCTGTGTGTGTGTGTGTGGTGTGTGTGTGTGTGTGGTGTGTGTGTGTGTGTGTGTGTGTGTGTGTGTGTGTGTGTGTTAATACATTAGTCAGAGAAGAACATATTCAACAATGATAAATAAACAAATAACCAGATAATTTTTTTTTACAAAAAAGTGAATAAAAAAATGAAACAATGGATAATATTTCAAATTAAACTAGAGAAATAAACGAC
This sequence comes from Monoplex corrugatus, assembly GCA_030674185.1. Classification (NCBI taxonomy): domain Eukaryota; kingdom Metazoa; phylum Mollusca; class Gastropoda; order Littorinimorpha; family Ranellidae; genus Monoplex; species Monoplex corrugatus. The sequence continues at coordinate 13,926,959 of CM060314.1, read as the reverse complement.
TGCAATGCAGAATACAAATAACACGAATAAGACAGTAACATTGAATTAAAATAAGAACAAAAGAAAGAATCAAGCAAACCATTCAAAAGGTTACCTCCTCTGTCTTGTCCAGTTCCTCGTCAGTCATAAAAGCCCTTTCGCCAATCCAAAGGGCATGTTAACTCCGCCAAAGTGACCCAGCAGCAGTGCACAATCACCTCTGGTGGGTGGCCTGGCGGTCGGTTTTACGCATTCACTCCTAGGAATTTACTGGAACTCGACTTTTTCTGTCCCGTTTTCTAAACTATTTGCCAGAGCATTGGGTTTTGTGCAGGCTCAAGGAGTCTGCCAGATAATTGCTGAACGCATATGGAATTTTCTGAGTGCGATGAATCCGTCTTGAACAAATTGCAAACTCCAAACTAAACCACTGTATTGGCCATTATGAAAAAAAAAATTGTCCAAGGCTCCGAGTTTGGTCAAATGGTGCAGAAATGAGACAGGGAAAAAAAGAGAAAAGATTTGACAGGGCAGGTTAAAATCAAAACAAATCAAAACAAAATAAAACAACCCATCCCTCCACCATTTCGCTGGCGCACTTAAAAGCCATATCAAAAAGGCTGACGGAGTGCACCTTAAATATTTAGACACGTCACAGGAAGCACTTTCTACAATGGAATCAAAGGATTTCCTGTCTCTCTTCAGGCGAGATTTGAAGAGCTGTCGTCTACAGTGGCGTTTTGCCTGGTAGAAATTGTTTTCTTTAGACAGAGCTAAGGACACAAGATCCCATATCTCCAGTTCAATCCCAGCCGAGAACGTTAAAACTGTCCTGTTCGCTGCCCACCTTAATGATTTTTTGTTTTTGGTTTTTTTTTTTTCATTCTGGTGGTGTCAGTTTAGTGTTTCATAAATCCCTCTTCCCACCCACACCTTTTCCTACCTACGGTTTCGTGCAGGCTCAGGAGTCTGCCAGATTAACACTTTGACTCCGCTACCATGTTCACCAACATCCTGCGTTGTCAATCATACTAGCAAAAGCAAAAACTTAACCCTTTGACTCCCTCACCCAATCCACCAGCTTCCTGCCTGAAGGATGCTGGTGGATAGGGTGAGGGAGTCAAAAGGGTTAGGTTTTTGCAATTGTTGGATCGGGTGCGGGAGTCAAAGGGTTAATACTGACAAAGAGCTGTAGAAGGATCACCTCAGCTGCTCCCCAATTCCCAGGTTGTGCGTGAACCCCTATTGGGGTATACATGCGTAGTTTGATTGATGAATTTATTCAAGTATTTTATGTCAGACACCCAACCTCAAGTGATATGGCGACGGGGATAACCATCCCAGTAATATACTGACACCACCAGAACAACAATAAATGTTAAGATGGGACGGCCAGTTTTAATGTAGACACCCCGGGATTCGAACCACAACCATCAGCATGTGAATCCGACCTCAACCAACTGAGCTACTGAAGTTCATGCAATGTAGCAGGACATCAAATACTCATGTTAAAGCTCCTGTAAGCCATGCAGTGTTGGTGGCTTGTGGAACCTGAAAACGTCCAGCAAGAAACAACGTCCATCGAAGACGGAGTATGCAGAATGTGCAGCAACATTATACCTGCACAGTGCGACCCATGCGACGTGCCATACCCGTTTTTGAGAAAGAGAAAACAACATTGCTTGAAAAAAGTAACAAGATCAAACGAGCAAACGGCAAGAATAAACAAAAACTTAACAGTTCTCTTGCGCATAGTCATGTCTCTTGTCGGCTGTAAACAATTTATTGCCGTGCTGTCTGCTAGCTGTCTGTCTGTCTGCCTGCCTGCCTGCCTGTCTGCTGCTGTCTGTCTGCTTTCTCTGTCTCTTCTCTCTTCTCTCTCTCTCTCTCTCTCTCTCTCTCTCTCTCTTTTGCTCTCTTCTCTCTCTCTCTTTTTTTCTCCTTACTCTCTCTTTCCCTCTCTTTTCTTTCTCTCTCTCTCCCCTCTTTCTCCTCTCTTTTTTTCCTCTATCTCTCTCTCTCTCTCTTCCCCTCTTCTTTGTGCTTTTGCTCTCTCTCTCCCTCCCTCCCCTTTTCTCTTTTCTCTCTCTTCCCTCTCTCTCACAGACACACACACACACTCACACATACTCTCACCTTCCCTCCCTCCCTCTTTCTTTCTTTCTCTTTCTCTTTCTTTTAAAAGAAGGAGAGATGGATGGCAATATTTGCAGAGCTATCATAAAGACTTCCATTTCATCCAGGCCATTCAAACTACACAGGTGCTCTCGATAGCGCTTCACATTTTGCGCTGGCGCACGCGCGCACATACACACACACATGAGCACACACACACCCATAAACGCACGCACTCACGCTCACACCACACGCAGCACACACGACACAACACACACGCAACACACACACACGTACACACACACACACACACACACACACACAACACACGCACAACACACGCAACACACCACACACACGCAACCACGCACGCACACACACACACGCACACACACACCACACACCCACACGTACAAAAACCACGACACACCGCCCACACACACACCGTACACACACACACACACACACGTCACACACACACACACACACACACGTACACACACACACAACACACACACAACACACACACACACCACACACACCACACACACCACACACACACACACACACACCACAGCACGCACCACAACACAGCGCACACACACAGCAAAACGGGACAGAACAACAACAGCAAGACCAGACAACACACAGAGACAGACACACAACAAGAGACAGACAGACAGACAGAGACAGAGAGAGACAGACAGACAGAGAGAGACAGACAGAAGAGAGACAGAGAAGACAGACAGAGACAGAGAGAGACACACAGAGAGACACAGAGACAGACAGACAGAGACAGAGACAGACAGACAGAGAAAGATAGAGAGCGGTTTCGTAGCATCGTTAATCTAATCTTTCTACCAAGATGCTGCACTGTTGACAAGGCCTGATCAGCATTTTCCATGTTTACTGGAACAAACCTTTAAGTGCAGAGCGAGATTGCTGGTGAAGAAAAAGAAGGTAAAAGAAACAACGAAATTTCAAGCCATTCTAACAATCTCACTTTTTATATAAAAAAAAATTTTAATTGCAGAAATGTTTATAAAGAAAAGAGGGAAGTTTCAAGCCATGTGATAATCTCACTATTTATAAAAATATTGCAAACATGTTTATGATGAAAAGAGAAGCAAGATTG
>CM060314.1:13903730-13908730 GCA_030674185.1 Monoplex corrugatus | reverse complement strand
ATTCCGAAACATACAGAAAACTTCAACGGAAAAAAAGAAAAGAATATTGAGTAAACATATCAATGCATTCACCCACATAATCTAAGGACATGCCCCTGGCGTTGACCACTCCGTCCAATTTATCACTAGGGGATTAAAAAAAAAAAAAAAAACCCAATACAAATTTAAACATAACTAAGGACACTAAAGCATATGAAAACGCGCCTAAATTAACTCAAACTGCTTCTGCACCTCACTTTTCCCTGTAGTTAAAAATGCACTGTAATACATTTACCCGATTGTCAATCCAAAGATAAAGTATGTAAGACTTTATTGAACACATACAGGTGAATGGACCAGCTAGGTAGAAAACGACAGAAAGAAATGATAGAAAGGAAAGGAACCAGGCAGAAACAAAGAGAGTGACAAAAAGAGGAAATTTCTAGCACAGAATTTCCCAGAAGGTGGGAATACTGTTTACACTGAACGAACCCTCGGCCACACGGGGGCAATATGTTAATTGGTCAAAAAAAAAAAAAAAAAAAAAAAAAAAACCTAACCAAACAAAACACCACAAAACCAGCCAACCAACAAAATAAACAAACGAACAATAGAAAAACTCCCTCTCAATCCTGTGTCTCTTACACAACACATGCACATACACACGTAACACAGATATTTAGACGAAGGCTTCATGAACACAACAGTATGACACAGCTAGTAAGCAAAACACAGAAAGAAAATGATATCAATACGAAAAACAGCACATAACACAAGCAGAGTGACAACACAAAGGCTCAGACACACAGACTTATGTACTAGATACACCTAAAGCATAACACCACGCACAATACGCATATCATGATCGCACAAACAACATACACACACACGCACGCGCGCGCGCACACACACAACACACACACCAGTCGCACAGCACAACACACACACCCAAACAGCAAGCACGCACGACACACGCACACATGCACCGCACACACACACAGAACACACCCGCCAGCGCACACACAGACACACACACACAGAACACAACACACACACACAGTCACACAGAAACACACACACACACACACAACACACACAAAACAAAACACACAACATCACACAAAACACACACACACACACACACACACACAACACACCACACACACACGTCACACAGAAACACACACACACACACACACACCACGCACGCACACACGCACACATCACTCGCACACACACACACACACACACACAACACACACACACACACACAAACACCACACACACACACAACACACCACCACACACACACACACACACACACACACACACACACACGCACACACACACACACACACACACACACACACACACACACAATCACTCACATACGTACAGAGTACACTTGGAAAACTGTGTTGGGAGATATGTGGACACAATACCTGTACCTCCCTGTTTGTTTATATTGTGTGTTGCCAACAAATGTCACAGGGCAGGCAATTAGTGCTTTGTCTCCTACTCTTCTTTTTCTTTCTTTTTTCTTTCTTTTTTTTCTCTTTCTTTCTTTTTTTTCTTCTTGTAACAGAGTGCCTTGGTCTATTGTGATCTTTCCCATTTATGTACAACGTCAAGGGCAACACAGTGTAGTGTGCTTGTCTAGATCAAAAACGCCTTGCGTTCTCTCGGCCAAATTATGTTTTCATTTTACAGCCTCCGCTCATCCATAGACTCTACGCATTGAACATTCGAAAGGTCTAACCACTGCATTATGCATATAAAACACACTGCTGTTATATCTAACAATGAGCAGGTCTTGAGTCCTACCTAGCTTACGTTTTACAAGCCTGCATTTTTTTATGTTTGTATTGTATAAGCCTATCATTGGAACTATCCTGGTTACAACTCTTGAGAGTCACGTAGAAATTATCTCCCATGTTGTAGAACTTCTCAAATCTAACACAGTTTGCGCTACCCATTCAGCTAGCATAGAAGCAGCTACAAAGCACAAAAACCGTAAGCTCAGAACATTCAAACGGTTTTTGTGCTTTGTAGCTGCTATGTTCTGAGCTTACGGACTTTGTGCTTTGTAGCTGCTATGTTCTGAACTTACGGACTTTGTGCTTTGTAGCTGCTATGTTCTGAGCTTCGGACTTTGTGCTTTTAGCTGCTATGTTCTGAGCTTACGGTTTTTGTGCTTTGTACTGCTATGTTCTGAGCTTACGGACTTTGTGCTTTGTAGTGCTATGTTCTGAGCTTACGGATTTTGTGCTTTGTAGCTGCTAGGTTTGAGCTTACGGATTTTGTGCTTTGTAGCTGCTATGTTCTGAGCTTAGGGTTTTTGTGCTTTGTAGCTGCTATGTCTGAGCTTACGGATTTGTGCTTTGTAGCTGCTAGTTCTGAGCTTACGGTTTTTGTGCTTTGTAGCTGCTATGTTCTGAGCTTACGGATTTTGTGCTTTGTAGCTGCTATGTTCTGAGCTTACGGTTTTTGTGCTTTGTAGCTGCTATGTTCTGAGCTACGTTTTTGTGCTTTGTAGCTGCTATGTTCTGAGCTTACGGTTTTTGTGCTTTGTAGCTGCTTCTATGCCAGCTGAATGGGTAGCGCAAACTGTGTTAGATTTGAGAAGTTGTACAACATGGGAGATAATTCCTACGTGACTCTCAAGAGTTATGTCCTTTGGTTAATATTAAAAAAAATTCTGCCTGCTTCCCTCTTATTTCCTTTGGTATCCTGGTTACAGTAAATGACATGTGTATTTGTGTATGTTATCTTCAAAAAAGGAACATGTAACGGAGTCAGGAATACATTAGTTATGGAGAACAGGATACCAAGGTCAACATCACAAGGGCAAAAACATGAGTGTAAAACAGCACTTTTCAAGGATGGTATGTGAAGGGCAATTTTTCAGACACTTTTGATAATATTTGAAATCTCTTCTCACTGTTGCGGCAGTCTTCCATTTTCCCTACCTTCTGGAAATTCTGTGCTGGAAATTTCCTCTTTTCTGTCACTGTCTTTGTTTTTCTTCCTCCTTTGCTTTCTGTCGTTTCTTCCTACCATTTTCTGCCTTGCTGGTCCATTCACCTGTATGTGCTCGATAAAGTCTTACGTACTTTCTCTTAGGATTGATAATTGGGTACATGTATTAAGGGCATTTTGGCTGTAGAAAATGCGGAGCAATTCAGGTAATGTAGGTCTGTTTTTATGTTTTAGTGTCCTTAGTTGTGTTTAAATTTGTATTCTGGTATTTTTAAAAACCCTGTGTGATAAATTAGACGGAGTGGTCAACGCCAGGTATGTCTCTATAGATTATGTGTGCGAATGCATTGGTATCTGTACTTTTTTTTCATTTCTTTCCTTTTGAAGTAGTGTGTTATTGCAATGGTTATATCCCTGAGTGGCTCTGCGCAGTCGGCTGGGCTGGGTTTTAAACAAAAATAACAATAACAATAATACTCTGGATGTTCTGTAGTAAGTTTTGTATATAAAGAGAAACTGTTATAATGGCTTGGCCATCTTGGGGTTGATTTTTTTTAGGGGAATGGGTGGGTAGGGGGTGGGTGGGTGTTCTTCGTTTTGTTAACTAACCCAGAAAGATATCATGGCTGCTGGATAGGCTAGGTAGGGCCTCAGGACCTGGCCAGCTCATGGGGGTATGTGCAGGCTTAAGGCATACGTGCCATGATCACCATACTCATGGCACCTGTGACGTTAGTACATATGGAATTCGTTCTGAACGCGGAGACGTCATCTTGTGAAACTGAAACTGAAACTGAAATTGCTTGCTGGATATGGAGTCCATAATCTTTTTGTGCTTTCCCTGACACACGAAGAGCGCCACTTCTTGTCACGGTTGCACGTGCCTCGTGCAGTCACGTGCCTGTGATACATTATCGTGTCATATAGTTCTTCGTTTCCCGCCATGGTGACTTTGGCACACATGATGTTATTGTGGCAAAATAGAAAGGAATAGGGACAGGCAATTAGCGCGCGCGCGCGCGCGCGCGCGTGTGTGTGTGTGTGTTGTGTGTGTGTGTGTGTTGTGTGTGTGTGTGTGTGTGTGTGTGTGTGTGTATGTGTGTGTGTGTGTGTGTGTCTTGTTTTTGTTGTTTTTTCTTTGTGTGTTCTTTTTTCTTTCTGGTTAACTAATTGGCATATAAAGTAAATATGTGCTGTTACATTGGTTTGGATTTTTTTCTTTTTGCCTCCTTAACCCTTTGACTCCTGCACCCTGTCCACCAACTGCAAAAACTTAACCCTTTGACTCCCTCGCCCTATCCACCAGCTTCCTGCAGAAAGCTGGTGGATAGGGCGATGGAGTCAAAGGGTTAAGTTTTTGCTTTGTTGGCATGGTTGACAAGGCAGGATGGTGATAGACAGGAAATGAGAGTCAAAGGGTTAATTCATAATACCGGTATTGTGTTTATTAGAATTCATGTCTTTTCATTGTAGCTGAAGTTCTTGACATGTATTTGCTTTACGTTGTCTGCTTTTCTCTCTCTCGCTTTGTGAAGCACACATGGTTGTTGTGAGATAAAATGATGTACAAATAGTCAATACCATTATCATCTCATTATCATCATCATCATGATCATTATCATCGTCGTCATCATCATCATCATCATCATGATCATTATTATTGTTTATTATTATTTGTTTTTATTATTATTATTATTATTATCATCATCATTATTGTTATTATTATCATTATTGTTGTGTTGTTGTTGTGTGCTGTTATCGTTGTTATTATTATCATTGTTATTGTTGATGTTGTTATTAATTATCATTGTGATGATGACAGTCATAATCATGATGATCATGTCATGATGACCATGGTATGATCGATGATGATATTATTATTATTGTTGCTGCTGTTGTTGTTGGTAGTACCAGTTGTTGTAGTAGTAATAGTAACAACAGTAATAGTAGTGGCATAGTAGAAAAGTAGTAGTAGGTAGTGGTGGTGGTGGTGGTGCTATCATCATCATGATCATCATCATAATCAGTAGTAATAGTAGTAA
>CM060314.1:13886230-13898730 GCA_030674185.1 Monoplex corrugatus | reverse complement strand
CACCAACAAAAAAGCAAAACAATAACAACAAACAAACAAACAAACAAGAAAAAGAAGCTGATGACACGATTGTAGTGATACCTCTACCATTTTACATCCTAACATCTTTCAGACAATTGAACAACCTTTTCCAAAAAAGTAAATAAATAGATAAATAAATAAATAAATAAAGAAGCAGATAGATGAATGAATCAATGAATCAATGAATCAATCAATCAATCAACCAACCAACCAACAACATCAATCATCAATCAATCAATCAATCAATCAATCAAATACAGCTCTTTGCCAATTTTCACGCGTGCCTCGGAAAGTTCAGAAAAAAATCCAAATTCAGCAACGCCAAACTGATAACACAGATAGATCAGGAGTTCGATCCTCATACGAGCCAAATTGTTGTTGTTCTTTATGCAGGTTGGTTGGTTCTTTCGAAAGAGCCGTGGACTCAAGATCTGATATCTTGAGTTCAATCCCAACCCGCAGCAAGAAAAACTGGCCTGTTGGCTTTTGGCTTCCCATCTCAACGCTTTAGTCATTCTGGCGGTGTCTGCTTAGTGTTTGATGAGTCTCTTTGTCCCCTTCCCCCCTTTCTACAGTTCAAGAATTTGCTGGTGCGTAGCGTTTTGCTCAAGCCAAAGGAGTTTGCTAGATTGATTATTGGCATATTTTGGGTGGAGCGTATATGGAATTGTCCGAGTGTGATGAATTTCTCTTGAACAAATTCTAAACTTCAAATTTTACGCTTTCATGGCGGACTTTCTTCGTGGCTGAAAGGGTTACTGTTTGGGGCTTGACCCAAGCATGTTCAAGGTCACAATAACCTCGAGAAGTCCGAATTGTGAACGTATTTCTAATGATTTTGGTACAAAAACAACAAACAAACAAACAACAGCAACAAACAACAAAACAGATTGTAAGAATGGATTGACCATCTCCGTCTCTGTCTCTCTCCATCTCTTTCTGTCTCTGTCTCTCTCTTTCTCTGTCTGTCTGTCTATCTTCTCTTGTTGTGTGTCTGTCTGTCTGTCTGTCGTCGTCTGTGTTCTCTTTCTGTCTCTGTCTGTCTGTCTGTCTGTCTCTCTGTCTGTCTGTCTCTGTCCGTCCGTGTCTCTCTTCTCTGTCTCTCTGTCTGTCTTCTCTGTCTGTCTCTTTATCTCTCTCTCTCTCTCTTTCCTCAGTTCTTGTTTATTTTGTAATATTTTTTTGGTGTGAACAAAAAGGGAGATTGTGAAAATGGTTTGATCATACATGTATTTTTCGTGTGCATTTTAAAAAAAATTTATTTTACTTTAATCTGCTGTTCAGAACAACATTGTTCCTCAATATAACAATATTTGATTATTCCGTTTTGCAAACATTGTGAAGGGAAACCGACTAACGCTTGATGTCCTTTCCCCTGCCTCTGCAGGAATTACCGTCTCCTCTCATCTTCCCTTCCCAAGGGCCCTGCTGTCGGGTGCTCTCTCTGTCTGTGGCTGTGGCATCGGCTCTGTCATGTGAAGCACACGCCACAAAGGCCAACAGAAGCCTAACAAACGCACCTGCATACACACACACTCACGCACGACATGCACACGCGCTGGCACGCACACACACATACGCGCGCGCGCGCGCGCTCACACACACCTTTGGCACGTATGCACGCACAATACTCAAACACACACACACACTGGCACGCACGCACGCATAATACTCAAACACACACACACACACACACACACTGGCACGCACGCACGCACAATACTCAAATACACACACACACACACACACACACACACACGCCTCACGCACGCACACTGCACGCATACACGCACAATACATAAATACACACACACTCACACACAACAAAAATTAATAAACACCACGAACACACACACATACACATACAAGCACACACACACACACACACACAAACACACACACACACACACACACACACACACACACACACACACACATACACACACACACACACACACACACACACACAAGCAGCTTTACCTATGGCAGTAGTATATCTTTCTCATTTGGCGTATACCAGTAAAAGCGAACAAAAATCAAACACCTACGCATACACACACACGCACACCCATGCTTAACATACCACATCGCAGCATACACCGCATACATACCCGCACAACACACACAACACACACACAACACACACTCACACACACATACACACACGCACGCACACACGAACTCTATCCATCAGTGTAGCATCATTTGTTTCATTTGGCGCACACCAAAAATGCAAACAAAAGTCAGACAGGACGTAAGCGGCAAGATAGTAGGATACGCTGGTCACATTACCTAGTCTTTTAATAATAATAATAATAATAATATGATAATAATAATAATAATGTTAATAATAATAATTTATAACAAAATAAAAAAAATAATAAATGATGATGAGATGATGATGATGATGATGATGATGATGATGATGATGATGATGATGATGATGATATGATGATGATGATGATGATGATGACGAGACGACGACGACAGTATTTATACGGAGCCAAATCTTGACAATTCAAATCAAAGTGCACTCTCGCACCAGGCATACGCATAAAATCGATAAAGACTGCCCTTACAATATTTAATATAAAAAAAAAAAAATAAAACCGAGGGACAGGAGTAATTGTAGAATTCATTGTTGGGAAAAGCGGTGGGACTGAACTCGAAACATCTGATCTTGAAATCCAAAACGAAGTGTGACTGCCCGCGTTCAAGCAAACAGGAACCAGGAAAAAAAAAAACACGAAAGAAGAATACGAACGCGTATTTAATATAACAAGACAAGACAGGCCTGTCTTGTCTTGTTATATTAAATACGCGTTCGTATTCTTCTTTCGTGTTTTTTCTGGTATCTGATCTTGAGTCTTGAATTTTGACTTGTGTTGATAACGTACTGACAGTTTGGACATGGGCCTCAAAGGTACGGGGGGCTTTCAGCATGGTGAATGAATGGACAGGGAGGCAGGTGGCTAAGTGGAAGACGTGCAAATCTGCGTGTAAGATCTCAAGACTGGAGGTTCTTCTTGCCCATTGTCCATGCGGTGTTGACCGGTAAATTTGACGCACTGGCTGATCTGCACGGTCCCTGCTTCCCACAGGGAGAAGAGTGGCAGAATGGTTCAGACGTTCACCTGCCAATAACTAAACTCGAGGTTCCAGGGTTCGCTTCCCGTAGAGGCCTCGACTTTTCTCCTCAGTTTGATCGGAAAATCGAATTGAACGTCTAGTCCTTCGGAAGGGGACGAAAAACGAGTCGACCCGTGTGCCTTCTGGCTGCGCGCGCAAAAGATCCCACGGCAGTTGAAAATCGTGAAGAGCAGGGTATTACCCGGCTGCCTTGGTATAAAACATTGGAGAGACAGGTTCATTTCCCAGGTCCCACCCCTTGAAGACCAATTAGTCTTCTTGCCTTTCTGAAGTCTTGCTAGAAAAATGTGAATATGAATATGAATTTAATTCGAGAGAGAGATGGGCGCCGCCCTCGTGCTGCTGGCCCTGGGAAAAATTGAGGTCTGTGCCACCTCACTCCCGTACGACCCCTGGGTTATGGAACTATCTAGGTAGGACCTCAGGACCTGGCCAGCTCATGGATTTATGTGCAGGCTTAAGGCTTGTGCCTTTGATCATTCTGGATCTTCTCCATCATATGGCACCTGTGACGTTAATGCATATGAAATTCATTCCGAACGAGGAGACGTCATCTTGAGAAACTGAATTTGAAACTGAAAACAATGAGCTTATCGTACACTCAACTCTGGGAGGGAGCCAAGCGGAGTCGGAAACCAGACAGAGCACCCAGTTCTGATGATAGACGAAAAATTAGCAAAAATTGTTTCCTTCCTTTTCCACAAATTCCATAACACGTCTTTACACCTTGCTTATGTGTGGAATCACAGATTATGAAAAAAGATAAAACGATACATATTATCTGCTGACAGAAGGAAGAAAGAAACCTTTTGTTTATCCTTTGACTCCCTCAGCCTGCAGGAAGCTGGTGGATAGGGTGAGGAAATCAAAGGGTTAAAGTTTTGCTGGTGGTGGATAAGGTGCGGGTGTCAAAGGGTTAATGTCTCCTCACAGTCGTCATGTAAGACAGAAGAAAAGGGTTGAACGGAAGGGACTATAACAAACAAAGAAACAAACAAAAAAAAGCTGTGTATAACCACTAAATAATAAAACAGTTTCTAACAAGAGGATCTTAGAAATAGCTGGACAGTCTGAATAATGTCATTATTTTTTGTTGGAAAGGACATCGTTAAGGTCATTACATGAATAATTGAAACTGACGTTCCTACACACAATTTCTGCTGACAGAGAGAATTGAAGGACAACAGACATTGAATGAAAGAACAGGACAGATAAATCTGTTTCACCCTATAACAACAACAATAATAATAAGAAGAAGAATATTAATGATGATGATGATGATGATGACTATAATGATAACGATAATAATAACAATAATAATAATAAAAATAAAACAATAATAGTTATAATGATGATGATGATAATAATAATAACAGATACCTCCATAGCATACAGTCCAGAAAACTTCTCGAGGTGCTTTGTAGAAACAAATGATGACAACACAAGTAAGCCAGCTGTATACAATACACATAACACTCTACGTCACACATTGAATCGATATTACACATACACACACCAAGATGTAGCCAGCAAACTATGCATATATAGATACACACAACCACAATGCCAGCAATCAATATCTGGAAAATGGGGGGAAATTCTACCACTATACACATGTATAGGTATACACATTGTTTGTGTGTGTTGTGTGTGTGTGTTGTTTGTTTGTTTGTGTGTGTGTGTGTGTGTGTGTGTGTGTGTGTGTGTGTGTGTTGTATGTGTGTGTGTTTATGTATGTTGTGTTGTGTGTTTATGTATGTGTGTGTGTAGTTGTTGTATTGTGTATTTGTATTGGTGTGTGTTTTGTAGTTGTGTATGTGTATTTGTTGTGTTGTGTGTATGTGAGTGTGTGTGTGTGTGTGTGTTGTTTTTGTGTATGTGTGTGTGTTGTGTATGTGTGTATGATGTATGTGTGTATGTGTGTGTGTTGTGTTGTTGTGTGTGTGTGTGTGTGTGTGTGTGTGTGTGTGTGTGTGTGTGTGTGTGTGTGTGTGTGTGTGTGTGTTGTGTATGTGTGATGTTGTTGTGTGTAGTGTGTGTGTTGTGTGTTGTGTGTGTGTGTGTGTATGTGTGTGTGTTTTGTGTGTTGTGTGTGGTGTTGTTGTGTGTGTGTGTGTGTGTGGTGTTGTGTGTGTGTGTGTATGTGTTTTTGGTGGTAGGGTGTTGAATGTCGTAATGTTACTGAGAAGGGGCGAACACCATATCGCATACACATTTTACTACATTCGCACACACGTACCTACATGCACGCTTACATATGAAGTACATGTACGTGTAGGAGCACATACTGTTTAGATGGACATGCTATATGCTATATGCTTATTGCTAAGAGAAGGCCTCCGTCACCCTATCCACCACACTCTCTCTTTGATTATCTTCACTGTGCTGTTTCAGACAAGATGTTACAAATACAGACGATTATGTTTACTTCACTTCAGTTGTTTCGGTCCCTTCTAGGACATAAGCCTTCCTCATCGCACGCCACTGTTGCCGGTTAACTGCTGTTCTGGTCCATTGTTTGTCGAACTTTTCTAGATCGTCTAGCCATCTGGTTCTCTGGCAACCTCTGTTCCTTTTTTTTTGGCTTCGAGGGATTCAGTGCATCACTTTGGTGGTCCATCTGTTGTCAGATCTCCTAATGACATGACCAGCCCAGTTCCACTTTCATGATCATGTTAATAAACATGAAATATATAGATACAAAGATTTATTAAGCGTTCCGAATTTTATCTGATGCGTGCTTGCACGTTGTTTTGCCAACAATGCACAGGCGATATGTTGCTGCATAGTGTACATACTATGCCTTCGGTGGGTGTACATGATGGGTGTTTTCATGTTTCCACAAGCCACACAGGGCACTAACAAGACTACAGGATTCTCAGCGTGCATACTTGGCGTTCTGCGTGTGTGTATGTGTGTACATACACACGGAAGGGGGTGGGGGTGGGATTGGCACTGGCTGGTCTGTTCACGTGTTGACCTGTGAGATTTGTAGAGAAAAAAATGAAGGCACAAGCTGAAGAGATAAAAGAAAGAATAACTGGATGAGTCTACGGCTCGGTTACAAGTAATTGCATTAGCCATCCCGCAGTCGTACCTACGGTTTCCTACAGCAAACGATGCCAAACTGCCGTTGCCAAGACAGGGGTTCAAGAGCTGACACCGGCAATATCCTATGATCTGCCGGCCCCTTAGAGACGGATGGCTTGCCCGCTCGCTTCTGTGTCTGCAACGGTCGTTGTGAGGACCCGAGAGGGAGTTTAACCCTTTGACTAGCCTCACCCACAGACATCTTATCTAAGATATCTGTGGCCTCACCATGTATACCGGTGGCAAAAACTTAACCCTATTTATTCCTTCCCCCTGTCCATCAGCATCTTGTAGGCTTCACCCCCCTTCCTTCAAATTTCACTTCTTCACCCTGTCCACCAGCTTTCTACAACTTTCATTCCCTCACTCTATCCACCAGCTTTCTGCTAGCTTTTCTCCCTCACCCTGTCCACCAGCTTTCTACAACTTTCATTCCCTCACTCTATCCACCAGCTTTCTGCTAGCTTTTCTCCCTCATCATTCCACCAGCTTTATACAACTTTCATTCCCTCACTCTATCCACCAGCTTTCTGCTAGCTTTTCTCCCTCATCATATCCACCAGCTTTATACAACTTTCATTCCCTCACTCTATCCACCAGCTTTCTGCTAGCTTTTCTCCCTCATCATATCCACCAGCTTTATACAACTTTCATTCCCTCACTCTATCCACCAGCTTTCTGCTAGCTTTTCTCCCTCATCATATCCACCACTTATACAACTTTCATTCCTCACTCTATCCACCAGCTTTCTGTAGCTTTTTCCCTCATCAATCACCAGCTTTATACAACTTTCATTCCCTCACTCTATCCACAGCTTTCTGCTAGCTTTCTCCTCATCATCCACAGCTTTATACAGCTTTACTCCGTCACCCCTCCATCAGCTTTCTGCCAGCTCATACCCTCACCCTATCCACCAGCTTTCTACAGGTTTTGTTCCTACACCCTGTCCACCACATTTCTACAAGCTTCATACCATCACCCTATCCACCAGCTTTCTACAGGTTTGTTCCTACACCCTGTCCACCACATTTCTACAAGCTTCATACCCTCACCCTGTCCACCAGCTTTCTAAAGCTTTACTCCCTCACCTATCCACCAGCTTTCTGCAAACCTCACTCTCACCCTATCCACCAGCTTTCTGCTACATTCACTCCCTTACCCTGTGCACCAGCTTTCTGTCAGCTTCACTCCCTTACTCTATCCCCAGCTTTCTGCAAGCCTCACTCCATCACCTTCATGCAGGTTGCTGGAAACTGGTGGACAGGGTAAGGGAATAAAAATAGTTTTTGCCTTGCTGTCATGCTTGATAATGCAGGAAGCTGTGGAGAGGGTGAGGAGTCAAAGAGTTAATTAAAGTAATGCTGCCATCGCTCTCAGACCGGACCTGTCTTAGGTCTTGCCCCTGTGGGGATGCCGGGGGTTCTTTCTGGAAATTCTGTACTAGAAATGTTCTCTTTTCTGTCACTCTCTTTGTTTATTTATTCCTCCTTTGCTTTCTCTCATTTCTTCCTATCATTTTCTGCCTTACTGGTCCATTCACCTGTATGTGTTCGATAAAGTCTTTCTTACTTTCTCTTAGCATTGATAAGTGAGTGCTTGTATTAAGTGCATTTTTGGCTCTAGGGAAGCGAGATATGCTGAAGCAATTTTAGGTAATTTAGATCCGTTTTTATGCATGTTTTAGTGTCGATAGTTATGTTTAAATTTGTATTCAGGGATTTTTTTTTTAAATCCTCTGTGCGATAAACTGGACAGAGTGGTCAACGCCAGGGGCATCACCTTAGATTATGTGCGCAAATGCATTGATATGTGTACTTCATTTTCTTTTCCTTTTTTGTCCTGTTCAAGTATTATGTATGTTTTGAAACGATTATAGCCCTGATATGGCTCTACGCAGTCGGCTGGGCTTTAAACAAAATAATTATCTTAGGTCTTTCGCTTCTGTAAGTAGTAGTGGAATCACCTACCTCACCCTCCATTCTTTGGTGACGTCCATCTTTCTCTTGTGTTTTGTGAGACAGGCGATAGCCCAGTTTGTAGGCTTTCATTAGACGGGTGCCACAGTTGAGTGGGTTCGGCGTCTGACTGTCGATCGGAAGGACTGTTTTCGCTTCTGTCTGAGTACCCCCTGACTGGCAGATAAAGGATGTAGATTTTTCCCATCTCTCAGTTTAACAAAGGTTTTCTGTGATGTGAGACAAGTCTATTCTGAGTGACTAGTAGTGTCGTGATTCAGGCCTTTAATTATTTATTAACTTTACTTATCTGGTTTTTGTTTTATTTTGTTTTGTTGTTGTTGAATATAAGATATGCAGATAGAGATGCCATTTTCATTTAACCAATATTGTTCCAATGATAGACTGATACAATACTAGTATAAAAAAAAGTAGACTAGGTAAAACATAGTCTAGGTAGGGCCTCAGGACCTGGCCAGCTCTTGGGTTTATGTGCAGGTTTAAGGATTGTGCCGTGATCACCATCACATAGCACTTGTGACGTTAGCGCATATGGAATTCATTCCGAGCACGGAGACGTCATCTTGAGAACCTGAAACTGAAACTGAAACCCATATCAAGATGTGTGTAGACTTGTTAATGCCTAAACTTCCTCTTCCTCGTGTGTATCATCATCATCACGTGCCCTGCCGCATGGCGTTGGCGATCATGGCCCTCCATATGAATCTATCCCTTGTCGCTGCAAGTGCATCTCCCACCCTCTCTGTCCTCGTGTGTGTACTCAGAACATCAAATCTAAATGTGGGTATAGTCACCCTCTCTATCCTTGTGTTATACTTACACAGAACATCAAATATACACGGTGTATATACTCACAAGAGAACATCAAATATACACGTGTGTATACTTACACAGAACATCAAATATACACGTGTGTATACTTACACAGAACATCAAATATACACGTGTGTATACTTACACAGAACATCAAATATACACGTGTGTATACTTACACAGAACATCAAATATACACGTGTGTATACTACACAGAACATCAATATACACGTGTGTATACTTACACAGAACATCAAATATACACGTGTGTATACTTACACAGAACATCAAATATACACGTGTGTATACTTACACAGAACATCAAATATACACGTGTGTATACTTACACAGAACATCAAATATACACGTGTGTATACTTACACAGAACATCAAATATACACGTGTGTATACTTACACAGAACATCAAATATACACGTGTTGTATTTACTTACACAGAACATCAAATATACACGTGTGATATACTCACAGAACATCAAATATACACGTGTGTATACTCACAGAACATCAAATTACAGTGTTATATCACGTAGAACATCAAATATACACGTGTGTATACTCACTAGAAACATCAAATATACACGTGTGTATACTCACACAGAACATCAAATATACACGTGTTATACTCACTAGAACATCAAATATACACGTGTGTATACTCACACAGAACATCAAATATACACGTGTGTATACTAACAGAACATCAAATTACACGTGTGTTACTCAGAACATCAAATATACACGTGTGTATACTCACACAGAACATCAAATATACACGTGTGTATACTACACAGAACATCAAATATACACGTGTGTATACTCACACAGAACATCAAATATACACGTGTGTATACTACACTAGAACATCAAATATACACGTGTGTATACTACACAGAACATCAAATATACACGTGTGTATACTCACACAGAACATCAAATATACACGTGTGTATACTTACACAGAACATCAAATATACATGTGTGTATACTCACTAGAACATCAAATATACACGTGTGTATACTACACAGAACATCAAATATACAGTGTGTATACTACAAGAACATCAAATATACACGTGTGTATACTTACTAGAACATCAAATATACACGTGTGTATACTTACACAGAACATCAAATATACATGTGTGTATACTCACGTAGAACATCAAATATACACGTGTGTATACTCACGTAGAACATCAAATATACATGTGTGTATACTACACGTAGAACATCAAATATACATGTGTGTATACTCACAGAACATCAAATATACATGTGTGTATACTCACAGAACATCAAATATACATGTGTGTATACTCACGTAGAACATCAATATACATGTGTGTATACTCACGTAGAACATCAAATATACAGTGTGTATACTCACTAGAACATCAAATATACATGTGTGTATACTCACGTAGAACATCAAATATTACACGTTACGTGTGTATACTCACGTAGAACATCAAATATACATGTGTGTATACTCACGTAGAACATCAAATATACAGTGTGTATACTCACGTAGAACATCAAATATACATGTGTGTATACTCACGTAGAACATCAAATATACAGTGTGTATACTCACTAGAACATCAAATATACATGTGTGTATACTCACGTAGAACATCAAATATACATGTGTGTATACTCACGTAGAACATCAAATATACACGTGTGTATACTCACGTAGAACATCAAATATACATGTGTGTATACTCACAGAACATCAAATATACACGTGTGTATACTCACGTAGAACATCAAATATACACGTGTGTATACTCACGTAGAACATCAAATATACATGTGTGTATACTCACGTAGAACATCAAATTACATGTGTGTATACTCACGTAGAACATCAATTACAGTGTGTATACTCACTAGACATTCATAATATACTCACTGTCTATACATGTGTACTCCGTGAACATCAAATATACACGTGTGTTAGTCATCGTATCTGTCCTCGTTGTATACTTACACAGAAATCAATACTACCTTTTACAAGTCCTGTAAGTCTGTCAGTGTTCGTGACATATCATGATTATCATTCCCTGCCACATGGCGTTTGGCGTCCATGCTTTCCATATGTATCTATCTTGTTGCGCAAGCACATCTTCCACCCTTCTTATCTCAGCCACCTGCAAGTGTGTCCATTTTTTCTCCTGGTCTACCATGTGCCCTTTTCCCTCCAGCTTTCCTGTTGTAATTAGGTGCTCTAATTCCCCTTTCCTCATAAATTGGCCTATTAATGTTGCCTGTTTTTTTTCCTAATCTTCCTTATGATGATCTTCTTGTGTTTGCCTCCATCAAGATGTCTCGTTTTCCTAATCTTCCTTATCAATGATCTTCTTGTGTCTGCCTCCATCAAGACTGTCTCGTTTGTTTTCTTTGCTGTCCATGGAGCTTTCAACATTCTTCTTAGAAACCACATCTCGGCTGCTCCAATCTTGTTCTGGTTTTGCGTGTTGACTGTCCACGCCTAACAACCGTGTAGCATTATCGGTTCTATATAACATTATAACATTCAAAAACTCTCTTCCTGATGTTAATTGATAGGCATTTGTTGGTAAGAATGCTTTTCATTTTCTTGAATGCTGTTTTGACTTGGCTGATTCTGCTGGCTGTTTCTGGTGTCTGGTGACATACGGCAACATGGAAACATCCAGCGTGCACACCGACAGTAAACGGAATATGCGGACAGCGTAGCAACCTACTGCTTGCAATGTGTGGACAGCACAACATACAAACACGCAGCCGAGAAAAATGATAAAGAAAAAAAAAGTCATATGCAATTTTTATGCTGCCATGACATTGCTAACACACCCCTGTCTGTAAGGCTGTCTGATCTGTAACTTTATGTTTTGGAGAAAAGATTATCTTCATATTTTCAAAATGAACATCAGGCTGCAGACTGTCTGCTAAAGAATTTATGTTGAAGTTTTTTTCTGAGACTCGATCGATTTAATCTAACTTTAGATTTCCTGTTTAAATTTGTGTGGTGGGGCACAAAGTTTCTCTTGAACTTTCTTTAAATTTCAGAATTCAGACTTCCTTTGTTAAACACGCACACACACACACACACACACACACACACACAACACACACACACACACACACACACACACACACACACACACACACACACACACACACACACACACACACACACACACACACAGAGCTATACTTCCCTCCCCCAAAACAAACAAACAAAAAAGCAAACAACAGTAATAACCAATCAACCATCCAGCCGACAAAAATAAGCCACATGGGTAGGAAGTAACGCCTATTCCATTATCCTAAGGTCATAGAGGAGCCAGAAGATGGAGAAGAAACCTCAGATTTTCTCGTAGTCAGCATTACGAGGGCGGTTGCCCCTCTCGTCTCCCTGCCACTTTACTACCCAACCCGTGA